>JAAGVU020000040.1:16967407-16978785 GCA_011763525.2 Mormyrus iriodes
AGGATGAAGAGCGAGAGAGGCTCTGCTTTGGTGGAGGATTCGGGCAAGAGAGGCTCTGCTTTGGTGGAGGATGAAGAAGAAGAGAGGCTCTGCTTTGAGGGAGGATGAAGAGCGAGAGAGGCTCTGCTTTGGTGGAGGATTCGGGCAAGAGAGGCTCTGCTTTGGTGGAGGATGAAGAGTGAGACAGGCTCTGCTTTGGTGGAGGTTGAAGAGTGAGACAGGCTCTGCTTTGATGAAGGATGAAGAGCGAAAGAGGCTCTGTTTTGATGGAGGTTGAAAAGTGAGAGAGGCTCTGCTTTAGTGGAGGATGAAGAGTGAGAGAGGCTTCGCTTTGATGAAGGATGAAGAGGGAGAGAGTCTCTGCTTTGGTGGAGGATGAAGAGGGAGAGAGTCTCTGCTTTGATGGAGGATGAAGAGCAAGAGAGGCTCTGCTTTGGTGAAGGATGAAGAGCAAGAGAGGCTCTGCTTTGTTGGAGGATGAAGAGTGAGAGAGGCTCTGCTTTGAAGGAGGATGAAGAGCAAGAGAGGCTCTGTTTTGATGGAGGATGAAGAGCAAGAGAGGCTCTGCTTTGATGGAGGATGACGAGTGAGACAGGCTCTGCTTTGGTGGAGGATGAAGAGTGAAAGAGGCTCTGCTTTGAAGGAGGATGAAGAGCAAGAGAGGCTCTGCTTTGGTGGAAGATAAAGGGCGATAGAGGCCCTGCTTTGGTGGAAGATGAAGAGTGAGAGAGGCTCTGCTTTGGTGGAGGATGAAGAGTGAGAAAGACTCTGCTTTGAGTTTTTCCCCCCACATTGCTTTGGTATGTTGAATGCCCTCTAAGGAAGCTTGTCAGGAACGAAAATGTTAAATGTACAATGACTGAAATGCGCAGCGGAGGTGAGCAAGCCTGCGGAGTAGAGGACCATACATATACACAAACACCTACACTGACGCAAGACATCATCCACAATCGCTTCTGCTCTGCTTATTCACTCAAGTAAACTTCTTTTACTCCACCGAGTTCACTCTCAGGAAATTTCTAAGGGGGAAATCAAGGCGATAGCTCTGCTTGTCCAGGGAGACCTAAACGTCTGTGTCACCAGCTGACATGCCCTCTTAATGACCATCGCTGTAAACAGGTGGCCCTTATTAAAAAATGTGTTAAAAAACTGTGGCAGCCTGAGTAAACAAAAGAAACACTGCTAAACAGGCCAGCCTCAAATACCAAACTTAAATCCTCTCATTTTCAGGAATTACTCAATCAGATAGTTTCTCTGTGACTTTGCTAAGTGGTATGAGCTTATCCCTAAGGGCAGGCTACACCTGAGGCAAGAGGGCGCCCCATATGGGTGGGCCCAGGTCACTGTGCGTCACACACTAAGCCTGATTTACATTCCTGCTGCCATCGCTTGAAAGCCTGCAGACACAGCACTGGCCACGTGCCGCTGGGATCACAGAAACGCATCTCGGACACCCGAGAAAACCAGACGGATGCATAAAACGGGCCGGAATCTCATTTTCCACATCACATAGGCAAAGGATTTTATAAGATCAGCAGAATGGTTAGATCTCTGTATACTGCAACATGCGCCAGACAGCTGGGGAATGATTTGTCTATGGGTCAGATAGGGTTTAATTATAAATAGACTCACATTGAGCATCAAGCAGAGGGCAAGGGTTACCCTAGCAATAGGAGAACAGTTCATGCAATTAGACAACATTTCAAAGTCCAAATATGATTAATCGATTTTCTGTGAGGTACTGAAACTGTAAAAATAATAGTGGACAAGGGGAAAGAGACAGGAAGGAAAGAAATGTAGCGGGAATGTCTACATTTAGTTTAATTGCTCGCTTGGTGGTTTGACTCTTGGAAAACGTGGTCTTTTCTGTAGCGAGGCTGACTGCGCTGCGGGAGCTACATAATGGAACAGGTAGGAAATGCATTTATTACGTTTGCCTTTATTAAGAGGTGAATTTTAATGGGCAGGGGCAGCAGTCCTGCTGTGGAGACAGCCATTACAGTGGATGCACTTCTCCCCTCCCCAGGACAACAGCCAAAGCGCGTTCAGCCTGCTCCAGGGCTGCGCCCACCCCAAATGCCTCTCTCGTTAAAACATCAGCCCTCTGCACCTCCGGGGCTTGGGTCCGACTTTGCTTGACTGCCAACGGCTACTGACAGTTACTTCCATTACCACCCCTGCCCCACAGAGATCCTCACTGGGCAGAGGGAGTTTCTAAAACCTGCCGATCGGAGCAAGTCTCTGGGTGTCATGTGGTCAGCATAGCCCACCAGGATGGCACAGAGGTCTGGGCCAGAGACCCATCTCTGCAGGGCACCAGCAGCAGAGATAGATGTCAGGAGCTGTCAAAACTCATCCTCACCACCCTGTCCTTATATTCCCCCCCCCCACACACACACACACACACACACATACACACACATACAGCGTAGAAAAATAAAGCCAAATTCATCCCTTTTCCACTCTATTCAATCTCCGCTTTGCAGGTTTTGTCATGAAAGGACTGCCTATCAGAGTCGTCTTAGATGGTGCTAGTTATGTATTTACTGCATTTATATAAAGAGGAAGAGTGGAGAAAAAAGGCTGAAATAAAGAAGAAAGGCTCGGTAATCTCTTGAGCAATCAAGGGAAAAGAGCGTTTCACATTTTCCAATTTATACCTGCCATTCTGCATCAAGGCTGGAGCGGATCTGCTTGGCAATTTGCCAATCAGTCTGTTGTACGGCACAGAGGGTGCCTGACATGCTACTGTGAGTCACACGCCACCAGAGTCCAGGCTAGAGGTCAGCCCTGCCCCCCTTCACAAGTTGCTGTGGTGTCATGACACTGTCAGGGAGGGAACAAAGGGGACTCTCTTCCATTTAGAAAAATCACATCTGTGGAAGAAACAATCCAGATGAAAAATATCTTAACACTTGCCAACACGAGTGGATCTCAAAATGTTTTGCCTACTTGAAGGCAAACGGTAGGGATGCATGTGCAAGTGCGTGTGTGTGTGTGTGTGTGTGTGTGTGTGTGTGTGTGTGTGAAAACAGCCACATCGACAGCACAGTCAGGCCGGATGAATACGCCTCGTTGTGAAATGACAGAGCGCTTATCTTTTGGACGACAAGGCAAACAAATAAGTTAATGAGCTTGGGCCCACGGCGGTGCGCGCTGGTCGTGCTGCATGCATCCTCCACAAAAAGTCACAGAGGGAACCTGTCTGCTCTGCTCCTGCTTCCATTTCCAGCATTTAATTGTCCCTCCTGCTGTGTGAGAAGGGATAATTTGATAACGAGGGGGCGGGCTGTTCTGACAGACAGGAAGGCATGAATGAGGCATGAAAGACAGCAAGAGAGAGTCCGGTGTGCGTGCGTGTTGGTGCATGCATGAAGCGTGTGCATGTGAGTGTGTATTTGTGTAAATACGCCCCATTGATATACCTTTGTACATAGTTGCGCATAAAGTAAATGAGCGAGAGTGAAAATTAGCAAGTGTTTCTATGTGAAAGACTGCATACAATCTCAGGTGATATGTCTGTGTTGGCCTGGAAATACATGTTACAGCAGAGAGAGTGCCCACAGGCACTCCTAACACAGGACTGCTTCACCAGACAAACAGATAAACAAGGGGGAGCACAGAGGCATTAGGCTCCACTTCTCATGGGGCTTCGTCCGCTGAACTGATTTAAGGCGATACTTTTCCCTGATGTTGTCCCCTTAGTTAGAATACCCATAAATTTGATCATGTTTAGTTGGTTTGCTGAAAATCATGACAGTAATCTGAGCTGATCTTTCTAAAAGTTCACTATGGCTGACCTATTCTTTAACTGATTATGACCCACTTACATAAGCTATAGCTTTCCTTTGGATCTGAGAAATGATTATGGTGCTTTTGCTGTTTGCTGTGACCATGCTGACCATACAATGATTTTTAGAATTGCCTGAAAAAGTATCCATCCATCCATCCATCCATCTATTCTCCATTACTCATCCAGCTAAAATATTCCATGCAAATTTAAGGCACAATGACTAGAGAACTAAGCTTCCCTAAAAGAGAGTGATTATTCCTTGACCTTTATATGCTGGGCTATTGAGCAGCAAGTGAGTGTATTTCAGCCATCTATCAGCAAAGTGTAATATTTGCTTGGGAAGTCGACCTATCAGTATTTGGTCTGTTTAAAGCAATAAATGCTGTTCATAACTGCTGCAGCCCAGCCATTTACGGACAAATGCAGAGAACCCCTCCAAAAATGAAGAGCAGATCTTCCATCACAGAGTAGCTGTGAATCATACCGACCTACCATTTGCTTGATTACAGCCAGATGAAGTGCTAAGAGGTTCACACATCGCAGGACCTCCTCAGGATCCTGCATGGTTCTGTTTACCAAGCGTTTCTAAGGGGTCACACAGCATTACCTGTAGACAACTTGGCCGGGTTGTGGGTCCATTGGTGCAGGGTCACATCTGCTGGGGATGTTAGCATTCAGCTAAACTCATCACTTGATTGCATGTAGGCTGATTACATAATAATGTTAAGCACAAAATACCACCATACAGTCAGCAACTTAAATTAAATGAACAAATTGTTTAAAAAAGGGCAGTGGCAGCTATACTAAGTATCACAGCCTACATTTTATGCTTAATGTTACACTAAGAAAGAATGCCATTAAATAGAAAGGGGCTTGGGGACAAGAAAGCAAGAATGCAATTCCATATCCTGAAAATGCATTTTGTTACATAATCCACTGATTTTTTTTATAAAGCAAATAGCAATAAAAGGTGAAAAAAATAAACACAGATATTAATAATAATTTTGGAATATTATGCACAATTTAAGAGCACTTTTTGAATGTGTATTGTTCCTTTAAAAGTATCTCTTTGCCTAAGAAATTGTTTATTCTGTCTGCTCTCCCAAGGACACGTGTTCTATGTATGGAAGGCTGCTGAATACCAAATGATTCTCCTTACAGCCGCGTGTGGGGAAGACATAAGGCCACAATACTCGACTACATTAAGTTCTGATAAAGGTAGCAAAGCAGGACAGATACAAGGACCATTCTGCTCCGACACGGGAGCCTGGACGCTCCTACACTCCTGCACTGCTGACAGCGCCAAGGCTGCGATGGAGCCACACAAAGCTGGCCGCCACCGTAATTAACCGCTCTCATTAAAATGACAATACGCCGAGATTGCCGTCGCTGCGTTTGGCGAGTCGCACGTGGTGCCGACGGCGACACGTTCCTCAATGGCGATTCAGGAAAACCGCCGTGCACACAAAGAAATGGAATAAAAAAATTTAATTAACGTTTTTGTCCAGGTGAAGAAACGTTTTTTGCATGTACCGTTACCTTGATGCGTTAATGCCTTTTCTACGTATTTAAATCCTGCTTCCCTAAGAACCTATTGTGTTTTCCCAGTTTGTTTACAATTTTCATAAACAATATGGTAATCGAGGTGGGCGTTTTGTATTCATTTTTATTTCAGCGTTGATTGAATCTTTATTTTCCAGGCAAACAGGATGTTTAAAAAAAAAGTAAGACATTGCCCTGTGTTTATGTCAGAATGGAGGAGAACAATGTCTGTCTGTGTGTCTGCCTGTAGATTTAACTGGCGAAACAAAGGCGGTGATATTAAGATGTTAATCAACTGGCCGATGAAAGGCATGCTGTCGTTATATCATTGTCATACAGTGTGAATTGGAAAACAATCATTAAAGACATTTAATGTGTTTGTTTATGAGCAGCGGGATGTGTCGCACCCATATAAAACAACATGCCTTGTGGCAGGGCTGGCACTGGGGAACAGGAGTTTAAGATTGCCCTCAGATACTACTCCAACCAAGAGCAAAGACCTAGGGCCAGAGATAAACAGAAGGCCTGCCCAAACATCTGGAATCTTCACTACTGCTGAACAAAAATGCAAGAGCAATCTGTTCTCACTTTAACACTGTCAGCGTGGGGGGGAATGAAGACATAGTAGGGATTGGTCTTCCAAGATCTAGCCATATCTGGAAGGGCTTCCACAGAATCCACCCCCCAGTACAGACAACCCCACCTGAGACCTTGGGCAGGACACCATAGCTCCACCTCTAGGCAACAGACCCTCAGGTAACCTCTGACCTGGCAGATCTGTTCTAGCTTTTTTCGGGCTTCCATTCGCCCTGGTGGCCAGCAGCAAAGTAAAAACTGGGCTTAGGTGTACGTCATGCTGACACTGGACCATTGTCATTGGTGGAGAGATGTGGGCAGGGGCAGGGGGGTGCACAGGACCCTCCACAGGTGTGTAATTGAATGGGACTTTCTAATCAGCCCTGACAATCTTTAACTCAGATCTCACCTAATAGCACCTCATTCATCAAATGCTTAGTCGTTTGGAATTAGCTTATCAGCAAGATCCAACAGGAAAGGACGGAAATAATGGTGATAACTCGAGTGGATACTTAAACCAATAATTAGGAACTGCTCAACTATGGAGAAGAGGAGACTCCTTTTACTCATTTTGTTAACTTCAGAATTCCTGTTGACAGAGGCGGTGCTTCTATTGACCATATACAGGCGTGCCTCAACCATGATTTGCCGTCTCATCAAAAAATGGGATATCTTCATTTATTCAAATATATATTCAAGCAAATGAAAGCTAGTTGACACCTGAGATCAGTTCCAGAACACTACATTTACACTCCAAGTTCATCATCCAGATATTGGGCCACATTAATAATGTGTGACCAGGCATAGACTTATAGGCCACATTCTTCCTGAGAACAGCGTGAACTGCAGCTGTAGAGTCAGTTATGGTGAGAATTATGAACTATGGACTGACACTGTAGTCAAGGGCAACAAATTAAGCTCTGTTTCCGAGATTCAATTTTCCACATGGATCCTTGGAAATGCAGTCCATGTGATACAACATGTGCGGGGCAAGTAGCCAAAGCTTTGCTCACGATTGCAAAGCACTGAGGATGATCTTTAAAAACATGGCAGACCTATTTCAAAAAGAACTCAGAGAAATAAGGCACCTTCACACACTTTTCTTCTGGAACCAGAATCTTTAAAGTAACAAAATTACTTATTTAATCTCCATTGTTTTGGTGTGGTGACGTAGTTTCATATAAAATTACGTGAGAAGTTTAACCTAGGGACTTTTTGCTTCTTCCATGCTTATTTAGCATAAATGTCACAGTTCCTGTCATGTGGTGTGAAAGTGACACGCGAAAGTGGCCAGGAGCTACAAACATTCCAGGTCCAAACAGCCAGTAACAAGCAAGACTCCAGGAGTGTGAAAGCGCCTATACTTGAACAGTGGTGGAGTCCCCACGCATACAATATAAAAAAGCAGCTGAAGTGAAAGACCTGGAAATACTGCCTAGCTCTTCCCACCCATGTGAGGCTTAGCTGCCCTGCACCGCACTGCCCATTGTCCCACTGACTTCTCCAGAGGGGCCAAGAGGAAAACCCGTGAGGGAATGGTGGGGGGCCCCAGCTTTGCCCTGCACTAAATGTATCATTTATCTTCTTTATGCTTCTTCTAATGAGCCATTCACAAAGACTGAGGCTACATAATGCAATTGGGATTAATTACTATTAGTAGGCTGTCACTTAATTAGCAGTTAAATAAAAGCCTTAATTACGAAGTCTGAGTCAAAACCCCCTTCCTGCTTGCCATCAAGATTCGCTTGTACACACAAGCACCCTCGCACATCAACCACACAAAAGACTAAAAAGAATCCATTTGTCAACCAATAAAGAGAAATGAAATCTGTTTAATTCTGCCTTGTCAGGCCTACAGACAACACACATCCTACTCCCATGGTACCCTAATCATAGACAAAGACAGGCGTTTCCACAACCGCTAAAGAAAGGAAAATAATAAATATCACAGGCTTTATTTAAATACTTCAAATCCATAAAATGCAGACAGGAGCATACATGACAATAATGATGCAATATAGGAATAGAATATGAGTAACAAGCAAGGAGCGTATTGATTGGCAGGTGGAGACCCTTACAGAGAGAGGACTGTGAAAGGGATAGATGACTGATGGATATTATGGGTTTTCCTAAAAGACTCCGCCAATTCAATTTTAACAACAGGTCAACAGTGAGGTGGATTCCTCCTGTCACTTTTTAGTATTTGGGTTCCTTAAACTAGATGAACATTGCAAAGAGTTATTAGAGGTATTAAAGAGAGACTTAGGTTTGAGCTACCACACAAATCAAACTAAACTGAGCATTATGGAGAGCATATTGGTGTTAACCTTTAGTTTTCATTTAGTTACTATGCACATTTTGGGAAAGTAGAAGCTGGAGTCTGGCTGAAGACGACACATCAGACGCGCAGACAGTGGACGTACTGTCTGTGAGCCCCATCTGATGCCGTTTCCTTCAGTGGCCTGGGGTACACAGCTGTGGGGGTTCAGACAAACAGATGGGTGCAGTTTGACCCATCCCAACCTCGACCCCCCCCTCCCTCCACATACAGACACAGCTATCCCACACCCCTTTTCATTCAGTTCTCTTACCCTCCACACACGCATACACACACACTCTCACTCACACTATGGTTTGCACAAAAGACAGCTGCCAGTACCTGCTAACGTCCAAACGAAACCTAATTACTTCCCAGTCATCAGTTATCCAATGGCCCCCAGACAACAAAAGGAGGGTAACTGTGAACCAATTCATTGAGGCTAACTGGGGGATAACTTCATGGCTCTTTACAAAAACACGCTAATTTGTCACTCCCAACAACCCCCCAAAGCAGCCAGCCTGTACTAACACAAATCACTGATGAGACCAGGCATCACTGCCTTACATAACAGAGAGAGACACCAGCACAGCATTCATTAAGTTAATGCACTCTGCACATTCATTCTATACAGTTCCATAGAACACACTTCATAGCTCGCAGTTCCCAACACTCACATTTATCTTCATTGGTATTGTACCTTTACACACCTCTGATGATGTACTATACTGTCCAATACCAGTGGACCTTAGTTCAGCATAATGAATCACGTTCCCCCATATCTGAGTTTTAGGCTTATTATGTGCAATATACATGTAATTAAATGTTTTTAAAACATTTTGATGGTAAAATATTGGCCATATGTAAGGTATTTTTGCTTGTGGAGGGAATTTGTGACATTCACACTATTGGATCGGAATCATTACTCTGCAGTTCTCTTGTTATCATCTTGATGCAGTGTTCTTAGCCACACAGAATATGCATTTATTTTATTTGCATGTTCCTAAATATTCAGCTATGTTACATGAAAATCTAAAGGACATCTGGGAGCCTCTGCCTCTGATGAAGGAGTGGAAAGTGATGAGGAAAAGGGAAGACTTGTGCAGTGTGGCTAAGCCCATCTGTGTGCAGCACAATGAGGCAGGGGCTGGGGCCCCGGCGAAGGCTCCAGCCAGGCCCTCTGTCTCTCTCTGAGGAGCACGGCCATTGCACTGTAGCTACAAGCTCATTGCTATGCTAATCCTGCTTTCATCTCTAGCCTTGGTCCACACCTCGCACGGCGCACAGCCCACGGGAATTAGGGGCCTCGCAAACAGGAAATCATCTGGACCATGAGAGGGAGATGGCCACCTCTTTTGGTGGAAGGTAGCAGCTGTATTCAGAGCAGAGCTGAGTTTGGGCATTGACACGGGGCAGACGTATCCAGGGCAGCTGAGCCAGGGTTTGGGGGGGGTGTCACAGGCACGAGCAAAGCATACTCAATGTGTGCGGTAGATGATCTACAGCAAAACGTGATACAAATCAGGCTGCACGTGTACTGACAAATGGTGTCTGAGCATTGCTTTCCATGCTCCGCATCACACCTACACTCGTCTCTCAGGAGGGTCAGAAGTCGGCATTCTCTTCTGAAGAAATCAGTCATCATGTTTGTGTGAGCCGGTAACATATAGAGCTATGGCAATGAACTTAGGAAGGCGGCTTCCTTGCAGTATCTGTGGACTGAGATGACCAGAGGAAGACCCTGCTTTTGCTACAATTCAGAATTTTTTGCATATGGAATTACCAATTTGCTAAAAATAGCATGTAGCTTTTGGTTCTTAAATAACGTACAGCAGGGGTCCGAGGTCCTGCTCCTGGTGAGCCAGGGAATATGCAGAATTGGAAGCCTAAATCCGATGAATTGAGAATTACTTGAATGGAGCACTTAAATGCTCAAGCAGAATGAAAAGCAGCAGGTACCTTGGTCGGATGGGATCAGAAACCCTAACCCTATCCCCCCCCGGTACACAGAGTGTTTACTTGCACTTTTACAAGGTCTGCACCCAGAGCGTAAGTCAAGGATCTTGTTTAGTGACAAGCATTGCTGGCTCATGGCTCTGCATCCACGGTAAAGGACTTGGGAAAGTGGTCGCAATGAACGAGTGACAACAGGAGATGGGTGTAGAGGGGAAGAAAGAGTGTGAGAATGGCGGGAGGGCGGGGCGTCTGCTAATGAGGGCAGCGCCTAGATGGCTCGTAAATAGAGGTACCAATAAATTCAAACGCTTTTCTCCCATTTGAAGGCTGTGAAATCATGAGCAGGCCCTTTGCTAATTGAATTTCACGCCCAGGCTTTGTCATGAGCCAGCGCACCTTCTGTCTCCTCAGCCCTGCACAGCAGCAGGGCCCTGGTGGGAGTGGGTATATGTGTGGGTGTGTGTGCGGGGACCTGACTGCAAGAGGCAAGGCACTATGAACCAGCCATGGCAAATGGGCCCATTCTGGGGGGGTACCCGCACAAACACATAAACTCACGCTCTCACCCCATCTGAACTTCTGGCAGGGGTGCAACTCTGCCGATTAACCCCCTCCCTCCCTCCCTCTGCTTCCCTCTAGCCATCGCTACCACCGCAGACCAGATCAAGGAGCCGGATCCCATGAATTAATTACCATCCCTTTTCAGCATGAAAAGGGGGATGTCATTAGCCGGGCTTATTAATAGTATAAAATGAGCAATAATGGAACGAGGGGTGGGAGCAAGGGCAAGAAACTGGGGAGGTGCTGGTGACGGAGAGGGCATCGGAGAGAGAGAGAAGGAGAGAAACTATTGGATAAAGAAAGAAAAAGAAAGAAAGAGATGGGGTAAAAAAAAAAAAAACTACGGTGATAATCTTCTATCCATCTGGGTCTCATTAGCATTTAGCGTGCTTGCAGTTGCCAATCAACCCCGAAAAGACCCTTTCTAGTTGCCTTTCAATGGCTAAATGTAAGCCCTGTTAGAATGACACGTAAAAGACTTGACAAATATTTTTGGACAAGGGCTTTGTCAAACCCCCCCCACCCCCCCCCCCCCCCCCCCCCCCCCCCCCCCCCCCCCCCCCCCCCCCACCCCCCCACACCCCCACCCCCCACGCAGGAGAAACAACCACCCCCCCCACCACAACCACACCA
>JAAGVU020000040.1:16978885-16997025 GCA_011763525.2 Mormyrus iriodes
AAGAGCGCACCGATACCACCAGGCTATTAGGGCAACAAAGCCCCTTATCCCCCAAATAGTTAATAATTAGATTAAAACTTCAAATAAATGAAGTGCTGGTGTGAATGCAGCAGCCAGAAGAAGTCTCTCTCCTTCCACCAGGGCTCAGTGTCTATTAGTATGGATCACAGGGCTTTTTTCTGCCCTTTTCTTAGTCACAGGCGAGCGGGTGCACAATGGGGCAGTAGACACAGTTGTAGGAAAAATTACAGCTTTACTTTTTTCTTTCTTTCTTTCCCGGGAATGCATGGTCTTTAGAAGATAAGTGAAGAAAAAGGGTAGAGATGGAGAGGAGTGTTTTGTGGTTAAATGGAGGTTTTAATACTTCTTAAAATTCTTTTTAATTGTAGAAAGAAAACAGGTCCTGCTTAAAGGCTGAATGTAAAGGAGAAAAGACGGGGGGAGGGAAAAAGAAACGTTCAAGGCCAGATTTTTGGGATTTGTTGTAAGTCAAAGAGCAAAAAGGGCTTCTCATCAACAGAAAATCAGAAGAGAACTCAGCAAAAATTCCCTCCAGAAATAGAAGGGATGAGTAACCATCACCCCAAGTTGGTCCTCTTAAGCAGTCTGCAATGTGCCCACATTGTAAATGGGTCAACCAATCAAATGGAATTTTTTGGTTGTCATAGGAAATGTTTCCCATGGTGACAGATTTCTAATTAAAACAAGGGGTAAGTACCTTGGGATATGGAGATGGGGCGGGGTGACCAGCATGGCAGCCAATCAAGCCTAATTTAAGTTTAATGTGACATAGCACTATTTATCATTGCAAGATGGCATCAGCCCACTGCTGAACAGCAAAAGATTTTCTGTGTGACACAATCTCAGTTTCTGGCAGGATACTCCTACTCAGAATTCTGCTATAAGATGGCCAGTTATGTGAGGAAATTAGAGGTTCTGGCTCCTGGCTGGGATATTCCTCCAGATGCTGTCCCCCCAATAACAAATGACTGTTTCTACCCCAGGTCATTGATGGGCACACTGAGGAAGCCAAAAGGGGAGCCACTGCTCCCAGCTAGCATACGGGCATCTTTCCGGGCAGCCAGTGACGTCCAAGCTCCATCACCATAGCCTAGCGCTCAGAAAGATGGAGAATAAGATGAATATTTACTTTGTAATGCATTTATATAGCACGTGCATACATCAACACTCCCATTGAAAAAGCAACTATCTAAATACATAAAATTCTTTTCGCGTTTGAAATGGAAATTATGTATGACACACAGAACATATTATAATACACTACGTGCGTATGACCGGAAACAGCGTAATATATTATAATACACGACGTGCGTATGACCGGAAACAGCGTAACTAGCGCTTACATTTTATATGAATTATTTGTGGACGCCATTTTTATATCGGGCTTTCTGTTCTCGGGTGGGTACACCAAAAAATGTAGTTTACCCGAAAGCACTGCAGTAGTACTCAATGCATCTTTACTCCTTAAATGTTCATGTTTTACTGTTCAATAACTTATACGCTTCTTATATATCATTGAAATTCTCTTATCAAAATGTTTTACTGTTTAATAATTGATATTTATATGCAGTGTGCTTCTTATATATTACTTCATATTCTCATATGATAATGATGTTAATAATGTTGCTCATATTGATTTCTATGTTATTGTAAATGCTCTTTATTTGTTGAAAAATAAAATTGGTAATTAACAAACTTATTTTATAAATACTGCATTTTATTTTTCCCCTTGCACTCAGTGAGCGAAACCACTGGGTAATCTGCTAGTTGAAAATTTAAAAATAGCTATTGTCAGCTTTTATCTGAATTAAATAGCAAAGAAATCACCAGTCCATTTGAAATGTGGTTTACGGGTTGGAGAGACATAGTTCAAGACTTGGGGAGATGTGGTTCAAGACTTGGAGAGATGTGGTTTAAGACTTGGGGAGATGCAGTTTAAGGTTTGGGGAAATGTGGTTTAAGGCTTGGAGAGATATGGTTTAATGGTTGGAGAGATGTGGTTTAAGACTTGGGAAGACACGGTTTAAGACTTGGGGAGACATGGTTTAAGGCTTGGATAGAAGTGGTTTAAGGCTTGGGGAAATGAGGTTAAGGCTTAGGAAAACACGGTTTAAGGCTTGGAGAGACAGTTTAAGGCTTGGAGAGATGTGGTTTAAGGCTTGGGGAGACGTGGTTTAAGGCTTGGGGAGACACGGTTTAAGGCTTGGGGAGACGTGGTTTAAGGCTTGGAGAGACGTGGTTTAAGACTTGGGGAGATGCAGTTTAAGGCTTGGTGAGACATGGTTTAAGGCTTGGGGAGATGCAGTTTAAGGCTTGGTGAGACATGGTTTAAGGCTTGGGGAGAT
This sequence comes from Mormyrus iriodes, assembly GCA_011763525.2. Lineage (NCBI taxonomy): Eukaryota > Metazoa > Chordata > Actinopteri > Osteoglossiformes > Mormyridae > Mormyrus > Mormyrus iriodes. The sequence continues at coordinate 16,981,252 of JAAGVU020000040.1, forward strand.
ACAGTTTAAGGCTTGGGGAGCCGCAGTTTAAGGCTTGGAGAGACGCAGTTTAAGGCTTGGTGAGACATGGTTTAAGGCTTGGGGAGATGCAGTTTAACACTCTGGGTGCTTTAAGGCTCAGGGAGACGCAGTTTAAGGCTGTGCAAGACACAGTTTAAGTGTAGGCAGTCTGGGAAAAATGTGTCTTCCTGTTTATCTGATAACTTCTGTGTGTCTGGCTTAAAGGGAGAAGAAAAATGTGTCCAGTGTGCCTGAGGGTGAAAGCAAACAGGAGGTCGGAGGCAGATGAGAGCGATGTCATCGTGATGTGAGAGAGAAGCACACGGCAAACACAGCGGGCCGTTTTCCACCCCTCTGTGGTTTCATTCCCCCCATGAGCATCTTCACAGCTGGGGGTGAAATGATGGCAAAGTGAAACAGAGTGAGGGGGCCAAGGCAGCCCCTGGAGGGGCGGGGGTGGGGGGTTGGGAGGGGGTCAGGCTCAGCTCTTTGTGGGACGTTGCTTGTGAGGTCACAGGCACCTAACGTGGTGTGTGCATTTCGCTGCTAGCTGGGGAAGCAAGGCGACCAGGCAAGATGAGCGGTCTCAGCATATAAGATGGAACACTGTACTCACCTGCCAGTTTTCACACAAATAAGAAGATTTCTGGATGGATGAGAATACCCAGCTAGTTGGCAAGTAAATATTTTAAAATGTTTCAAGATTCAAGATTTAAGATTCTTTATTCGTCACATACATAATCATGCATCCTGTACCGACCTTTTCAGACTGTGCGGAGAATTAAATGTTACAAGTTAAGTTAAGATGAATAAAAATGTTAATATAGTTAAAGTTATAGTTGCAAAGAAAGGTATTTCTAGGTTTACAATTTTACAATTTACAGCTTAAGAATTTGATAATTTTGTGTGGTTGTGTAAAAAAGACAAGTCCCAACAACAGCAGCAGCAGTGACAGTTTTGACTAACCCTACATTTAACAAATAGGGAAACAATATTTTAATAGGAGGTACCATTCATCAATCCATCCATTTATTTATTTTGTATAGATTCTTGTCCCATGCAGGGTCGTAGGGGTCCGGAGCCTATCCTGGAAGCTATGCAGGGGCAGTGAATAACCCAGGATGGGGTGCCAACCCATTGCAGGGCACACTCACACCATTCATACACACGTATTCACAACTACAGCAAATTTGGCAACTCCAATAAACCTTAGCATGTTTTGTGACAGGAAACTGGTTCAACTTAGAGGAAACCCCCAAGGTGACACAAGGAGAACATGCACACTACACATATGTTGAGCTGGGACTGTAATGTAATACAACCATAATATACTGATATATGAAAAATAGGGCACCAAACAGGTACTGGAGATGAAAGAGGGATGCCTGTCTGACTGGTCACACTTCCCCAGAGGGCCCTGCAAATAATGCAGCACCAGTCTGCCACCACAGGTGGCAGAGGACAAATGAAAAGTACCTGAGCCCAGCAGCTGTGTAATGTCAGCAGTGCCTATACAAAGGAGGACATACAGCAGGCAAATCTAAATGTCCTATGGTTTATGGTAAAACATTCAAAGTCGTTCCCAGACAAACAGGAGACCAGAATATAACACAGATGCACAAAGAAGGCATGAAGTCAGGAGAAAGGGAATTTGTTGACAATGTCCGCTTCTCACATCAAATTCTAATGGACTCCTGCTAGTGGTAATGTACTGTTTTTTGTGTGACGACTTCATTTTTCAAGTCCAATTTTCCTTGCAATATTTTATAACAAGGCTCTTTTCAAAATAGAGTTCCACACCATTTCCTCCTCTATTTTTTCCCCCAACATTGTCCTGTCAGGCAGAGGAATCGTCTGTTGCAACTTCTCACACACGTCCCCTCCCCCCCCACACACACACACGTCCCCCCCCCAATAGAGCATAAGATGGCAATTCCCTGTAACAGCCGTGCTGCCCGTTTCCACTTGGGGGAGCCGGGCGCCCTGTTCCGCGAGCCGTGAGGCTTCTGTAAGCCCCCGCTCGTCCTGATCGGAAGCGTCTCCTGCCAATTACAGTAGCATTAGGAGGAAACAGCAGCCAGTGTCTCCTGAGCTGAGACAAATTGCAGGGGAGCTATGCAAAATAACCACCAGGTGCATTTAAATGGAAACCTTTACCAGACAAATTGTGATACAATAACTAATCTCTGCGCACATACATCCAAAGGAGTCCAATCTTTTCTTTCCTTTTAACTAAACACTGAAATTGGCTTTGAAGCTACTCTTCCCTTCTGCCTCGGCACCCGAGTGCAAGACAAAGCAAAACTAAAAGTGGGCGCAAAAATGACAGAACCGGAGAAAAGCCGGGGGCCGCATGCCGCCGCGCCAAGCGGGGAGGGGGGCACACCGAGCCTCACCGTTTTCTGCAATGAGGCTGCAGCATCCCTTGCTGAGCATCTCCTCCCCCCTCATCTGAGTTCACCTACGGGCCTTTCGCAGCCAGCACGCTCCCCGGGACGTCGTCTACAAGTCTGCCATTACATATCTCCCTGAGTTCAGCTCTCTCAAGCAACCAGGGTCTGTACAATGGGCCAAAACGGAGGGCCTGATGACCAAATCTACCTGACAAACAATCCACCATCCGAGAAGGGCAGAGCCATGCGGAAAGCGGCTCTATCAGTATTCCATGATTACATCGTGTCATTTTTCCCCCTCCCTCTGCTCTGTTTTCGCTCCCTCGTTTTTTAAATACATGAAATAGTTCAACAGACAAATTGTTTCTTCTGCTGTATCAATGCATTTCATTTAGACCTCCCTGCAGGAGGGCCTGGCCCAGAGATGTCATCCTGAAAGAGAGGAAAACATAAAAATATGCAGGAGAGAAAGAGGAGCACATTGGAGGCAAATGGGCCGTGAACTGAACCATCATGTCGCTGCACAGAGCCCACTTGCAGGCTTTATTCAATTGGCCCATATTGTTGTGCTCTGGGCAACTGAATGTGCTCTTTGAAAGGGCTGCAGCATGAACTTAAAGCAAGTAAATTTCTATCTTTCTGCACATTAGCTGCCTCATTGGCTCTCAATTGAGTCGGCGAGAAGCTGAAAAAAGGAGACAGAGATGAAGAGAGGAGGCAGAGTGAAAGAGGGAGCAGAGGAGAGGCAGAATTAGATGGAAGGGGGAAGGAGAGAGAGAGAGAGCAGGAGAAAGGCAGGGAATGTGTTCCGTCAAGGTGAAAATGACACTGAAATTGACAAGCCTTAGGTCTTGGCCTCTGAATCAATTAATACAGCTGTCAAGGCCTGATGTGGAAAATGATAATGAAATGTATGTTTATGAACAAACACACACGCCCATTCAACTCATTTTAACACCCCTATGTACCTACTCATCACAGTCAAGAATAAACAAGCTGGTACCCAGATGACTGCCAGTGGACCCTCAAAAAACCGAGCTACGTCTAAGTAGGTGAGCATTCAGCTAGAGTCTCAACCATCCGGGAAACTCAACCGAATGAATTTAGGATGAGATCTACTGAAGTGTTCAATATTGCAGCAAGCACTAACACCTAAATCGATGCAAAGTGCCGGCAAATAAATGCAGGTACCAGTGATTCATGTTAAACATAAGAACCAAAGGCTTGTGTTGTGCGAGTTGTGTTTTTTTGCTTCTTTGAAATATTTAGTGAAAGTATGTGACACATAAAACTACTTGATATCAGTATAAATATTTTCTATATTAATTTGTTGTTGGCGAAAAACAAAAAAATTGCAGAGTAAATGAAGTAAATGAAGAGTGTTTTAGTGAAATTTAGGAATGAATGAAGACTAAATAAATATTTCTTTCAAATAATGTAATTAAGTCTGCTACGTCATTGCCACTGACTGCGCTGGTTAGTCCAGTTGGTCAAATAGCCCCTGAGAGACAACAATAAAGAAACGCAGCAGGTTGGATTCATTTCCTCGGTTACACTAAGGCCTTTGTGACCCCCCACGGCTGCTCATCCTTCCCTTCCTTCTCTCTAACACCAACAGACTGACCTGGCCCTGATCAAAGGGCCCCTTGTGTTTATCCAAAACTAACAATGAGGGAAAATGTTACTTTTCATTTTTTTGGGTGGGGGGTGGGGGGTTAGGAAGTGGTGCTGGGAGAGTGGCATTGGGGGTGATCTGTGATTTGGTGCTGACAGATGCCTTTAAGACCTTGTCATTACTGTTGCAGGACTACTGGACTGTGACTCATCAAGTGGCAGGGTGAGAGACAGGAGATGGGAGGACCCACTCTTTACCTCAGAGACACACTTAGGTCAGCGACAGATCAAATTATCAGCAGTTATCTGACTTTAATTTGATGACAGAATCCTTGCATCCAAACACATGTAAACAACAACTTAAATGTTTTGCTGGACTAAAGTTACCTATTAAGATGAAAATATTACTTTAAACCAAGATGAAATGTAAGTGAGCATCATATAAGCTATAGGACCCTCACAATATCGATCCGTCTTCTTACCTCTTATCTCTGTCAGGCTACCACATAACATTTAATATTCGTACACGTTGCTTTTGTAATACTGCTGAGATTAACAACAGCAAATCATTCTCAGTATTTTCTTAAAGAAATTGCGTAACAGTTTAAGTTAAACATATTGTATTTTGTCAGATATGGAAGGTGTTGACTGTCAATGACACTAATTTAGTAGATATTAACTTCAATTCAAATCCAGCAAGATTATACATCTATAGACTTGTGTCCTATATTCTCTAGGCCTCAAGGATCTACAGTTTGCCAGGAAAACAACTTTCTATGTATTTTATACATAAAATTTTGATATAGTGGGGAACCATTTTAACCAGAATTTGAATGTCTACCTTATTTTTATATAAAATACATTTATTTATATGACTCAAAGATCAATTAACATATTACAGATTAGTCACATCGCAACATTTCCTTCTATACCAAAGAGTCCATCGGAACGAAATTTTGCTCCAAACTTTTCTAATGAATGGGTGAAAGAGACAATTGGAACAAAAAATGTTCATAAGAACTGGTTGAAATACATTCTCAGAAATGTCGGCTGTACCATCGGGGGCTCATGTTCACTAGTTGAACTTCACTGAACTTTTGCTCATTACAGAGAAAGGGAGACTAACGGGTCTTGCTTGTGGTCTTTTCATTGGTCTTTCGATTGTCTTTGTAGTTTACTGTTAATGGGGACATTTCAGTGCCACAGTGTCATGACTGAAAGTATCCCCGCCAGACTCCTGCCTGCGGCAGAGGATAAAGACAATGGGCCTGAGAAGTGAGTACGCAAGAGGCCCAGCTGCCCTTAATCACCTTTACCCCAATCCTGACTAGCATGAAATTGGAAATTACCAGGGCCCTTTTTGATGACAAGTCAGTGACTGTGTGGCCTTGGCTCTTCCCAGGCCCATATTCTACTGGACACTGAGAGAGGAACAGGAAAAGACTGATCGACAACTTAGTCTTGAGGCTTGAGGGATGATATAGCCATCCTGCCTTGACCTATAACCTCTCTGGATGGTCTCCATGTAATGCCTGGGCATTAGCTTCTCTTTGATCGGAAACACTATGCCCAAATCTGTTTGGCTCTCCTCTGAAGTATCCTCTTCATTGTGCATGACTCTTCACACCAACCAATTGAAGGTTTTCTATGGCTCATCCTACATCAAATGATAAATGTAGATTTATGTGAGGACAGGCTGCAGACAGAGGTCTACTGACCGGATAGATTAAGCATCAATAGATGGTCCAACACTGAATACAAATATTCAAAGTGTCCACAAGCAAAAGCATTGAACATCTATAGAGAGGATACTGTCTAGGACAAAAAAAGCAACGGCAAGGTCACCAGAGGCTGCTGAGAATTAGATGTTGCTGCACATAGCTACATGATACCCAACATTGGTTACTCATTATCGCTCATGTCATTCAAAAGGTTGGTTTAAAAAAAGACATTTCTGGCTTTCAAATTTTAGGAAATATTTACTGGACACAAAAGACTCTACAAAGTGCTACAAAAACAAAGCCAGAATGTGAACCTTTCAGCTCCACAGATATCCTTATCAGCTTCTCACGTTGTTTTCACATAAGTCAAAAGATTCAGTTATAGATACTTTGGGTTTTAAGTCTCCACCAGAACTGACTCAACTCTGATGAATACTGAGATTTAATCTAGTTGCCAGGTGGGGAATTCTAAGAAGCTGACTGATGAGTTCATTTCAGAATGAGTCTCGCAGTCTGTCGGTCAGTCTGTCCATTCATCCATCCCTCCATCCATCACCACTGATCCTCACAGTCCTCATACAATATTAATTGTAAAAATGTGAATAATGACTGTGAGTTAATGAACACACATAAAAGCAAAGCATGCCATTTCTCATGTAAAATTTTGAGCTCCAGCACATCATTTGTAGAAACTGGAGTAACTGTACTCTGCAGAATTATGTAAAGTCAGGCCGATTTCTCTCTCACAGTGCCTTTAGGTTCACAGATGGTGGTCTGATCCCAAACTGACCTGGCTTGTTTTATACATTTAAGTGATTCTCAGCTGAACAAGTGCTCCATTGTCAACACAAAAAATACATCTCGACTTTCTGGAACTTGCCGTTTCCATGGTTGGCCCCAGGATATAAGCGGCAGAGCTGATCTTTTACAGTAAACTATTCATGAGATTAAATCACTCCAAACCGAAAGAACTGAATATTTTTGCACATTTAAATTGTTATTTCTATATCATTAGTCTTCTAGAGAATTAACATCAAATTATCAGTCTTCAATACATTTACTGAAAAACACACTTTTCCCCAGTTATTTTTATTCTCAAAACTTAATCTAATTACGCAAGCAAATTTCATCATGACTAATGAGCCATTTCGCAAATTCATAAACACATGTGTGAGGTTGCATAATTAAGTGTCAGGAAGAGATCAGGATGATAACAAATAGAGGTACTAAAGGCAGCATTATCATGCTATGAGCTAAATGAAGGTCTAAGCAGCTAACCAAGCGGCTGAGCAAAGGGGAAAGCTAATTCCCTCACTCTATTCTGCTTAATTACTGGTTTTGAATAATTGCTGTTAATGTAGGCATCCTATTCCATTCCATCTTCTAAACTTTTCTAGATTTTATTTGCAGCTAGGTATTTGTTGGCTAGCAACAACTAGCAAAGGTATGTTATTTTACCATTATAAAAAGAGAAACAGATATGGGTCTCCGTAATTGGATTTTGTTTTAAGTAATAAAGATGACAGAGCTAGGAATGTGTACTAATGTCAACCCCTTGGGCAGAAGCATCCACTCCTTATTAGCTGTTCACCGAGCTGATGTTAGTATTAAGCGGTCAGGCAGTATGTGGGGCTTAGTCTAAATGGTCAGGGGAATTAGAGGTGCACAAAGGTAAACATATTAACACAAATGCGCATCACAGGAGCTGATGGTGAGGATTTCCACTGGTACATCACTACTCATTCACCACTTACTACAATTATTTCTACAAACATGTCGTGTTTCTGTTAGCACAGTGCTTGTAAACCCCCACCCACCCCAACCCTTGAGGGCCACTCCATCACCTGTCACTCCAGTGTGAGTGATGAGACCTTCAGTCACTGACACACTCCATCAGGCTGCCGCTTTGCCTGGAATGACCAATCACTGCACTTAAGGGGTCAGGGAGAGAAGAGGAGTGAGCTTCTCACTTTTCGGACAGGTCTGCCAACCCCCTCCCCTGAGGCGCTCGCACTGACCACGGCAAGCAGGTAGCCGTCAGAGCTCAGTGGAGCGGCCAGGCCTGTGGGCCTCGTCCCACTAGAAGGAAGAGGAAACACATGAGAGGAAGGGGAGCGTGCTGAACCATGGTGACACTCCCCCACAGTCCCTGCTCCCCTTTCACGCCACGCTTTGTCCTCCTGAGTGGGACACTCTCTAAATTATTTGTTTACAGGCTAATATGTTTCCTTAAGAGACCAATTGGGCCTCAATGAGCCCCAAGGTAGTGAGTCTCAGCCCCCGGCAGGGTGGAACAAGAGGGACGGAGAGGAGGCCAGGAAAAATGATGGGCCAGGGAAACGGCACGGCTAATAACACAGTACTCCGGCACAGTGTGTTTGTGTAAATTAATGGCACTCAACACATATGTGAGTGAGTTCCCATGAGGAAATAATCAGGAGCTACAAAAATATGATTTCTCTTTCAGAATATTTTGAGTAAGTAATATCTTGGCATTCAGATCAAAGTACAATTATAATGGTTTAAAATTAAATCTTTTGTCTGGGCTGTTGCATTAGGCACTGCATTACACAGAGGCGATCCAGAATAGAGTTTGCGCTCAAATGGAAGATTAATCCACTCAACTTACATTGTTCTGCTCAGAAAACATTATAAATTGTTGAGTTTCTTTTCTTCAACCATCGATTTTCCTGACATTTTTACAGTCTTGTGGGGCAAATATTGAGGGCCACAAACCTGAAGGTCAATGTACAGAGACATGTTGTCCCTTCAAACAGAAAAAAAAAAGTAATTTAGTTCAAAAATCAATCAAATACTTTGTGAATAGAATTTTTTTTAAAGGATTGGTAGATGAGTCTTCAGTTCAAGAGAAAGTCGTGTTTTCTCCATTGCTGGAATTTATGCTGAGGGCCAACAGAGGAATAATTTGAAGGTGACGAAAGTTAAGTGCAATGGCATACAATGTATTAAACTGAAAAAAAGAAGCAGAAAGACTGTAGTAGATGTAGACATAAGCGAGATGGAACAGAAATGCAAAAATAACAATCATCTATCAGATTTTCAGGCCAGTAAAGTTACATAGCTTTATATATCTGTGTAAATTACCAGCATGTATACTTGAGGAGGTAGGTGGAATAAGCACCTGCATGCATACACAGACATACAGAGGCACCCAATAACTCACTTAGGCCTTGCTATGACAGGGATACTGAAACGTTGACGACTATCCCTTTTCCTGCACTTTCTTCTCTGTTTTTGAGAGTTTTGTTCCAAAAGTTTGACTCATCATATAAACCATTCAACATTAATTTAATGCAATGGGGAAACTTCAGATTTGTGTTTTCAAGTTTTAGGATTATTGGGATGGTGGTGGGCCAGTTCCCAATCATGTGGTTATGTACCTCAGCCTTGCGCTGCCTGGGATAGGCTCCAGGCGGAAACCAGACCAGGACAAGTGGCTAGAACATGGATGGTTACCACTAACACTGCCCTCAGAATTTTAATCTTACCGATTAACCAGTTTGAAGCCATTTTATTATGAATAAAAATTACTTTTATTTTCTATAAATATTTCAGTCTTCTATTTTAAAGTCAGAGCTTCTGGTATGTTTGATTTGCCAGTGTTGTCAGTTGTAATACTTAGATTCAGCTCAGCCTTGCAGAAATGCCCTAGCAGGTTAAGGAGACTATTTGCACATATAGTGAGTGCCCTCCAGTGGACAAAGCAGAACACTGCATGGCACCAAATCTCATTTCATATGACATATTTTAGCTAACTTTAGGCCTCAAACTTGGATAATCAGCTTCAGTCATTTTCAAATACTTAAGGAAGTTCTTATAGGAGGCACTGCTGTAAAAGAACAGATGTAAGTGGATAATTTAAGTGTAAAATTAAATGATACAACTAAAAAGGAACATTTGTAAAAATAGCCACAAGCACAAATAATCAGCATGCTTCACTTCAGTATAACATGACCTGGAGAGGTACACTACAATACAGTACATGACTGCAACTGATGGGACTTCATCCGAAGGTGAGCCTTACAAACTGAGTCTATAAGGTCAACATAGAGACAGATGCAGAATCTAAACAACTTTATTACAACTATGATAATAACCATGTTTTATGATTATTACAATTATTTATGCTTATTATACCACTGACAAAATATATGATTTATTCTTATTAAAATGAGCCTTCGACTCAATAGTTCTCCATCCATCCCTCCGTGTTCTGTAACTGCTTATCCTGTGTGGGGTCACAGGGGGTCTGGATCCTATCCTGGAGGCTGTGGGTGCAAGGCAGGGAACAGCCCAGGATGGGGTGTCAACCCATCACAGGGCTTCACTCACACACCATCCACACCTACGGGCAATTTGGCAATTCCAATTAACCTCAGCATGTTTTTGGACTGTGGGGAGAAACCAGAGCACCCAGAGGAAACGCCACGACGACACGGGGAGAGCATGCAAATGGCACACACATGGAACCCTGGCGGAGATTTGCCCCAGAGGTATGAAGCAACAGTGCTAGCCACTGTACCACCATGCCGCCCCGTGAGCCTGTACCAGAATAATAACTGAGAATGAAACATAACATATTTTTTGACTTCTTGATATCAGGACTTGCATTCACTTATGTGCAAACATGATTCTGTTATCAATAGAAGCTGACTTATTCTTTAAGTCATCTGAGACTTACCAAAAAGAAAAAAAAGCACCCTGCACCATTATTTTAAATATTATGAATTAAATATTGTATAATTATTATATTAAATATAATTTAAATATTAAATAAATTAAATAAATTCTGGGTGCTGAAAATGCCAAGAGGATCTGTCAAAATGTCATAAACACATGCACACACCCACACCCACACACTGAAATCAAGCCACAGGCCAAACTCTCCTGATAACGGGGGAGGCTGGAGTTTGCTATACAGAACAGACATGTCAGACTGCACTCAGCTACACTCACAGTTACACGCACAGTGCAAAAATACAGCAACTCATACTTTTCATATCTTCCTGAATGGATAAATTCCTATTTTTATTGTCTCATGCCCTTTCTTTGAGATTCCGCCCCCCTTAAAGGCCATCGCCTTCCCTAGACTGGAAAGGACCTGGAAAAGTGACTTCCCTATTGATTTTCACACAGCAGACAAAGAGAGGAGCAAAAATGAATAGAGCTGAAGTGCAGAAGCCAGACGGGTTAATGGTGTACTTGTCGGTATTTCTTTCCCCTTCTTTGTAGAAGAGAGCATTTCAAAAGTAACAGAACTTGTCCTCTAACAATCAGGTAGCCAGGGCAGCATGTTTCCATACAGCGTCAAGGGAGGGTGGAGAGTGAAAGAGACAGGTAGATATAAAGAAAGTGAGGAACAGAGAAAGAGACAAGCAGAACCAAAAAGCACTCGTAACGATAAAGGAATCAAACGGCTTCTATTCACAGATTACCTGTCCCTGCTGTTCCCTGCTAACAGCAAGGACTGTGGCTGGGCATGATTCTGATGGAGAAACTCTGTTAAGTCTGGACCCTGACAGCAATAAGAGACAGTTATGATATGATGAGTTACCCAACCATCTTCCATGACCTCTTCTCCAGTATACAGGCTGACAGTGAACCTGAAACCTGTAACAAAGCACAGTGCATGGCACTGGAGGAAAGCCAATCAGTGCAGATTATCCCATTCACCTGACTGACCCTATGTGGGCTCCCCTAATTATGTTGATTAGAACCTAATTTCCCAAAGGAAAAAAGAATCTCAAGTCTTTTTAGGGTAAATTTTCAAAATCCCACAAACTTTAATGGTAAAATATTCTCCAAACACTCAACCAAAGATTTTCAAAACATGCGATATGAGCGATTTGTTGATGCATGTAAAAGCCAACAAAGGCAAAATTAATGTATACAACCGTAAAAAGACACCAAACATTGGGATTTTAAAAAAATTTAAAAAATTAGATTGGACTCTTTTCAATTTCTTTCAGCTAAATTTTGGGGCTACAGCACGGTGATGAATTTGTCAATAGGTCTACATATTTGATAAATATAACGTAACATACAATGTAAAGAAATTCTAGAATGAAAAAGGTGTCCTAAAAGCGTTCCGAAGGAAACATTTAGTGCAGTTAAGCCGATTTTCGTTCTCAAAAAAGATTTAAAGTGGCTGTCTGACACCTAGTGGCCATATCACAGACGACATTTTACATTATATGCTGCAGAAAGTCGTGAGACGGTTCTGTTGTTTCATTGTATCGTGAAACTTACTGCTAATATCTCGGAGAAAACTGCTGGTATTGTGCTCGTCTCCTACTTTCAAACTGAGACTTAAAAAAAAACTCCGCGCCATTGCTTTATAAAAGAATTCGAGATGCTGAAAATGCCAAGAGGATCTATCAAGACGGCACACACACACACACACACTGAAATCAAGCCACAGGCCAAACTCTCCTGATAACAGGGGAGGCTGGAGTTCGCTATACAGAACAGTCATGTCAATTGCACTCAGCTGCACTCACAATTACACGTGCAGTGCAAAAATACAGCAACTCATACTTTTCATATCTTCCTGAATGGATAAATTCCTGTTTTCATTGTCTCATGCCCAACACCAATAGTACAGACTAAAGACTTAATGAACTCGCACCGGTCCGTGATCTAATGCATATTAGGGGGAGTTTTTTTTTCTTGCTTGGTACAATATTTATTCACAATGGGCTGAAGCAAAATATTTGCATTTTTACTAATTGCACAAATTTTCCTTTAAACGGGTGGGTGATCCACAACTTTTGGTGGAATATTGATTGTAGTAAATGACCTATACTTAGCCGCGTACAGTGGGTAAAGCGGTACGCTTGTACTCAGCGGTCAGATCGTTTAACACGGTTTACTTAAAACTATTGCAAAATCCCTGGCAAAACATTAACGCAGTGTTTGGGGATTTGGATTATATTCATACTTGTTTGCACAGACCAATCTCAATAATGCAGAAGGAAACTTACCAGTAAGAAGCTTAAGTGTTTTATCTGCCTTCTATAACAGAACGTAACTGGCATGACATTATTGTTGAATTAATTCGCTAAGCAGCATGACATATTCGCAACTGAAAAATTATAATCGATAACATTAAAGTTAATTCAGTGACGCGGCGGAATATCATTTATTAAATTTGCGAAACTGACTTAAAATTAAGTTATCTGTGCATAGGCGTGAATTGTACATGCATCCATCTTGTCCTGGTAAGGGTTCCAAGCAGAATTATAAATGACAATACTGTTCAGCAATCATTGACTAATAAGAATAGAATCATTCGAAAAGGACGGGTGATTAAGATGAAGTCACAATAATATAGCAGTGGTTATCTACCTCACTGGCGCATCTGCAAAATAAATAAATGTAGGCCTACATGAAACCATATTTTGCAAGTGTATTTCCTGGCTTTCACCCTTCTTTTCCATTAGCATGGCCCGTAGCAGGTTTGGGGACTCCTGAGCATCTAAGTGGGGACCCAGCTCAGCTTATTCACTGATGAGCCCATTTAGTCTTACTCTGATTCCGGAGTTTTCAGTAGCCAACATGATTTACGTTTCTTTTTTTAAAATACCAGCAAACATCAAATACTGGGGTGAAATATCTAGAAGTTATGACAATATGAAAAAATAGACACCACCCAAACCTACACGGCACCCCCACCGTATCGGTAGGAACACGTCCCTACCATCTGTACCCAAATCTACGCCGCTGGGGAAGCGCCTCCACAATAGACAAGTTGTTCTTGAATGATTGTTTTTATTTTTTCAAAGAAAACAAATGCTCTGTCCCTGAAGCGATCCATCGAGTTACTTTACTGAATGATTCTTCATTCATGAGTAAAGTAGATCCATTCCTTCATGACGGAGGCAGCCTCTCTGTCACCACCCACATGTATACAAGACAAATGTCAACCTTTAACACAGCGGCCATCAACTGGCAGACCAAATCACAATCTGCCCCCTCGCTATTTTTTTGGGTGCAGTGGACCTTGACTTTGTGCTGATGATGGAATTTGGCCATCAGGGAAAAACAGTTGGGGACCCCATCTCTACCATAATAAAAAAAACAACAACCTACATACAGTGCAACTCTACAGGTCTTGCTGTCAATTTGTGTCCACAAAATGTTAAGTTAAACTGATGCTCAAACAAACTTCAATCCAGAGATACAAGAAGTCTGTCTTAGTATTCAAGTGCAAAAAACCATACATGTAGTTAATAGATGGTCAACAAGTATGTTCATCCTAGCCAATGACTTAAGGAAGGAAGGACATTTTCAAAGGAGAAGTTTGAATAATTTCTACAATTTTGAAAACATCAGTGAGTAACCATATTAGCAAAAAAAAAATCTTAAGTATGTAAGAACAATTTTAGTCAAATAGTTTAAGCAAGAAAAATTCATGTTTTGGATTCATTTCCTGTATTACATTAATGTGTGATGGTTAGGTCTTTGTATCTGTAATTAGGAGGTTGTTAGTTCAAGTCAGCAAAGTAATTGCATTACCACTGGCCCCTGAGAAAGGCCTTTAACCTGGAAAATTGCTCCAGGGGTGCTGTAAAATCGGCGGACCCTGTGCTCTGGTCCCAAGCTTCCCTCGCACCTCTATGCGTCTCATAAGAGACCAAGATGGGATATGTGACAGCTAAAGAATTTCTATGTACTTACACAAATGGTGAATAAAGAATCATTCAATGACAAGTTACAGATGAACCCATCACTCACTTCTTTAATACATGTCTAGAAGAGGAATTCTGATCAATAAAATATTCAACATGTTTATATTTGAAGGCTTTTAAGCATTTAAATAATTACCCTTTCAGTAAGTTAACATCTTGTTCTAATTAATTAGTACTGATATATAAGCTAATATTCTAATAGCTGGTTAAACATGGCCTTGAAGCCCAATATTTGTTCTGAAAAACTCCGGCCAGCATATTTTGGAAAATGGGATTTTTGAAGAAAGATCAATCTGTCAGTGTAAAGACCAATCTAAGCAACATTTAAAATTGGCAAGTATTTTGAGATCCAGTCAAGTCAAGGAAGAGGGTCCCTTTGGAAACAGCTTGAAACTCAAGATCTGGTGTTCTCGGTCAAGAATCAGAGCCACCAAATGTTCTTGCACTATCAGCATCTGAAAGGAGACAAGAGTTTTGGTTTCTAAATCTAATATCTGATGCCTCAGCAAGGCACTGAGATTTTGAAGAGGTCAGCAGAGGTCAGGCCCTGGCCGTGCAAGCGGACACTCACACCAAACGGCCTAAAAGGACCAGAGACACAAAAATTGACTGACATTTTCATACATGTCCACTTGGTTCATTTATTTTTTTATCTTTATGACCTCAAAAACAAATAGCCAAAAATACATTATAGATAACCAATACACTGGAGTATGTATTTTTTCAGTTTCATCTAGAGAAAATACAGTCTGGTCATTCACACAAGACTTGCTCTCACGTTCCAAGATGCTGAAGAACACAGTGATTCACCAGCTGATCTGACCTGGTGAGCGAGGGCAGAGCATTTAAACAGTATCTTTTTTTTCTTTTTTTTTTAAATATAGGAAAATTTCCAATACCTGTTTCTTTGCAACTTCAGATACAGCCTGTGCTTATTCAACCTCCCCTCTTTTCCAAAAGTGTATGTACACACCCAAGTGTGCGGGTCTTGGCACATAACTTAGGGAGTGGGTGTGACCACAACCAGCGGTGCCTGAGGACCTCGTGCTGACGTGTAGGTCAGCGTGAGCGAGGCGTCCAGGTCCACAGCCAATACCAGAAATAAAGTTCAGCATCGGACCCCAAGAGTGTGAGTGTGTGTGTACGCAAACCTGTCTAATGGTCATGTTTTTGCCTTTCCTCATCAGAAAAGAAGACGGGTTTCTTTCTAAAGCACAACCATACAAACAATTACATTTTTTCATATTTACATTCACTCAAGTAACATCAAAAGCAGCCACCATCATCGTCACTCTCCATGTACAGAATGCTTTCTAAAGTAGCGTGCAGTGTCCG
>JAAGVU020000040.1:17000732-17032638 GCA_011763525.2 Mormyrus iriodes
GCAAAACGAAACATTAGTCTGTCAGCATTTTTTGATAGCTCGTTTTTTCACATTTCTGCACCCCATTTTACCCCTAGAGGGGTCTTAAAGAACCCCAAGTGGATGTGAGGGTGAACCTACTTTCAGATTTTTTTAACTATTGCTTTGGACAAAAAAGTGTCTGCTAGAAAAATGAAAATTAAAGGTCAGAGTAGCTAAATAAGCCAACCGACATTTCCTAAAGAGTCCGGCGGCAGTCAAGCTTTTGTGGATGAACTGACTGTCATGCTGTATAGCGGGATCAAACCAAAACAGAGTAGCAACCACGATCTGTTAGAAGTAGATGCAAACAGATGTGGAAATTTTGAGTAATATCAAATACCGGTATATTTTTGTCAAAGAGTCTAACCAGCTAACCTCTTGTGCTGGCAGCAGGGTTGGGCTGATGGACAATGCCATTGTTTATCACAGATGGCTGGCAGACATCATGAAGTTGAGCCAGCATTGTGATCTCTTCCACCACCCACCAAAAGGACACACTTGCTGATTTATTGTCACACCCTGGATGCTATAGTGCCGATTTTCCGCACTGCATTTTAGCAGTCCTAATTTAGGTTAATTACCTGACTGGAATTCAGTGACTTCAAATACTTATTCTCATTAGATAACAGTCATAAAGAGACAAAATCGTGACTATAAATCTAAATAAAAGAATGGAGCTGTTCCCGATCAAACCTTTATTTTGAAGGAAAAAAAATGAACAGCAGCACCCTTTATAGGCTAGTAGGGATGGGGGAAAAATAGATTTTATGATTAATCGCGATCCTAGTTTTGATGATTCTATATCGATTCACAAAATCCCAAGACTTAACAAAAAAAAGTTAATTTATACCTTTTCCCTGTGACTTTGAAAAATTTTACTTGTATCGGCCCCCTTATCGCATAGGTGGCGCTACTTTCTCTCTTGCTTAAAGGAGGGTTGCAACAGTATTGCGCAATTGGCTTGGCCCCCATCTTGGTACATTGTAAGTCATGTTAATGGAGTACTCTAGCAAGTGAATGGAAGCAAGTCAAGTCAAGTAGGGCTTTATTCCCACACCAGTCATATTCAGCACACTGCTTAAAGGACAAAATGTGTTAGTATTAGTATTGGATGTGACTTAATGTCACTTACGAGAATATCGTCAATTTTCTGTTTTTTTAAACGTCGCGGGTAACACTGCAGCTAATGAAAATGACAAAGTTTGGAGGTGAAATTTATTCATTTCTGGCTGGATACAAGAAGTGAAAAGTGTGGACAAAATACTTTGGTGTATTCACGGGTAAGTACATGGATAACTTTCATGCATATTATTATATATTGTTTTTCTTTATCTTATTTTTGTCATGTAATGGTAAACAATTGCGGTGCTTTGCTCAGCAATGTTAAGGCTACAGAACTGTGCCTTTTGTCGTTTTTACAATAAATCTGGTTTGATCGCACATTAGTGAATGCATCTTAAACATATACTGAAAAGAATCGAAACTGCATCCAATCAGGCACTTGTGAATTGAAACTGAATCAAACTATTTAGGGCTGGGAATCAGCCCTGACCTTACAATACCCATATGTACCTTTAATAAAAATATTCTAATTTATGTTTTGGCACACATCCTTCAGTTAAAGTCCTTCTGAAACATGGCATGTGAGTTTTGCCCATTTTTATTTTCAGCAATTTTTTTCAGCCATAAGTCATTTTTCATGCTTTGAAAGAGACAGGTTGGATTTGTTTAAGGAGCAATACCCACATGTCCCTCAGAAAAAAAAGACTGCAGTATATAAGCCTTTGGCTTTTCTTTAGTAATTTTCACAATTCGTTTCCAGGGACTCTGCATTTGAAAATTTGTGTTCTGTTTACACCTTTGTAAACATCTCTCCAAATAGGTTAAGCTGCTACATAGCATTTCATATTTCATTTCTATCGGACTGATATCTAACCAGAATCAAAAGAAACTAAACTGAATGGTTAGCTTGTGAATCATAATCTTATCAAATTGGGACATCTGTGGCAATACTGAGCTCTATAGCCGAGAGGATTTTTTAGTGACCAGCTCTGTTGACGCCATTACTACATCACTATGATAAGTAAGCATACCAGTGAGTCTCAAATTGCGTACTTTAGTACTTAAACTCTATTTTGATTATACAAGTACATTCACTTGCACACTAAAAATAAATGTAAGTAGGCCTACTGAAGTATCAGATTTGACAGCACAGCAGGTTGAACGGAGGAAAAGTAAAGAGACTGGGTGAGTAGGGGAGAATGGGCTGTAAATGAGTGAAAGTGTGCAAAAAAATAGAAATACTAAAATTAAATACTAAATGAATTTATGACGTCATTAAAAGTGTTAAAGAAACTATATTAAACTTAATTACGTTTACAAGATGACCCAACCCCCCCGCCAAAGTCATCATCCATCACATCGTCACTATAGACATTATCATATGTTAATTATGTAGACATCACCAACCCTAACTGGCAATACAACTTGCCAACCGTGGGGGGGGGGGAAGGGGGTTTACATCATTTATTCTCTGTGGAATAATGACAGATCAATCTGTGGGCCAGATTTATTTTATTGAATTTAAAAACACTTTACAATCCATATCATCCTCCCCAATGCAAAATGGCTGACCATCCATTGCAAGAATAGGTTGTTTTAATACAAAATGTGTGAGAAGGGTTATGTGAAACACAGGCATTTCTGATGCCGTTTTTCTAGACTATGTCAAGTGTTTGGAGACCTGATTGAGCTTGGCCCCGAAAGACAGATTCTGGAATTAGGCAGGGATCATCTGCCAATAAACCAGTCAGGAACACAGCTTAGGAAGGATCCTCATGTGGTTCCCCAATAGTGCAATGAGTCACAATATATCCAGTCATCAGACTATCATTCCATCTGCAAGAAATGCCATAAGACCCATCTGGACCAAGAATTCCTCTCCTAGCCTGACGTCACTATAAGTTTCATGTGTTCTTAATGTGGCACTTTCTGATCATTTAACAGTAGTTTTATGATGTTCTTGTTTTGTTGGAAGATTTTGTGCAACTCTTGTTCCTATAGAAATTACACTTATAACTGAGCATTCACTGGAACCTCAGAGTAGCCACATTTATATCCAGTCGACTCCTCGATTGCATGTATGTTTGTAATGTGTTGTTTCAATTATACATTTCTTTGGACAAAAGCACCTGCTAAATAAAAATAAATGTAAATGCATCCAAGTTAACAGATTCCATCAGCAAACAAGCAAACACAAACATCCACAAGACACTGAATGTTAAAGCAAAAGAAATATTTTTCAGGCATTTTACTGACTATCATGCTGAAACCCCCCCAAAAAAACACTTGATTCTGAAGATAGTCCAGTCTATGACATTTTCACAGTCACATGGATTTCACGAATAACAATGCAAACTCCATAGACAAAAGAAAACAGGATCAGACATAGCCCAAGAACTAAATGCAGTGTTAGATTACTGGCTCTATGCTATGTGTGCTTTCTGAAGCTCTCACTAGCTCTAAGCTGGGCGTGCTCCCTGCAGCTCTCCTTTTAACGAACCTCTCCTGAATAGGAAAAGCGGAGAAACCCTGGGCCTGAGTAGTCTTCTGTCATTAGCCCACAACCACTTCACACATTTAGGCCTAACGAGCAAGCTGATGCGATTTGACAGGGAACCACTGAAGATCTGATAATACCATTTTGCCTCAAGCATTTCAAGGCATTTAATACTTAGTATTAAACAGTCCATGTCTGTAGATCTTTCGCGGTTCATTTTTAATAATTTTGGTAGCCCATCATACAGACAACTGGCATGATAACCGAGAAGCTACTGTGAGAGATTAGTAAAATACGATGGTGTTGATCTGGCAACCATTAAGACAACTGCAGAGCTCAAAGTAGCCAGTTCTCCTCAAGCAAACACAGCTAAAACTCATCATCCAAAGAGCATGTTTAACGTTTATCAGAGGCTCATCTATCGGCCACTTCCCTGCAGAGATGGAGAAAGAAAAAGTCCTTTAGCCCTGACAAAAGATAGATTTAATAGTAAAACCACCTAGAAAAGAGACTGAAGTCATGACTTTTTGAGTGACCTAACAATGTAAGAAAATCTGAACACAATATCGGTTGCAAAATTCAAATTCCTCTAACACCAGTTACTGTTACGTCCTGGCATGCAGCGGTCTGGTACACTCTGTCAATATTTCTTCACTGTATGTGATTATCAGACTAAAGATGGTGCAACTTCATTTCCACATCATATTTTTTATTTTAATTCTTATGCTGAAGACAAGGACCATACACGTGTACCAGATATGCTAAAACAAGCCAGCCACCACTGATCAAGCTTTCATGTTGATGTACATTTCCCAACAACTTTTTAGAAATTAAAATTTGGTTTGCTTGTTTTTAATCTATATACTATTGCGACCCAATTTCCTGGATATAAACTCAGCCAAAAGTAAAATATGTGGGTTATCCAAACAGAACTGCATTAAGCTGCAAACATGTTTTAACAGGTCACCTGCTGCCTATATAAAATAATTCTTTAAAAGATCATTTAATCAAAATTAAATAACTGAACAATGGAAAACAAATCTAACTGGGCAAAACTGATATTTAAAACAAATTAACAAAGCTTTAAACCATACTGGTATACCACACACAAAATTCTTTTTTATACAAGAAATTATTTATGCATCAGACCTGGATATAGAAAGACAGAAAAAATTGTTTTTCTAGTTCAGACAGAATTATATATAAAAAAAAATATATCATACAATTGCAGCCCTACCACTAACATTGCTGGTGCATTTCATGAGCTCCGAGTCAGCCTCCTTTAGCTCCACCCACAGAAACACTCCACATCAGCATTACAATCCTGTGAGCAGCCAATCACGGATCAACAAGTACCACGAGTACTACGGCCCTTGTGAATGAAAAGCCAATTAGAATGCATGTCAAGTGAGCATGGCTCAAAGAGGAGACTTCTCTTACAACACACGGATATAATTATCAGCCTTCACAGAACTTCTGAATGTGCTTTAGATATAGGAAACTGCATTATCAGAATACATCACACCAAAAAAACACGTTAATGTAATTAATAAGAGACTGATATCATCAAATGCTACTAAACATAAACTTTAAATTTAGCTGCATTAAAAGTCAAAGGGAGGTGGACTTCGGTAAATTAGTAAGTACAACAGAGGAACCATTATTACACTACAACTGGGAGTTATTGTTTCCAGTTCATTACAATCCTCCACTAGTTTAGAGCTGGGAATATGTGAACTCTCAGTCCATAACTGTGCACTAAAAACAACACTGACAGTAAAAAAGAGAAATCTTTGTGACTTACTATAAGCCACAAAATATATTAAGGCAAAGATTCAATCTGATTCACTTAAACTTTTGTAATAGACGCTATGTACTGGCAAACTATCCGTGCCATTAACACAGACTGCTACCAGAACTGGTACCCAAAGGAAAATCAGTCTGTGTTTTCTTGAGTATACAATACACTATTTACCACATGAGGAACAGTGTCAAAAAAAATGTAAATCTGACGGTGTCTCGCAGTTGACTGCACCGGTCAGAATTCAGGCGAGAGGGCAAAGCTCTCGGTATCGTCATAAAAACACCAAGGGTCTGACAGGAGCAGAGAGCAACAGGCAATGCAACTACACGGGAAAACACCAGCGAATTAAAACCTAGGACTTGCCAGGGGATAAATCCTTTAAGGTGGTCAAGAGTTACAGCCCCATTCTTTATGAACCTATCAATTCCACATACATGGTAACGTGCAAAAGTTCACTTCCTATAAACCAGCAGCCATCAGAGCGTACCAGACCCGCAGAAATCTGCTTACAGTCCCGGCTCAAAAGGAACGATCGGAAAACCAGACTCCTTATCTACGCAGATAACACAAAGTACGCGACTAATTGGCCAGAAGCTCCAGCGCGCAGCCCGAATGAAAGAGACGCATCGGGACTCTTAAATCCCCTATTAATAGGCGGCAGCCTCATCTAGCTCAACAGGTACCCAAGTACCAAAAATAAACGCTGCGACTGTGGCATAAATGGTGCCGCTCCGGCTATGCGGGACAATAAGACCGCTTTGGCTCCAAGCGTGTACAGTATTTGATAGCGGGCTGATAAACCAGTTGTGCCGCTAAAAGGGCGTCTTTTTGGGCAGAAGAGAGCACCGGCCGCGCGCCGGAGCCACGTACAGATGCTCCCAGCCGCCGAGTAACGGGACACGCAGCCGGCGTTCAGGTCCATCACACGAAAGAAAATAAGCGGTCAGGTTAGGGTGCCCGGCGAGTGGCGTGTTCCGGCAGGACCCAGGCGGCACCCTCTCCTGTGCACATCGTTTAAAGCGAAGTAATTTCTTTCTGTGCTCTTCCACGTCGTTGCCTCAACCACGGTGCCCGGAGGCCGCCAGGGCCCGGATCATTACCTGGTCCGCCACGTCTTCAGCGGTACTCATCAGATCGCTGTGGCCCATCTCTCACCAGGCGACGGGGAAACTGCTGACCGTACAGATTCCTATTAGTCTCACTTCGATGGTTCCCTTGCGCTGTGAGGCTCTATCCCAAGCTAAGCTTCCTCGCTCCCTCACTGTGCCTTTACAGAAGAGCAGCCGCCTCCACCCCACAATGCTCCGCGACGCGCCCGTGGGCTCCCCCTGTCTCCCGCGGCGGATATAGCATGCCACGTATGCCGTCTTGTGAAAGGGATCGGTATGCTGCTCGTAAGGTATCACTACGTCTTACCCCTACCCTCACATGAACGTAACATCGGCCTAGTAGTGCCCTTTATTGCCTTAAGAAACAATCGGCAAACGAGTGAGAAATTCCTGTCGTGTTTAAGGATTGGGAATGAAAATTGGTGCCTAAAAATAATTAGAGAATTATTAGACGACAGAAAAGTACTCTTCAGGTTCATGAAACACGTGTTCGACTTATCTGGATGTGATTTTGCGCCCACTTAACAGGACGCAATGCTTCGAGACGGGATGTCAGTAATTCTCTTTTCGTGAAACTTTCTATAAAAACAGTATAAAAACAAATAACGTACACAAAACATGTTAATTTATCCTGATTAAAAAAAAACTTTCGTAATGATAATTAGTTTCTCTCGAAAAAGCTATTTTACAATAGCGTTTGTATTATACACGTGTGCATTTGAGAAATACAGATACAATGTCCCAAATTCACTGGTTGGTGCAACACTTAAATATTGAAATAAAAATGTAAGCACTTTCTGAGGAAAGACTTTTCAGGCCACATATTTTGGATGACACGAATGATTCTTAAAGCAAAGCAGGCTACAATAAAATTTAGAGAAAATCTGAATGTATATATTATGGGATGCAAAATTCCACCTCTATTGTTAGGGATTTGAATCTGCCTCTGCTGCGCGTGTGCGGAGTTTGCATATTCTTCCCATGTAATGTGGGTTTCCTCCCACAACCCATAAAACACAGAATAATGTCTTTAAACTGGCCCTAGGTTTTGACAGTGTGCATGAGTGTGTGTGCTCCGTGACGGACAAGCATCGCACCCAGGGTGTATCCCAGTCTTGTGCTCCCTGCTGCCTGGGATAGGCTCCAGGGTTACCTGTGACTCTGTTCAGGATGATTGCGGATTGGTAGTGATATCGCTAGCTGAAGAGGGCTTACTCGTGCTCGGAGACTGCAAGACATCAAACACTGTGCACTCTTTGAGATCGATCCCGTGCTGCCTTAAATGTTTGGTGAGGTTGGATGTACAACCCTTTGAGCAACTTATCAATTTTGTGCATATGTTGCACGCAGCCTAATTGTTTCCTTTTTTAGTGTACTGAAGCCACACTTTTGACCGTTTGCGATCCATGTCGAACACTGCTACCACTCTTCTTCTCTGGCAGTAACGTTTAGTGGTGACGTTAGGCACGCGCTTTTTTTTTTTTTAACAATTTGCAATTTTACATTAAATAAATAACTGAAGAAAGTAACATCACGTAAAACAAATGTGTATTTGGGCTTAACTTTTTTTTAACAAACCTAGCGAATCGCAACTAAAACAGGTCCTGGCAGATAACCACACACGTCCTAGCAGATGCGGTGTTTAAGAACCGATTTACAGACCCGAAATTAAAAAAAAAAACCGAGTGGGTACCCGGTACCGGGTATTTTCGAATCAGTTCTTATTTGGAACCTAATTTCGATTCCCATCCCTATTCCTAACAAAGCTTTTGATGAGCAATAAGTGATTTTCAAAAATCTAGTTCTTATAATTTACCTATATAATAAAGCCTGTAACATTAGCTATTTTGCATTGCTATATCAATATTAAAGATCCCTTACCTGCCTCACAACACTAATATTTATAGTAACCATTGTTCCACCCATATTTGTCATGCACAATGTCCAAGAACAAAGGTTGGCTTTGGTTATTTCTTGCTACTCTTTGATACAACACATGGAGCCTAAAACTTGAAAAACTCATCAATATGATGTATTGTAATGAAAAACTGAATTAAGATGGCATTTTATTGCATGCACTTTTGGCGACCAACCTTACATATTCTTGTTTGGTTGTAGTATGAGGGAGATACTGTATTGTATACTATGGTAACTTCTCATTGCCTCAGCTCCCTCCTCAGAATGTTGTTTTTTAGAGTTCAAAATCATGGTTAATCAGTCTGAAGAAACAGTAATACACCATAAATATATTTTATTTCTTGTTCACATCAGATTTTATTAAAGTGTACTTCTGTATTACCAGTGCTGAAAACAACATTGGTTTAAACATGGTTATATATGAACACACTGTCAAATTAATTCATACTTTGATCAAGAATCAGCATATGTAACTACAATTTAACACATTTGAAGTAGTTATAGAATATGATTTCATATTTAAAACAGGAAATTGTCATTTTTAATATTGATGTAAAGTTTCTTAGCATGAAGATGACATTTGTATCAATTACTTCATACATTAGTTTACACAAAAGTCTTGTGAAATACCAAAGTAAGGTGTAAGAGTACTTATAAATAATTATAGATATCCATGTCAAACCATTTTATAAAGAAGGTTCCTGTATGATTTGTTAAATGTAGCACATCGCTATGTTTAACGAGTCATGAATGATACTGTGAACAGCCTTATTAAATATGGCTCTTTTAAAAATGGCTACATGTACTGATCAGGGCAGAACATTATATGCTTCAGTCTAGCCCGAAATACATAAGAAACTAAGTGAAAATGCCAAAAGCTATGCTATTATGAAAATTAAAACCACTTATGACCCACTACAGTTGTGGAACAACAGAACAAGAACCCTAGAGTACTCCATGACATCACATATACAAAAAGTGCGACTATGATCTGTCATCCCATACTTGCCTATTTTCTTAACAAATTTACAAAATTTCCTCTTTGCACAATGTATTACTTGAGGTAGAAACATTTTTGGTCCCAGAAGCACGATTGACTACAAAGGGCAGGTCCACTACTGTGGCCTGAAGATCATCTTTACAGTTAGTTTCAGCCAACAAGACTTGTCGGCGGATAGCCACAGAGCAAGCCATAGCCCTGCCGGAGAGCTCAGCCTGGTGAGTAGACAGCTGAAGCATGAACTTTGCTATGAATTTGAGTTCATTCACAATAGCCACCAAGCACTGAGGTGTCTTCTCTTCACTCACTTCCAGAAGCAGACGTTTCTGGTAGTCCGATAAGTACCGCAAGTAGTTAGCAGTCCTGGCCAGCATTCCAGCAGTTTGATAGGCTTTCTCTGCAAGTGTTTCAGCAAAGTGCCAGGATTTGGCCGGTCTGGACACTTCCTTGTTTTCTGTAGGTGTGACAGCCTGAAAGATGGCCGACATGAAGCTTGTGATCTGGGGCATGTGAACATAGGCTGGAGCCTGGCACTCATGTAATCGGTACATCGCTGCATGCACTGGCCTGAATGGTTGGGAGCATGCTGGATTAGACCATGTGCTCTGGACTAAGTCTTCAAAGTCCTGGACTAATGTGGGATTAGGGTGGTCAGTTGTATGGGCAAAGTCAATTCCTAGATATTTTGTGGCCCGTCCCATAAGCTCCTGCAGATTGGCAGAAATCAGCATTTCCTTTATTTTAAGGGAGGTCTCTGGCAATACAGATAGGTCTTCTCCATTCTCATTATCAGCCATCTCCTCACCGGCACCTGAAGCGGACATGTGATGTTGCTCCGGCTTCTTCACAGCTAGCTGGATGGATGTCGATTTGTCTGGATGGATGAAGTCTTTTTGGTCTGCCTGTGTTGTTTGGGTTGCAGCCGAGACTGTAACCACAGAATCTGCTGTCAGCCTTTCCAAAGCTCCGATTCGCTTCTCCAACATGGACCATTGGGTTTGTATGATCTTCTGCTGGGCATTTAATTTTTGCTGCACAGTCTCCATTAGCTGCCTTTCCAGTTTAACGGCACGCGATTTCTGCCAGGATGTCGCTCTTCGGACAGAGGAACAGGAGTCTGAAGAATCCCAACAAGATGAGCAACACTTGCACTTGTGCCGTCGGCTTCGTTTCGGTCTCCTAGTGAACCGGGAATGGCCCCTGGATGAGTGCATCCTTTTATGGGCATTAGCATCTGGTGGGAATGGACTCAGTTGGCTCAAGGCAAAGGTGGATTGTAAAGGCTGCGGAAGGCCTGCTGGAGAAACACAGGCACCTTTGGAGACCGTGAGAGTGGAGGCTAGGGAGTTTACATTGAGCATTACTGGGAATGACAGGGGTTGTGCAGGGGAAGGAGTAAATAATGTGTAGGACGATGGCGTAGTGATCGGGTCTTTGGTCAATTCTGGAATACTGGTCAATGGATTGGATGGAGGGTCGCAGCACGCAACCTCGCATTTCCGCTGCAACTGGTTCTCCCGGTGCATGAACTCCTGTACATTGGCGAGTCGATTTATGCGCAAGCTCCAGTCCATTTTGGCACAGTGTGGACACTTGCCATATTCCAGTACAGCCTCCTTGGCATGCTGTATCCCTAAGCAGTGCACGCACAATTGGTGAGTATCCTTAGATAGGATCTTATTTTTGCCACAGGAACACCGTGTAAATTTGGGAGTTCTTCCTGCCATGGTGTCCCCGGTAAGGTTTTCTCTTTCAATTAAACTGTAAGAATACTGGGCATTACACTACAATTCATATTCATGTATTGATTTCCCTAACAAAAAGTGATTCACGACCAAGGTGTAATTTTCCAGACATCGTTTAAGCACGCCTGTTAATGCCAAAGCAACATTAATTAATTATATTAATTACAACCTGGTTAGCTCTTCAGTGCATTTCTACCTCGCAATTATTTGATAATGTAGTGTAATAAAATCTATATATATATATATGTAAATTGCTAACCAGCTACCTAGATCATCAATGTTTTAGCACGCATTTAACACTATCGGCTAAATCATTTAAACTAGGCGCTTCCTACACTCAGTCACAGAGCAGAAACTAAACGACTGTTACTTGTCGTATTTAAACGAATAAGATACCAGCGACCTATACCTTTGTATGCACATAAGCTGCTGCCCAGTGCACACAATTTCTTTACCTTTTGTTTACGCTTCGCTGAATCAGATCATGATCCAGCACTGTCATTTCAAATTACATACCTTGCGTTTCTCTTAAATCACGACGGCATTAGACGTGCTTAAACAAGCCCGTGGAGCAACTCCTTACAAATCGGAGAACATCGCAACATCATCGACCGTCACCTCACGTTGAGTTCGAAGTGCTTCTTCTGTGGTTTTGCCTCCTGATCTGACCAAATTCGATGTCGCACAGTGCCACCTACCGCATTGGAAGGGTATATGTAGAAAATCCATACATCCATCTTCTGAAACTGCTTGCCCTATTTAGGGTCGGGACGGGTTCGCGTAATACAATTTTTTTTTTTTTTAAATTAACATTTAAAAACTGAAAACAGAAAATATGCATATTTAAAAACCTGGATCTTAATAGTAGGGTCCTTGAAATATATCTAAATATTAATATTTTTGTATGTATTAATATGTGATTAAAACGGTGATTATGCCCCTTTCCCCCCCCCCCCCCAAAGAAAAAAAAATCAGTAGGCAAAGCACAGAACAAATACTATGACAAATACTGTTAATTTCCTTTTGGTCCTAAAAAGGAGAAATCCTGTGGCAGTTACTGTGGGCAGTAAATAGGCACATTTTTTGGTGATGCAGATGCAGAGCATCAAAACAAAGTCCTCTTCGGTATGCAGCTCCCCTTTGGCCCCGGGTCCCACACCAAGCTACTAATTCAGACCTGGGCGAAAGTCAGCGCACGGGCCACCTCCTGTCCATGGAGCAATTTTTACTGACCCATGAAATCATCGAAATAAAAAAGCTTGTGGGAATGATCACAAATACAACTGCTACTTCCATACCAGCATGCAAAAATGAGCCTCTCAAAAAAAGAACAAGCTTTCTACTGCTACTTTCATGGGACTTGAATATAATAAAAAATTGCTCTTGCTGACATGGTGAAGCTCAAATTCGTCTGCCACAGAAAATAATGGCCCGTTCCTGTACTAAAGTGTACTTTACCAGCCAAGCAAATCATACAGAATCTGCACGCAATGCTTTGGAAGCATCTTTGTTATAAACCATAAAATGTACCAGTTTTTAAGTTGGTTAAGTACACAAGAGGAATACGTTCCTAGTGACCAAAATGCATATTTTTTTTTTTTTTTACCAAAAAAGGTTCACTTGACTTCTGAAACCATAGTAATACTTCAAACAAATCACCAAATACTTTAATTAAAATCAAACAAACAAAATAATTCCATATGATAAAAACCAAAATGTTGCCATTTTTTGTTTTACAGTTTGAAGAAAAAAAAAATAAACATCATAGGAAAATAAGTGGTTCTTATGAAAATCATGCCGCTCGGCTCGGTTCCTGCGTGAGCGCTGCATTGAACTGCTGCTTGATTCAAATGCGTTACTCACCGTATTCCATGCTGAAAACACCTTATATACTCACAGATTACCAAACAAGCTTAAATCAACATGTTACAAATACCAACAATTCATTCAGTCTTTTAAAGGACGCCTTTAAAATCTGCAAGCAAGGGGTAAAAACCCTTTGTCAGCCTCTGCAGTACAAACAGGATTAAAAGTTCAGCACCTTTCTGGATTAGTGTAATGACGCTTACTCTATGGGTGCCCAAACCTGGCTGTCAAAGGCTGGACCTCCAGCATCTTCTAGAGAATAAATGCATTTTTAATAACTTATTGATTCAAATCAAAGAACAAAGCACAGGAACCGAGTGGAGACCCTGGATTAGCTGGACTGGGTGCCTCTGTACCAGTGAATACTTATATGTGTGGTCTTTTTAGGAGTCAAACTCAATTTTAAAGAATGGTCTGTGTCGGAACTGTGCAATTCCGACATTTATCTAGTAGTTGAATCTAAGAAGTTAGACGCTATATATCTTTTTAGAAATGTTAAAGGTACATCAGTACGTAAAAGGTTACTTCATTAGTTCATTGTATTATTCGTTTAAAAATTCAGTCACCCAATCACAATGTAATTAGTCATATTTAACACACTACTTTAAAGACCGAAAGCCAGAAACGTTTTTCTTTCCCAGTTTCTTAATAGAATAAATTAAATTGATTTACTTTGCCGATTTAATATTGGGAGTTCAAGTAAGACAAATACTGGCCGGTAGGGGACCCGTTATACTGACTGAGAATCACTGTTCTTAAGCTATGCTACGCTATCCAACAAAGTACTAGCAGTAGTAGCAGTAGTAAACCAGTCAAAAGCAGACATGACCACCACCAATAATGATAATCATCTAATTTTCAGGGTAACGTTGATGGTCTCCATAGAATGCTAAAAACAGAACTTCTACCGGCACAATGAAAGCAAGGCACTGTGCTTGTGAAAACGTTAGCAGTGTGGAAGTCCACCATCTCCCCTAGCGATTTCTGAATGCCGACACTCGATACCATCAGCAGTTACATACAGTAATAATTCATGTTTGACTTCATGGACGGGAATGATTGATAGCATGAGTAGGCTGAAGGCATTCCTGCAAGTGCCTCCCAAGAACGAAACATCTCAAGGCCCCAAAACGCTCTCCTAATGAAGCAATCACCGAAACACCCATGATAAAACACTATTCTGCTGGAATCAGTTTCAGGGACTAGAAGTGTCAGTGGGTTGTGGCCAAGTGATACTCATCTTACATTTTACATCTTAAATGAACGCCTGGGACATTTTTATTCCCAATTCCTGAATTCCCTGCCTGAGTGGTGACAGATAACAGCAAGCTGGACTCCAGAACATTACACTCCACATTCAGACAACAGCAGAATCAACGTTATTTTTTTCCAGAAACTTTTTTTTTTTTTTAAAGCAAAACGGTGACCGGTCACACGGACAGACCCTCCGTTTGAATGTGCCTACTTCTAAAGTTCACTAAAAAGCGTGCAGCTCAGTTCAGCGAGCGTGTCATCCTTCCTCATGGTGGAAATCATAGCCCACCAATGCTCTGCATCAAACTGAAGATGAGCACATACATGAACTCTGTGTTACATGCAATACTTTCTTCATCGCACTTCAAGGTTTCATCACTCAAGTAAACAAAAGCATGAGGATTACACCTCCATTCCCTTTGATCTGTAATATCTACCCGGTGAACGGGTCCATTAAAATCCACAGGCTTCTCCTTCCTATATTAAAAATCTATTTCAAAATCCCATAATAGCAGATGCAGGTTATACGCGACTTTTCGGTTCGGCGGTTGGTGTGTCAGTCGATGGGCTCTGCTTTGGAGAGGATCCATCTTTGTCCTTTCCCAGTGGCCCATCAGAAATGCCCTCTATCGGTACTGGAGATCTGTGCTTGCAGCTTCTGGCTCAGCCAACCTTAGCGTCTCCGCGAGGTCCTGGCAGACCTCCTCCTGGAAGCTGCCTGTTTGCGTCCTGTGGCCTGCTTGTCTTCAGCTACAGATTCAGCTTCCCCCACCTGATCCTCCTGCTCTCCCATGGCTGACCTCTCCTCCCCATCCACATCCTGGCCAGTGGCCTCTGGGTCTGGAGCTGCCTGGGCCAGATCTTTCTCTACTCTGTTGGCCATGAGGACAGAGGGCAGTCTCTCAGGAGTCTCTGCTCCAGCCATGGGCTTGTTCTCTGTAGAGCCTGCTGGCTCATGACTAGTAATCTCAGATGTCTTCTCACTGGAGCAGGGTCTCACAGAAGCTTGTTTGGCGACAGAGGGGTTTGGCAAAACAGCATCACTGCAACTCATGCTATCTGGATGCAGCACTGCGCCTTGCCTGGAACCATCTGGCTTTTCAGGTGCGTCATCAGGACTAGCTGAGGGTATGTGGCTCGCAAGAGGGCTGCAATCAGAGGCGGGCGTGGTGCAGTTTGACAGGGTACAGCCATTGCTTATCTCACCACCAACCTCATCCTTCTTATCACGTGTGATTTCCTCTTCGGCTTTGGGGTCTTCTGCTGTGCTCCTGCAGCTTTCTGGCTCTGCTGAATCCTCTGCAACACTGTCCTCCTGGTTTCTTAAAGCCCTGTATTTCTGTTAGGGGGAAAAACAAAGAAATGTAGTACAATTTTAAAAAAGCTTGTCTAATGACATTTAAATTACTCATTTAAAAAGAAAAAGAACATTAATCCAACTCCAAAAAATTACCTTTCGCAATTCTGCCTATACACACTAAATCCGTCTTGAGGAGAGTACATACCCCTACACATTAAATGTAAGGTTTTAGAAATTTTTAAGAAGACCATCTCATGTTAGATGCATTCATATTCATCCCTCCTTATCCATGTCTCACCTCCCAGCATTTACTTAGTTGAGACAATTGCGATTCCCTCAAACTTGCATCTGTACAAACTTGCACAGAATAGAATACCATTCCAATGTACACACGCTGAAATACGCTTCATTAACCTAGGCAATAAAGCTCCTTACATTTCCTATGTGCTCAGTATCCAGCATTGTGCAAACACCAATCAGGCCAAACAGCTACATGCCACGCCACCCCCCGGGGAAATGTTTGATAGCTGCTTCCCTCATCCTAAAGTCCGTGATCCAGATTTATTCACAGAATGCTGCAAGAGCAATTTAATCAAAGCAGCCATTTCATCCAGATTCACAGACCTGACCTTTATCCCCCACCCCGGTGTTGGCTGTCATATTTGATATGCCTCTATAAATGCCTTTTCCTCCCTCATAAAAGTCGTGTTTAATTGAGCTGACAGCTAGGATTTCATGAATATTATTATAAGCAAGGTTTCCTGTAACCCTCAGGAGAGTCATACAGTATGCCACCGTACATCCCAAGAGCTCTAGAAAGTTCCACTTTCAGGTACGGCTGTACCTTTACAATCAATCAGACATGCATGCCGCTGGCATGTAAGATTTGGTGCATGTGTAACCCATAAACTCAGCCGGTCAGGTTGGAGGGGTTCAAAATGGCCTGTTGTTCTGCTGGCCCTAATCGCCCCCTACCTGCAGGTTCTGAAAGTGTGTGAGGGACTTGCAGTGCGAAAGCCGGGCTGTGGACTCAAAGTGGTAGAACTTGTGGCAAAGCCTGCAGAGGAAGCCGGCCACCGGGACGACAAAGCTGGAGCCTGACGAGAGAGACGGGAGAAGGAGCGGGTGAAGGACAAGCCGGCATGCAGGGGGGGACAGACCAGCAGTCTGAGTGATAGGCAGTCTGGAAACATCCGCATGCCCACCACCATTTACTCAGCACTGCTCTGCTTAGTCTGTTATCCCAAAGCCACCGGCCTTTACAACAATTATGATAAAGGTACTACACGAAATGCTGATTCAAGTAATTCTCATCAAGCATTTATCTCCCTTGGTACAGCTCTCATTCCCACAACTTGTTACAGGTTGGCTCCTTGCCTGCTTTGGGTCTGCTAAATAAATGTACATCCATCCATCCATCCATCTAAGTAAGGATCATGAGGGCCTGGACCCTCCCCCGGCTAGAAAAGGGCCTAGGTTGAGGGGTGCACCCTTAACAGCACAAAGCTCTGGACCCTGGGCTATGGAGTGACAGCATGATGCTCACCGTACTGAGAGTCTGAGTCATACTGTTCATCATCCGCCATGTCTTCCATAGCCACCTCCTTCTGGGCCGACTGCCCTGCCTGCCAGGCCGGAGATACAGATCAATGTGGTTCCGCTGCACAGCTAGCTGAGCTGCCTCTGGGCAAGCAGCCACCAACAGGCATTAGGTGGGAAAAAAAAACGCTCACTCACCTGTACCTGAGAGTGGATTTGAGCCTCTTCTTCCCCTTCCTCCTCCTCATTGGTCTCCTCCTCATAATCCTCCTCTCCTTCAAAGCATCCCACCGCATCTACGGTAATCAGTTCCTCCAGGACCTCCGGTCCTCCGTCTTCCCGGAGCTAGAAGGTCACACACGGGTCAGCGAGCATCATTCACAGACTGCAGATAAATCCCTGAAAGACTTGAAACACTTTTGAAATGATCTGAAATGGTCAACAAAATCAATCATTTTATGGAAGAAAAAAAAAAACACAAAATGACATCAGCATAGCTGAGAGCAGAGGTTCCACATACTGACCTCCTCCACTCTCTGTTTGTGCTCTGGTGACTTCATGTGCTCCACGAACTTGCGGGGGGTCCTGAAGTGCCGTGTACAGACGGTGCAGAAGGGCCGAGACGAGTGCTTGGACAACTGGGAGATGGGGAGCAAAGAGAACATGTTCATAGGCTAGAACCATACAGAAAAGAGACCATGATGTCCATGTCACTTCTGAACGTGTTTCCCCGACTCAGCTGCTGTTCACAGGAGTTTTACTTTTAAGCGACAAGAGGATAGATGAACCAATCAGATGTCTTTGTTCCACCTCCTCTAGTTGCTTGGACCCACCCCCTATACAATCTGATAGGTTCTCTCTCTGAACCAATCATTTTTCGTTCTGCCCTCAGAACATTTTTGTGTAAGTAAAACTCCCATGAGCTCAGCTGCTGTTCCCAGAATCTGTCACTCTCCTTCCCACACCTCCTTCACCTTGTGCTCCCTGGTCCTGCGGTGCTCGATGAGGTCTCCAGAGAAGTGGCTCTGGCAGGTAGTGCACCATCGCTGCAGGCCTGGCTTCCGTTCCCTGCTTGATACAAATACCGCACAGCCACATCAAGCGCCATGCTCGCTGGCAGCCGGACAGCAGTCGCTTCACCTTTCAAACGCTGCCCAGAATCTACTCCATAACAGACATGCTCTTTAAATTATTATTAGTTATCAGAGCAAGTGATACCACAGTGAAGAGATGTGACATAAAATGAGACTAATGATCAATCTTGGGTGGCATGAGGCTCAGTGGGTTAGGATCATAAGGTTGGCAGTTCAAATCCAGTGACCGGCACAGTGGTGCCAGCATCAGGCCCTTGAGCTAAGCCCTTAATGCGAATTTCTCCAGGGTGCTGGGTGCTGGCTGACCCTACGATCTGAACCCAAAGCTCTCACCTATACTTGTCTCTGTGTTTCATGGAGAACAAGATGGAATATGTGAAAACTCCCCAATTTCCCTACAGGGATGAATGAAGTATCACTGCTGTATTGTATTCGGCTAAGCCTGTGTGTGTGAAGGGGGAAGGAGCGATGTGGCCTGACCCTTCTTTGCGGCTGCCCTGCAGAGAGCCTTGGACGCGGGGCAGCAGGGTGACCAGGCAGGCGTTGCTCATGTGCTGGATCTCCATCATGCGCTGCTGGTGGGCCAAGCCGTTCATGTGGCTCTGGAAGTTCTGCCAGAAGAACAGGGTGGAGTCAGAGGCACAGGTGGCCTAGGGAGACCTCCCAGAATTCAATGCTCCTAAAGATCTAAGTTGGGACTGTTCATTTGTATGCCGCGCTCACACCTTCCAAAAAGCACCCCACCTGCAGCACAGGTTCTATAAAAGCTTGGCTTGCCTCCAGCGCCCCCTCCCCGTGGTGTTCGCTCGGCATGCCGCTGTACCTGCTGGTTGTGGCAGGTGATGTTGCAGATGTAACAGAAGAACTTGCCGCCCCCCTCCCTGGCGGCGTCCTTGCCATCACTCTGGCCGACCGCGCCCCCCCCCGTGGGCCCACACAACTCCTCCAGCCCCGTGCTAAAGGCGCGGCTTTCGCTGCTCTGCTGGATGGTGACCTTGAGGGATGCCCCCACACCCAACACCTGTACCGGCACAGGGATGATCAGCCTGCAGGCAGGAGGAACACCGAAGTCCAAACATGACCCTCTGGTATCTGACTGGTCCCCAGCTCACCTCTGTCGCTCTGCTCTCTTCCACAAATTCCACAGCCTCTGTGCCGGCTGTACTTCCCCCCTCTTCCAGCAGGAGGCAGTCTAGTAGGCAAAGATTGCTTAGTCACACAGTAATAGGGAATGATACAAATAGGCGTGACTGAAGAATATCTTTTATTTAAGGGTCAGGCATGTCTGAGTAAATAGCAGCTTTACAGATAGCAGATTTTTATGCATAGGAAGAACACAAGCACGCACCTCCAGGCTCTGTATCCGCTTCCAAGCCATCATAATCTGACCTTGCGCCGCTCTCTGCTCCCGGAAGCTCCTCTGCTTCAGTCTCTGACCTATTTAGAGCCAAATAAGTACATCAATAAGCCTGCCCTTCTCTCTTTATAATGCTGTCACCGTGTTTTCCTATCAAAGGACACACTTCCCAAATCCAGGAGAGCTGTACTATACTAATTGTCTCCGACATGGAGTGATACGTGCAGCACTTTGGGATATGGACAGGTGCTTGGGCCATACCCTTCAGTTCTCTGCTTCTTAGAGGCCGGCTCCTCCTGCTGCTCCTCGGATGTCTGCCCATGTCCATCCAGCACCTCCGCTCTCTGCTCTGAGAAATGACAGCATCAGCTGACACCAGCAGTATGACCCCGCGCTGCCGACGGCCGCTAAGGTGACCGCACGGCTCGTCACATGACTCTGTGAGACGAGCTTCTAGGCCATTTTTATTGGGTAAACAAATATGAGACCTTGAACCGACACTTTTGGGGCTTAGACGTTCAGCAGGGGCTGCGGTGAAAGCGATCCTCTGCTCGGTACCTGTGTTTGCAGGCCTTTCTTCGGCCTCGCCTGCCCTGCTGCTGCTGCTGCTTGCTGGCTGATTATCTGTGCTGCCTGGCGCTCTCTGCTCATTTTCTCGTTTCCTTTGGGGAAGCCGCGTCGCAAAGTCCTACACAGATCACAAGAATCCATTAACAGATCATAGTCACACTAATATTACCTCAGCGCCTCCGTAAGTGTGCTTACAGAGACATCTAAACAAAGGAACATATCCAAATGCATGCTACGCCCACTTTGGGAGAGGCAGAAGGAACAATGCGTGATCTCTCTGTTAACAGTACTACAGTTAAGCTTCTTAACACAAATGGCAACAAAAAGGTACGTCAACTCCCGCAGGAGAAAGGGTACCTTATTGAAATAGCGTGCCTGAGGGTGGTAATGTCGAGGGGGGAATCCCATGTGGGGTGTCTTGATGGCCACGCCCATAGGGACAGGGCCAAGAAGCGAAGGCCGGGCCCCGGCGGGGAAGAACTGCGTGAACTGCTGGCCCCCCACTGCAAACCCCCTAAGGTTTCCTAAAAGGGGGCAGTTAATGCATGTCAGAAAGATACACGAAAGGAAAACTGATGAGAGGCAAATGCAGCAATGAGTGGCTGCCCATACCTTGCATCTGCTGCATGAGCAACGCTCCTTGCAGCATGGGGTTGGCAGCAATAATGGTGGCCGGGGTGGGAGAGCACAGATTCACCACCCGAGGTGGAGGGGGAGCCGGAGGAGGTGCTGGGGCGGCAGTGGCCAAAGGCCTGCAAGACAGATGACACACAACTTAAAGTCTGGCCCTCTGACTATTAACTCCTTTTATAAGAGCTGATGCTTTTAACGTCTATTATAACTCATTCCTGACTGCCATTTAAGGCACGACTAATAAAAATAGAGAAGAGCATTGAAAACACCCACATGCAAGGGCTCCCTGAACACTTGTGCTGAAGGAAATTAGACAATGCCTCTAGTCAACTGCATTATTGCAACATTTCCTATAAATAAGGATCTGAAGTTGAAGAAAAAGTGATTATTCTGTTTGGTGTTGCAATCAATAGGAAACTTTAATCGGGCTTGAGAAGCTGCCACAACTATCAATGAGTAAAAGCTTAAAAACGATATGATCCTTTCCATTATTATACTTCAAATGAAGAACACAGCTTGTTCGTGGAGAAGAGGAATTTGTACATGGTTGGAATCTAGAAAAAGGAGTTACTGAGCAGGCACTATTAAGAGCACGGCACTGCTTTTTAAAGCTTAAGTGATGAGCGACGAGCCAATCCAGAGGCAGGCTGACCCTCACATTTCCATGTTTTCCCCAAGTCTGTCCAAAGACAGGGTTCAATTTCCTAAGCACCACAACAGGGATCTATCCTATTCTACTGTCTTGTGTTTTTATCTAATCGTATTCCATCTGAAGAATCAAAAAACGTACACAATATCTAACTGCTCTACATATGAATATTACAATAGTCCTGTAGCAGAGACACACATAAACCAGTATTTGGATGTTACTAAGGAGGTCTGGCTTATCTAAGTGTGAGTCTGAAATAACCGGCAACTACTTGGTAGTACACTTCATCCTATACTAAATAAAGGGCATGCATTTTCAACTTTGGAATAACACAGGTTTAAAGGAGTTCAATTACAAAACTACAAAAACATGGAATTAATACTTCCTGAAGATACACATCTGAAGTTAAGGTGTGTGTAACATGCTCCAGCTTCTGTGACAATTAGTTTTCATAACTTATGTAAAACCTGCTCATTTTATAAAGCAAGCTTTTGTTGAACATCACAGTGAATATGAACCTTGGCATAGAGGCACACTGAGATACCCTCTTACTAAATTATATCCAAAACAAGGACTGTGAAAACTTGGAAATTTGGCACCCAGCTCACACAGCACCGCAGGATACAGGAGGAACATCAAAAGTCATAACTTCAATTGGACCATTGCTCCAAAATGAGAAAAGCATTAGGCAATGATCACATTAATCAGTCAACAGTTAAAAATCAAATGAAAGGGGTCAATGCAAATGGAACGCAACAACATCTTTTTGCCTCTATGGATGACTAAATACTCCAAATAAAAACTTTATTTAAACTTAAAATGTCAGTTAATATTGGACTGAAGCCATAAGGTGATTAGTTGCCATTTCCTTTGACAGGCAATCGATTTTTTATTTTATTTGTTTGTTTTATATGATGTATTAGTATATGCGAACCTGACTTAAATGGCAAACCAATTCTGAGGCAACACCGGCACAGCAGCAGTACAACACTCAACCACGAGTCAAACAAGTCAGGGGTGCTGCAGCCGGAAATCAATCAACATTATACATTTTACCATTCTGAACATTTGCGATTGCAGTTAAGTGTTTTACCGCATTAATGGCATCCTCAACATGTAATATTAAAGTTACGATTACTATATTCTGCTATTATGTCTGCGTGACAGGACCCGCGCGGGTATATTGTGCCACCCTGAGTGTTAGCTGTCAAAACAGTCACAGCAACCTCCGACACATCCATTATGCTACACGTGTAACATACGGAATAAATGCATACTTTGCTTATACAGTCGACACTTTCTGACGGTGATATTTAACAGTCCGACGAAACAATAAATGAATACAAGCTCTTTCTATGCAACAGATGAGTACATTTAATCGGACAACTGTGAGTAGGACCGAGTCTCATTGCTATTCTCATTAACGATCAGGTTTCCTGAAGTTGTACTTTCCTTCATAATGAATTTCAGGACAGTCGGCATGTTGACGCTTTTACTGGAAACGCAGCCTGGCTTTTACTCAAAAGGGAGTTCAGCCTGCGCCATCAGCGACGCGTTAGGCCCGGACGGAAATCCCCGGCCTCGCCAGCGAGCTCTCACCGGCTTCCTTGGTGGTGGTGATGCGCGATGTGGTGTGAGGAGGGTGGCGGCGGTGGTGGTGGCGGAGGAGGCGGCGGCGGCGGCGGCTGCTGGTGCTGGAAGAGCTGCTGCAGCTGCCGCAGATGCTGGTGGAACTGTTGCTGCTGCTGCTGGTGATGGTGGCCGAACATGTCGCCGTGTTTTTTGCTGCAGTCTCCCGGTAAAGGAAAAAAATGATCTGCCTTTTCATAAACATGGGAAAAAAAACAAACGTTAGCCTGATAATCCACAAGCATAAACCTCTTATCTTTTATAATACCCATGGCTAGAAATCCTCTGAACATGGGGCTGGTGACCGCTGGAAAAAGCAGACACCATGATTTTTTATTTATAGGGAAAAAACAACTCCATGAGTTATTAATGATAAGAAAGTTATTAATGATGAGTCATTAATAATGAGTTATTAATGAGTATAATGAATCATAAACAGAGCAATCCGTTTAGGACCGATTTCATGCTGGCTAGTCGGTTAGCTACCTACAACGTGGACAGTGAAATAATGTAAAGCCGCACAGATATGAAGCATGCAACAGATAAAACACATTTTAAAACACCGGGTGTTCCATATACTAATTTACCCAACCGATCACGCATAAGCAAAAATAGCTAAGTAGCCGCCAGCCCAGAATAAATAAGTAGGCTTACGCTGTTGAAGTAGCTATTCAGCTAACGCTAGTCGCTTATCTCAGCGACGAACCGTATCCTCAGCTTCGGTTGTAAGGCTGCTACATCTGATAGTAACGCGAACTAGGACGCGCCGACCAGGCCACATTAACCTGCTTCAGCTGCTGCTGTACGTCTCGGCAAAATGTTTACAATGAACAGTCGACGACAGTCTATTTCCTCAGCCGCTTCACCGAAAAAGGGAATTTCAACGCCACTTTGCTTGCAGTGCCACTGTATGGTTCGGAGGCTGAACTGCACGGACATTAATAAGATAGACATATAACCTATAGAACACGAGTCCCACTAGCGATGGCAGTTGATTCTATTGAATTATGCATAAGTACTACGCAGTTTATGAGTAAACAGTACGCGGATTATCGAAAACACAGATTAATTATGTATAATTTACGTAATTATATATTTTTTGTAATGTTTATAATAGCACCCGTATATTATACCAATTTCGTAAAAGAGACATGGCCTTATTCTTTCTTGACTAATTATTTTTCCTACATTGCCATTATAACACTACATTGTGTACTAACAGATTTATTTTCCCATTTTTGATTCAGCACCATGGATAGGTCAGTTATCGTTATCAAGTAAAATACGAGTAATTACTTAAAATGTCCTCCTCCTTGATCATTTTACAAGTTAAATGTAATTTTAGTCCTCGTGTTGGCGTGTTGTTTCATAGCTATTTTAATGAAACTGAGTAATAATTCGAAATGACGTCAAAGTCTGGTAGTACCCTATATGGCAGCTGCAGTGATTTAGAATAAAAATAGGAGGAAAGCCATAAACGTCGCGTGACCCGATATGTTGCATTCTATAATCTAGAAGTCTATGTTGAATTATGACCTGTATAATACATAAACATTGGAATACTGGTAGTTTGAATTGCGTGCCTGTAAGTGTAAAAGCTACCCAATGGTTAGGCACTAGCACGTACACTATCGAGTATCCCGCGTTTGTCTCTATATCTCTGGGAGTAGACCATAAACGTTCACGGTTTTCTCTGGTATGGTAGAAAATGAACGGACGGAGCTCTCACATCGTTAGCAAGGAATGCAGAATGTACGAACACGAAAAAATACATTGCCCAGAAGCCTAGGCAGTGTAGGTAGGCGTTAACTCGCGGTGAAAGCGCGCCGCCCATTGGCGTAAAAATGACTATGCAATTATGTTGCCACTTACCTAAACACAATCATAATTCACAGCCCCTCCTATTGTCTTTGCAGAGTGTGTGTAGCGGCAGAGGTGCTTGCAGAGGCTGAGGATGGTGATCGAGGGTGTTTTTAAATGTAAAATACAGGACACGGTATCTGAAAGCGTTTGAGTCTACTTACCGTAGTGCACGGGAGAAAAGACAGGAGTAAGGCTCTGTGTGAAGGCTGTCCCCTCTCTCTTACATCGTCGCGTCGTAAGAGCGGCTGCAGCTCTGTACTGACAAAATGGGCAACCGGGGGATGGAGGATCTGATTCCTCTGGTAAATAGACTACAAGATGCATTCTCTGCCATCGGACAAAATGCCAACCTGGACCTCCCGCAGATTGCTGTGGTCGGCGGACAGAGTGCTGGTAAAAGCTCGGTGTTGGAGAACTTCGTGGGAAAGTGAGTATATTTTATGCAATTACATAAATTGTACTAATAGTATATGGCCATGAATGTAGCAGTATTCATATGTGCTCGAATTAATATCTTGACCTACATCACAACGTGTGTATCTGCAGATATTACCATTGATAATAAACCTCCAAAATACCACAATGGACTGCTTAATTTATTAAACCTATTTTATGTCATTTAAATCGTCAAGCAGGAGCAAATTGTGAATATCCTGAGAGACGTATCCATAACACGATACATTTTTGCATTACTAGATGATATATTTGTGAATATACGATAAAGCCGAACAAATCTTAAACATCCCCTCACACATTAATTTTCCCAACCGGCTGTTTTTATTTCATGGATTCCGCAATACGTATGTTGGGTATATAACTAGACGTTCAACACACAAAACTGTGTGCCATACTGCGCAGTACCTATAATCCAAAATCCCAAGTATTATAATAATTCCATAATGCAGGAAATAAGGCTTATTTAATGTTAGTTTAATATTGAGGTGTTAGATAAATGGTAATCATATTCCGCGTGTTTGCCACTCTGCACGAATGGCGATATACGTTGCATCCCGGAGAAGATTAACGCCGCTGGTTACGACAAATAACAGACCTGAATCCCCGTTAAAATCTTACAAAATAAGAAAAAACATAGCCTTTTAAATACATTATTGCTTTTCCAATGCTTTAAAAATCATCTTAACCATTTTACATAAGCCAAAAACATCTATGTAATATTATTATTGCAATGTGTTAGTAGATGTACATACACATGCATGCATACATACGGTGAAAACGGCAGGAAGGTGAATCAATGATGACCGTGTTTAGTTACGTTTTTCGACAGGTTGTGGACGGCAGATGTAGAAGACCTAGGCCCAGCTGAAAGATTGATTGACTCTGCCTCCATTACAGCTGCCATTTTGTTGTCCCTACCAAACCAGTCATAGTATTTATTTTATTTTATAATGTTTTTTTGTTGTTGTTGTTTTCGTTTGCAGTTGGATGGCATGGCTTATGTGGTTGCCAGGTGTTGACAATTACGGGAACGTGTACAGAGGAAGGAAAGACGGTGGATCC
The DNA here is from genome assembly GCA_011763525.2 of Mormyrus iriodes. Taxonomy (NCBI): domain Eukaryota; kingdom Metazoa; phylum Chordata; class Actinopteri; order Osteoglossiformes; family Mormyridae; genus Mormyrus; species Mormyrus iriodes. The sequence goes on from JAAGVU020000040.1 coordinate 17,027,160, forward strand.
GTCCTTCCCGTCTTGGGAATACCTTACACTTTAATGAAGGTGTGCCGTCCGCGATTATTTATCGGGCAAAAAAAGAAACCGTTGCGTGCAGTTTCATAACCGTGCTATAAGCTAAGGAGAAGGCGGTAAGAAGAGGGCATGTTTATGTGCCAATCCGGCTGCTGAATCAGGGCCATTGCGATCCGTTTCCTTTCTCTTGGTCCCACTGTGGGTGTGGTATTCAGCGTTAAATGTTACCCCCAAGTCCTCTTGCAATTTACTTGCTTGCTTGCTTCGAAATTTTATACGTGCCTTTAATTTATAATTTTTCTAAATGTAGTTTTTAAATATCAAAATCCATAACAGCAACATGATTCAATGTGAGCCATTAAGACTTGAGTGAATTGCATGCTTTCCTTAAGTATTAGCCGCACAAGTCTATTTTTGGTCTGTGGTCAGGCATCTCTAAGTGAGATAAAGGACTGTGCATTTGAAATTCAGTTAACCATTAAAATAGCTACAGGTCATTGTAAAAGTATATTGTGAATTTTCCGAACAGCTCCAAGTAACCCTTTTTGTATCTACAGTCAGAATTTGCTATGTAGAGATGGATTTGGTCACAGCCAGATTGGTGGAAACAGTTATATCTCACCTTGACTCTTGTGGTTCTTTTTAATCTGTTTAAAACTTGTGACATCTTCACTAAAGAAGTGTGCAGTAATTGGAATGGTTTATATGTTATTCAGCACGGTGTTAATTATATAATTGTTACATTGCGGGCTTATGATTTAAAAAACCCGTTCAGGTTTTGCACATTCATTGGATATGGCAGGATTCTCTCTTAGATGGATTTCAGAAGGTACCTTTTTTAGCACAGATGATGTGAAGATGTTTTAATGTAGATTGATGCATACATGTGGAACAGACTCCAAAATTCAGCCCGTATCAATGCTGGACACCAGAGCTTTTTAGTGCTCAGGCCACAGTTTCTAAGCTGTATTTGATGCACCTTTAGATATTCATTTTGTGAGATCATGGTGGACATTAACTTGTTAGACTCCATCATATATTGTAGCTTTTTGACAGGATTCTGTATGTAACCAGTGTTATGTTGCCAGCAGCAGTGTAGTTTACTTGTCTGTCATCCCAATTTAACCTTAGCTTTGAAAAAGGTAACATCCCTGGCAAGCAGCTTGTATCATTGCCATTTGCTGGCAGGCTCTGTGGTCAGGAGGTAAGTGGTCTTGCTGCCATTTGCAGTCCACACTGGTTTAGCTCTCTGATATTAGAACATGATTAGATTCTGGCATGTGACAGAGCAAAGCATTGTGACTGCAGGGGATTGGCAGAGACTGCTCTGTAGTGTTTGTGTTCATTTGTGTTTTGTATATGCTTATGCCTGGGATGTTTAAAAGCAATTGAATATATATTATGTCAATTAGTAATACAAAAACCAATGTAACTGAATGCCGCCGAGCTGAAATCTTTGCAATCAAGAACAATGATCGATAAAATATGTAGCATAACCAGCCAACCAGGATAAGGGATACTCATAGTTCTATCATTGATAGTCTGACCAGGTACTTCTGACTGGATTCATTTCTGACTGTATAATAATGATAATGACACAGATATGCTATCCCCATATATATATGTAAACATATATGTTAACTTTATTAGTTGTGCAATGCACATTCACAGCACAAAATGTCATATGTAAGAGCTATCCAAGAAAACATTGTTCATGTGGTTAGTACAATTGATGGTTTCAGGACCCAGGACAGCACTCATGATATATGACTTCAGTAACTACTGTTAATTTCTTTTATAATTGAGTTTTCATAGTGTGACTCTGACTTCATACTTAGAAAATGTAACTTCTCCATACACATATCACATTTTTTTATGTCCAAACTTTTTTCAGTAAATTTATTCACTGGTAAAATGTGGGGCACATTCAGGTTGGCTGTCAGAACAGTTGTTTATCGGGGGAGTACCTGAGGAAAACCTGCCAGTTAGTTCAATGAAGAGAGGAGATCCTGTGTCGTATTGCACACGTGTCAAGTTGTAACAGAAAAATTGCTTGACATATTTATCCCTCTGTAACATCTAGTTATATGGTATTTTTCCTAAGCGTGGCGTGCATACCTAAACCAGGCAGAAGCCAATGCAGTTATGAATATGGTCAGTGCTGTTAGTATGATTTTATTAGACTCATAATCTTCCAAGAAAGATTGAAGCTCCCAGAAAGGATATGGGACTGTGAGAAGCTGAACAAGGTAAAGAAGTTTATTCTGTGAGTACACTGTTATATATAATAATAGAAAGGGGAAAATGCCAGCAGCCCAGCAAACTAGACCACCGAATAATGCAGAATGTCCTCTACAAAAGGTAGAGAGGGAAGTCACGTATTGGAAGGTTTTGTTTTTCTGTTAAAATTAGTTTTTTTTCCCCTAGTATCTTGGAGGGACTGTTTATGCCTATGCATGGAGTGCATTATGAACAGCAAAGTTCCATATTTATTGAGCTACAAGGTTGGTTGAAAAATGCTATATTATTGGCTAATAGCATAATGGGAAGACTGATAAGCACCTGATAGCTTCCAGACAGACACACATGCTTCTTGAGATGTCGGAGTCCTCGTACAGATTTTCGAGCAGGCAGTGGAGCGTAGTGCTGTCTTGTAACCCCAGACAATTAGGCCAGGGACTTTCTGTGCTGACGCCGTTCGGATCTGCACGGCCTTTGCTGACGGGGGCTCCCAGATCTATGCAGCGTGACGTGCGAAGGACACGCGTGCCGGCATGTCCCATATGGCCAGCCCGTGTGCTGCCGTTGGGGAACGGCGAGGGGCATGTGGTCACCACCATCTGTGGAGGGTGTCACCTGTGGTGGGCTTGTCACTGAGATTCGGAAAGTCCACTGATTATTTCGTATTGTTTTTAGTCTGCATTTAGTCAGAGCAAAACATTAGATAATTAACTTTATTTGGTTCATAATTAATGACACTTTGGTGAATCAGTTGTCATGCATAGACTTGGAGGTTAATCACTCATTTTGTTGCAAGATGGGGCACAACATACTGTCTGACTGTCTGTCCCACCCAACTTCCTGGACTTCTGTCCAATGGTCCCTGCATCTGTTAGGCAGAACATTAGGGAAAGAGGCAGCCGCTAGGATCTGGGGCTGCCGCCCAGACAGGTGACTACAGAAGCGGAGAGGACAACACATGTGTGGATGATTGGCAGAGCTTGGAAGCAGGAATTGTGGTATGGGAACCTGAATATGAGCGCTAGGACTAGAATGCAGAATCACGAGAACTGAAGATAGGACTCTGTGATACAGGAAATACTGACCCAGAGATAGAAGTCTGAAATATTATCTCTTAACATAATTTGCAAGCAATACGACAATGCCCCAAGTAAAGCATGCAGCTCAGAATATATCAGACTTATGGTTCAGGTTAGATCCATAAGAACCACCCTATCACCCCTGAGTCAAACAAAAGGGGCAATAGTGGTATGACAGGAGGTGAATATTTCTTTATACATGGTTAACGTGTAAGTGTCCAACAGTATACTTGAATTAAAGAATCAAATACAGCATTTGTATGGAATTAGCAGTGGTTGTTTTGGTGCCTTTGTGTACTCACCCTCTCATAATATTTTTTTGACTCATTATATCGCATTACGGCACATCTGTCTGGGTGCACTCAATAGGAAAATCAATGGATATTTTCAAATTTTCATCAGATCGGTTACTTAATACATCTGTATTGATTCTTTACATCCGATCTTCCCAAGCAAAGAAGGATACCGTTTTGATGATTGACTTTCGCTTCCAATTCTCCTAATACATATGTGTATCTCAAGTTCATTTTTGCATACCGCTGTCAGACATGGGGGTGAGATCTCGATGCTTGGTGGGCTTTAGAGTATCCTCAGTATTCCTCAGGATTCCTCACCTCTCTTTGCTTATAGTGAAGTGTCAGGTTGATGATAATTCTAAACCACCTATAATTAATATTTTTGCCTTGCCTATTGTAAGAACACTGTTACAGTGTATTGTTTAATACTTCGCTAGTGGTTGGACAGTGCCTATTTTTGTCAAGATACAATTTGAGGTATTTGTAGATATAGATTATCAGGCCATTTTGAGATGTTTTTTTGTGCTCTGATTTTTTTTTTTTCTGTGACAGTTTTATTACCAGTGTATGTATGTAGATGTAATATGATTCTAAAGATATTTAAACACAAGTCACCATGAACACTTAGACCTGTACTATCTAAAGGTTGGTGCCTTTAAGAGAAGTGAACATCTGCATTGTACAACACTGAATTGAGGACATTGTGTTTCTGTTAAGAATGTGAACAATGTCTCAATCCTCCTATTCACCTACCTAGGAAAGACTGGCTGAAAGCTGTCTCGCTGCCATGACAGGGTCAAAACAGGAGCTCCTGTTGTAAAAAGGTTAGTGGAAAAGCAAGTTATTAAAACACTGGCACAGAAAAAACCCTGAAATCTTAAAAAGCACAGGGCGAAAAGCGTGTCCTTTTTACTATTAATTAGGTATTGCCTAAACAACTCTAACTGAAAACAGGATTTTTTTTTTATTTTGACACCTTAAAATGTCAATTCAAACGTTCGATAGGGGGACCTTGGTGGTCAAGAGGGTGATTTTTGGTGAAGTCCAAACCAGCATGTGAGACAGCCGTCCCCTTGTATGGGACAGCATGCTTTTAATTAGCTTTCCCCGGCCGCCCTGCCCAGCAAACCCTGCTCTCCACCTCAAACACATGCGGCATTATGCCTCACTGCCCGGGGATCTGCTACCCCGATGATGCAAACACAGCTCCACTTCAGAAGGAGGCGGTGACAGTGACGGTGCAGGACTCAGCTGTGGATCTGTGTAGCTCTTTGTGCTGTGTGACACAGCAGACTTCTCCTGTGGTCCGTCCTCGTGAAGGCCTGGGCAACCCCAACATCTGGCCTGAATGTGTATGCGCCCTGCTCAGTCAGCATGGGGTAGGACACAAACCAACCCATTCTCTGGCAACATAATATACCAAACTGTCTCATTTCTAGAAGGTCTGAGTAAGGGCAGCCCTGCTTTTTCTTGTGGGCTATATTTTGGTTGCTTTTTTGCAGTCCACACTCAATCAAAATGACTCACAAGTCTTATGGCACAAAGTTACAGAAGCTACAGATCTCTGGATGTATAGATGTACAAAACAGTACATCAACAGCAGCAGAATAAGTATAGTAGGAAACTTGCTAAAAATAGGTAACACAATAGCATTTTTGTTATGCACCGGCATTGAAAAACTAACTACTAGCACAACAGACCCTGGAAAGAAATTATAAAATAACAAATAAATAAGTATAATGTTTAAAGTGGGGGTGGCACGGTGGTGCAGTGGTTGGCACTGTTGCCTCACACCTCTGGGATCAGGGTTCATATCTCTGCCCGGGTTCCATGTGTGTGGAGTTTGCATGTTCT
>JAAGVU020000040.1:17033735-17061316 GCA_011763525.2 Mormyrus iriodes
GATGGATGGATGGATGGATGGATGGATGGATGGGTGTTTAAAGTGCCACACAGTTATTGTAAGTGTGGATGGATGGTCATTTCTATAACAACACTGTCTTGAGCCACAGAGAGCTGGGTTAGTGTTGTCCAAATTGGGTTAACGTGAGGGACAGGAAGCCTTGCACAAATGAATGGCAGTAGGGTGAGGGACATGGAGACTGGGAGTGCTGTACAAACGAATGGCAGTAGGGTGAGGGACATGGAGACCGGGAACATTGTACAAACGAATGGCAGTAGGGTGAGGGACACGAAGGCTGTGAGCGTTGTAAAAATGAATGGCAGCCAGCACAAAGGAGCACCTGAAGTATTCAGTTGTGGATCTCTGGGAGATGAGCCTTTAGCTGAAGGTGCTCCTGAGTTGAGACGATGGGCCTCATTGTTCAGAATGAAACACAGCTTGGAGACCATTTGGCCTTCGACCACCACTTCTAAGGAGTTCTCAGTCCATTAATGATGATCAATTGATATTGGATTATAGATCTGACCGGCAGAAGATTTATAATTTTATTTATACAGCCCGCCACATGTTTATAATTCATTACTAAATCTGGCTAGCAGCTTGATCTTTTGTTATCCACAGAATGAAAAATGATGTAAAGTTATTCCGCTACAATTTGCCGGCAAGTTTCGCCGCCAGCATCGGCAAAAAGACAGACAGAAATATATCGGGTTGATCAAATTGTTTGATGCAGAAATATGGAGACACATACAAAAAAAGGTATTCATTAATGCATTTAATGTAACTGAGATACAAAAATAATTTCATCTACTCAATTTTTGCTCCACTACTTCTATGTCTTTTTCCAGCACTTCCGCATATCTTCTGAGTTAGTACCAGTCAACCAATCAGCAAAGTTTATCGCCATATGCCTCAATCAGTAGTTCTTCTTTGAGCGAAAAGTACCTACTCATAGTGAAGACAGTACACCAGGGGAAACAGTCCACATTTTTGTCAGATGAGGATGCAGTGGTGACGGAATCCGGCTTTTATTTTTATCGCATTATATCAAATTATATGTTTAATTTCATCATTGTCATTAATGCATTTTTTAGTCATTTTTTAATTTTTTTATGCAGTTTTTCTTTTAGTCATTTTCACTCAAAAACCCTTCATCAGGCCATATTTTCGTCAACCTTTTTGTCAACGAAATAAGCACTTGACGCGACAACAGGTATCATGAACAGGTGTGAGAGCAAGCAAATGAACGGTCTCCCTGGAAACTGTACGATTTTACTGCTATAAAATTTCTTTCAGTTCAGTAAATTCCTTAAAGTTTTTTCTTAACTAAGGAAAGCTTTTAAGGGATTCTGTGCAACATCCTTAAATAAATCCCTCAGCGAAGGAGAAAATGGAGTATGGAGAAGTAAGATTTTAACCACTGGCAAGTACTGCTACTGTTCTCGTAGTTATTTTTTCCTAGCACAGCGTGGAGGTGTGGCTCCACCAAGAGGTAATGAATAGTCAAATGTCTGGCTGCTGAGTGGAGCAGTCTTGCCTGGCTGTAAACAATGAGCAATGGGCAGACTATGCTAATGTCAGGGAGGAGGCTGCAGGCCCAAAACTGCTGATGATGTGGGGCTGGTAGAAGAGCTGTGCATTGTAATTAGGGGCTTGAGAGTCACTCAGGAGGACTTTGCTCTGCGTGAAGTTCATGAATTGTGCTGTTTTCCAGTGTTCTGAAGGGAAACAGGAGCCATTTCATCTACGTAAGATTTTGAAAGGCCTGTCTGCCCAGAATGAGGAGTGTCCCTCAGGGAGGCAGAGCGTAAGATGCCACAGGATCATCCAGGCATACAGAAGGAGGAAAGGAGTGAATCCAGGCATACCTGCCAGCTGTATGGTCAAGGGAAAGAAGGTACTGAAAAGCAGTCATATGTGAGTGAAAAAGACTGCTGAAATTTGGCTAGTCGGGGAGAATGCCCGCTGGGATTTCAGTGCCCTTTTGTCTGCAGGCAATGGAGTGGTTGTCCATCTCAGTTTCTTTAACTTGTGACCCCTGTCCTGCTTGCTGAAGCACAGGTAGCTTGTAGCTTCTTTCTGTAAGCACTGAGGATGCTGTGTTTTATCGGGCTAAGTGACCAGCCTTTGGCTCATTGGTTCATAAGCTGCTGACCTCGTTGGCCGTGTTACACGATCGTCTAAATCGTGTTTGTTTTGAGAGCAGACCTGTGTCGTGATTCCAGTGCTAAACGTCCTGTCCTAGAGGATAGAATGTATTCTAATTTAAATCACTGAGAAATAGAGCAGGCCCCATAATGCAAGGTACTGGGGGTTAATTAAAACTGGAAGAGTTTAGGAAAAGGAGTGAATGTGGCAGGGGCTCGGGAAGCTTAGGTGGGGGGTGCAGGGTGCATGTCATTATCACATCCTGCAGAGTCACTGCAGTATGAACCCCAGGTTACCCACTGCAGTCTCATGCCAGCCTGATGTGTGGCGGCACTGTGGCTTTGTTTCCGCCAGGCTCGGGCGCAGCATTTCTCCTTAATCTCTCACAACTCAATGTAGATACGTGGGTTCACCTCCAAGTGTGCGTGTGCAAATATCCTCATGCTAATTACGCTTCACCCTGGAACAAGACAGGAGGATAATTAACGTCACTCTGTTGACCCTGTGTGCCCATGTGACCTGTTTCCATGGTAACAGCCCCTGTTCCATTATGGTTGGTTCTCCAGGTACTTATGGTAGGAGACAGCTTACAGTGGGCCTTCCGGCAGTCAGCTGCTCCCATGACGCAGCCTTGTACTGTAATAGGGCAAGCCAGGCCAGTGCTGACTGTGGTCTTTTTGCTGCTTTATGTAATGCATTCATTCTATCAGTTGTTAATAATTTCTATAAACCTATATAATTTTAGAAGAGAGTATTGCTAATGTACATATAAAGATTTTTTAGCAGAAGATGACTATCGCCTGTTACATGAGGCAATAGAACCACAACATTTGCTTAGTATCAAAAGAAAGGCGGTTTTTCACAGCATGGCTGTGATGTCAGATCAAAACAGGTAAACATCTTTATCTTAATAAGAATGATAAGCCTATAATGTCTGCAGGGTTGCTAGCTCTCACGCATCTGGCGTGACACTCACGCTTTCAGACTGTCGCTCTCACGCAAGAAATCTTATGGCAAATCTAAATTACATCTTAATCTTGGTTATTTTTGTATATTTTAAGCCCTTATAAACCCTTTATATTCTCTTAGATATTAGGTAAGATTCATTTTGTATGTAATTATGTATGTAAACACACTGTTTATATACTACGCACAAATATACGTATCGTATATCATTGAAGTATTTTATTTAATACGTAAAACGTAGTTGTAAACACATTGTAATAATATATATTTTAACAAAAATAATTTTATATTTACTGTAATATACAGTAATGCATTCGTTTTACTTACTCAGTTATATTAGATATATTATGATTATTCCTTTAATATTAGTATTGTATTTCTAAAATACGAACACTGCAGTCACGCGCCATTTCCATTCTGGTAATCTTTACATTCTCAGCTGATTTCGGCCGATTTGGCAGCCATCCGCCAATAGAGTTCCGTGTATGAAATCAACAGGGCAAACCAACTGAGGAAGCATGTACCAGGAATAAAAATACCCATCGTCCGCAGAAATCCGCGAACCAGCGAAAAATCCGCGATATATATTTAGATATGTTTGCATATAAAATCCGCGATACAGTGAAGCCACAAATGTCAAAGCACGATATAGTGAGGGATCACTGTACTCCATTATAAACCTAAAATTAGCTGCATTAAAAGTGTCACAGCAGTTTGTAAACCCTACACTCTATTTCCAAGGTAATACAACTGTTACATACATGTAAATGCGTGTGCAGATGATCTCGAACAGAAAATTTCATGCCTGCCGGCTGACCAAAGTTGGTAGCCCTGATTTCTGTTTTTTAATAACAGGAAGTAAATGAATTCCCATTCATTTTATTGAGAAACTCAACAGGGTCATTAAACCTTAAACCTTAACCTGCCATTCCAAAAAGGCAAGGTGAGATGCCCTGTCTGGCTTAAGCTCCTCCCCAAGAGGCCTGCTGTGTCCTGATGCTTGCTCCTTCTTCATCACTGTTTTCCCATGTAACTTGTCCTTGGCTGAGTGCTTCAGTAGCTCAGTTCCAGCATTTATATAAACGGAGCATGCTCTTGTGCTTGTTGGTTGATGTCTCTGAAGGCTGTGGCTCAGGCGATTGAGCTCCTTGTCGTGTGTCTGTGACAGGGACTTCCTGCCCCGAGGCTCTGGCATCGTCACCCGTCGCCCGCTGGTGCTACAGCTCATCAACTGCCCCACAGGTGAGCTCAGCGTGGGCGCACTGCAGTGGGCCTGGGCTGCCCTGTCTGCCAGGCACACAGACAGGCGATGAGCAGGTGGAAGATCGCTGTATCCAGAGACATTTCCCTGCAGCCTACATTCCACAAGCTGGGGGAAACGGTGCAGTGGAAAAGGGGAACAGCCGGTCTGCATTGGGTCTCTCACCTGCCATGTGATTATGCAATATTATTCATTAATGCAGGGCTCTGCTTTGCTTTTGTGATATTTATATTACCTCAGGGTCCTACAGTCCGCTATATATCGATCGAATGTGGTACTTCACTTGCCTGTACCTTAGCAAACACTAGCATTTTCTGTGGGGAGGAAGTCTATATTACTTGCATAAGTCAGACATTTCCAACACTAAGGAGAAATGAAAAACGAGGCCTACTTTTGATATTACTTATTGTTTGGATGAGAGCTTGGTACAAAGAGTCTGGGAAGCCTGAATGTCAGTAAGAGCAAGCAGATCCAAAGCTGAAGGCGAAACGTCTCATGTCGCCTGTTTACAAGACCGCCTTGGATTCTGTTATGCTATTATACCGTTTTGCTTTTCTTTGACCGACAGCCTTACCAGTGCTGCCATCTAGCGATGTTTGTAATTCTTGAATGGAAAACTGCTTTACCAACATTAAATAGGAAATAAAAGTTAGACTAATTATGCACTTTACTATACCCAAAGCAGGCAACCAGCAAATGTTTTTTCCTTTTTGTGTAATATGCATGGAGTTTTCCAATAAGTAGCCAAAACAAATACTACATATTAACGAAGATTCGGTGAAAGCGTAATACAAAAAAAAAATTGATTTATTATATTAAAATTCAGATACCAAATGACCTAATTTAAAGCAGCCTGCTGTTACTGATGTGTTTAATCAGCTGACTGATTATTCAGTTCATTCATTCATTAGGTACATAAGAAAAGCACCATGGCGGCTCCCTTCTCTGTCACGGAAATATGTGCATCCTTGTGTTCTGGCTGTTCACGCTCCTCTGTGCACTTTCCCAGAATATGCCGAGTTCCTGCACTGCAAGGGCAAGAAATTCACGGATTTCGATGAGGTGCGGCAGGAGATCGACGCCGAGACGGACCGCATCACGGGGCAGAACAAGGGCATCTCACCTGTGCCCATCAACCTGCGTGTCTACTCTCCCCATGGTATGGCCGCCAGCCGCCACGCGCCAACGTGCTGTCAGCCCCGTCCACCAGGGCGACGCATGAAGTTCATGGGTTTGCCGTTTGGACATCCCTCTTCATCTTCCTCACCTTCCTTCTTCATCTGGACCCTGTATCTTTATCTTCTCCTTTTCTTCTATCCTCAATCTCTCTCCTGCTTCTTCCTTGGTCCTCACCCTCGCCTCACCGACCTTTTCATCTCGCTGACTCTCCTAGTCCTGAACCTCACGCTGGTCGACCTGCCAGGGATGACCAAAGTGCCAGTAGGCGACCAGCCGGCCGACATCGAGCACCAGATCCGGGACATGCTGATGCAGTTCGTCACCAAGGAGAATTGCCTACTGCTGGCCGTGTCCCCGGCCAACTCCGACCTGGCCAATTCCGACGCGCTCAAGATAGCCAAAGAGGTCGACCCACAAGGTGTGTGGGTTCTCACACACTCTGACAGATGTTCTTATGGGAACAGAGGTTTGATGGAAAATCAAGTGAAAACTAAACAATGTATATTTGCTTTCTAAGCTAAAGATTGCATACATAATATAATATAGCACTGTGTGTGATGAAAAATGGATATAGTGATTGTTTATTTAACCGTGACTTTTTAATGTTTATTTGGTGTTATTCTTTTTAACAGCAAATTCAAATACTGATGTGGGGGGAGAAAATTATGGGATACAAAACCAAATTGAATAGTTTTTAAAGCTATAAAGACAATGCATTGTGTTTGTGTGTGGGTAGGCCTGCGAACTATCGGCGTGATCACCAAGCTGGACCTGATGGATGAAGGCACGGATGCCCGTGACATCTTGGAGAACAAGCTGCTGCCCCTGAGGCGAGGTGAGCTGTGGCCTGCGCCTCCCGCGTGCTTGCACAATGTGGCCAAGGAACCGCTATGGCAAGTTGGAAAATATACACAAAAGTTTGTATATGGGATTGGGAAGCATGGGATTGGCTGCAATAAACATGATTTTCCCTTGACAGATGTATAACGAGCATATAGATGGTGTAGAGCGATGTATGGCCAGTAGTTCATGTGACTGTGGAGGCAGAAATAAACTGAGTTTTCTGCAGGATGATATATCCCCAACATGAAGCACATCAGAATTGCTGCCCTCTAGTGGCAAAATTGCTATGATCACATTTTTACTTGAAAACAGTCTTGAAATCTACATCTGGAAAAAAAGCAGTATTCTCTACTGGGATTCTGATATATTGCTGATCACTGCACTAAAATATATTTCTGGAAAACACTGTAAGAAAATATGCTGAAGTGGCTTTTCCTAATTGATTTACAATTGGGTTACAGCCCAGAAAAATGTTGTCACTGGATGTCACTCGTTTTAGTCCCCCCCTACCCCTCCATTAAGACATATTAAACTTGTTCTACTTGTGATTTAAGTATGACTAAATGACATTTTTTAAATGGAAATGGAGAAAAAAGGGATGGAGAGAAAAGCTGTGTGACGGGAGAAAGAACTTTTCCGGGGTGATATAATGAACCCATTTCATTTTGGAATGACCTGCTTTCTCTTAAGACCCAGTTTGAAGAACAGTTTAGCAGATCTTTCTTGCATGCTTCCCTTTCTCAAACATGTTCCAGGTGTCGATGTCCATTTAAAGTCTTCTTATACATATTTAGGGTATTTTACATGAGCTCTGGTTGGATGTTTTAAAACATTTTGTTTACTTTTACACTTTGGACCCCACTATTTTGTTGTGTGGGTTTGCCATTTTTAACTCGTTGAATCTCTATGTCGCCCCCTACAGGCTACGTTGGGGTTGTGAATCGCAGCCAGAAGGACATCGATGGTAAGAAGGACATCGCAGCTGCCATGGCGGCAGAGAGGAAGTTTTTCCTCACGCATCCAAGCTATAGGCACCTGGCTGAGCGCATGGGGACTCCCTACTTACAGAAGGTCCTTAACCAGGTGTGTTCTGTGTTGCATAATGTGGGGGCGTGAACGCAGGCACTGAACAGCACATCATATAAACTATTTACTCTGTTCCTAAGTGTCTGTTGAGTGTTTACAAACATGTTTAGGAGTAAGTTAAAGGGCTGCGTGATCATGACACAGGACACAGGCAATGAACTGATATTCATGCTGAATTACTGGCACTGCTGCCTTGCTATTCACATTTCTCTCATTAACCACATTTAAATGCTTCTAACATTTATGGATTTAATTCTCATCAGATGACACCAAACAGTGTTTTTTATTATTCTATATTTAATGTGGATTTCTTGTTTCAATTTGGAATGCATTTACCTTGACCTGCTGCAGACCACATGGAGGCCAGCAGCTTTTGATTAAGATTTACTGATGGGCTAAAGTGCCGGGATGTTTCTCATGGTAGAAACACGCCTAGCTGAAGAGTTGCTCCGTCCCTCTGGCAGAAGATCTGGGTGAAGAAAAGTCAAACAACATGGGCTTCTTTCTTGATGACCAGAGTGGCTCATTCTAAGTGCATGTTTCTCTTCCTTTTGAAGCAATTAACCAATCACATCAGGGACACGTTGCCAGGGCTTCGTAATAAGCTGCAGAGCCAGCTGCTGTCCATCGAGAAAGAGGTGGAGGAGTACAAGAACTTCCGGCCAGACGACCCCTCCCGCAAGACCAAGGCCCTGCTGCAGTGAGTGGATGGTCAGCCGTCAGACACATGGCTTTCAGGTGCCAGTGGGATAGTAATATGATAACACCCACCAAGACAATAAGCTTTCACCGTTTCTCTATTTAACCAATCACGGTGAGTTTTATTTCAATGTGCAGCCTGAAACAGGGGTGAGTTACAGCGGCAGGCTGCCGTCGTCACACACCTGCATGGTTTTCGTTCATCTCTGACATGGCGCTATTTGCTGAGCCGCTCCCGTGTCCCTCCACCCTTATCCCACCGCCTCTGATATAGGATGGTGCAGCAGTTTGCAGTTGACTTCGAGAAGCGCATCGAAGGCTCCGGAGATCAGATCGACACTTACGAACTGTCGGGGGGAGCCAGGATTAATCGCATCTTCCACGAGCGCTTCCCCTTTGAGCTGGTCAAGGTACAGTTCCTCCTTCTTGCCCCACGTAGTACAAACTCACATGGAAACATGTGGTCTATTCTGCCAGACTGGAAGGGTCAGTCTTAGCCGTTAGGGGATGTTTATCAGGCTTGTGAGGGTTCAGTGTTTTATGTCTGCTCTTTAGGGATTCTTCAGTCTTTCCGTAGAAGTTAGCATTAAGTTAAAGTTGAGCACCCCAAAAGTATAAAGTGAAATCTGTATAATAGCTGCCCTCTCCAAGGAAGCCAGGTCAAAGGACAGTAAGTAGGTAGCGGGTTTGTCTTTTCCTGCAGCACAAAACCTCCCTCTTTGATAAGACGTTGCGGGGCGCGGGCCGTGCCGCGGACTGTGCTGCTGCCCTTAACTAGCTGTCCCAGGTGTGATAACACGTGGACTGAGTGATAACGCTCAACTCAGAGACTGACAATTATGGGATCGCCCATTTTGAGAAGCATGACCTGATGGGCCTCTTGGTTTATGAGTGTGCAAACTCTCATTTCGAAGACGGTGAAAACGAACAGGCTGGCCGCATGACAGCTCCACCCCTCCCTTCCCTTAGACGTGGCCCTTTCCGTGAGGTTGAGAGCTCCCTCGTCTGTGACCAGCCTGTGAGTGAGAGGCAGAGAGAGGGAGCAGCATGGCTCTGCTATCGGTTAATGGTGGCGGAGAAGGTGACTCACGGCTTAGGATTGAGTCTCTCCCAGGGCTGTTACCAGAGACTTTATGACAAAAACATGCTGTTCGCTCACTCTCTCTGGAAAAAAATGCACACACAGTGCGTACCCCCAGAAGTGAGTAGTGTTTCTAGTCTAAACGGTTTGTCTGGACAGACTTGGCAGAGTCCTATACTGCCAGGCTGGCTCTGAGAGGCATTGCTGCTCCAAAAAGCTCCAAATCACACTCCAACAGTCCCCTGAACAGCTGGACAGTGGTTTCTGGACAAGGGTTAATGGTTGTCATTGGGATAGCTCTTTACTGACAACAACATGCAGTGTTACTTGTACTGTGCCATGGTCATATCAGGGCAATGTCAAGAAGACCGATGTCTTGATTGGCCTGTGTGTCTAAACGGCTCGTTATCCCCATTCCACCCCCCTTTTCAAGATGGAGTTTGATGAGAAGGAGCTACGCAAGGAGATCAGCTATGCCATCAAGAACATCCATGGCATCAGGCAAGTGGCCCCCATGCCCCAACAGCCCCACCATGCCTGCCCTGGTCACACTTTATCACCCAATCAGAACACAGAGATGATGACAGCACACGTGCACGTTTAAATAAGGTGCACTGTTTAACCTATCTCTTGCTTATGCTTGTGTATGCAATCGGTCAGCCAGTGTCTTATGAATTTTAGCGAGCACCTGGGGTGTACGTCTTAATTTGGATGCATATACAATCTGCAGAACAGCTGCTTCTAGTTAAATCTGGGCCCAGTCCATGGGCTCCTGCATTACGATGGTAACCACATGATCTGTAACCGATAAATATTGGTGTTTTTTTTTTTTACTTCTGTGCCTCATATTTCCCATACCGCATAGTTTTCAGACACTCATCCCGACTGCCTCTGTCCTTTTGGCCGGCATCATCTGCTGGTTAGATGACCCCACTGAGATGTAGAGAGCTCCCTAGTCAAATAGAGCTGATTTAGAGTCAACACAGCAGTTTGTTTTTAAAAATGTCAGGCATTTTTTATCATGCTGCCATATCCTTTTCATTTCAAAGATATGTTCTTAAAAAATTATGTGAGAGTCTACAACTAGTATCGAAAATGTAAAATTTTCTCATAGCTAAATTGTATAGTATTCAGATAGCGGCACCTAGATACTGCAGCAATTTCCAGAGGTCTGCGGCCGGGCTGCACCTGGATGGCATGTCAGGCTGTACAGATGGATCACCCCTGTTGGTTGCCATGGTCATTAGGAAAGCAGAACTGCAGCTCTTCCTCTATTGCCTTGTGTGTCTCCAGCATCAAGGTGCCTTTTCAGTGCTGTCTATATTAAGCTAATATTTGGACCTAGTCCCGTCAGTCAGGGTGAGTACTAATGGAAAAAACAATGATTGTTGCATAAGATTGTAAACATGCCACATGTCTTTGCTTAGCTATTGTTACGCTTGGCGGGTGGTGCATTTTATAGGGCCCGGTTTTGTTTTTATTAGGTCCTTTTCCGTTTGGCCGACTGTATCAAACTATACACCCTAGAAATATCATTGAAAGCAAACGCATATCATGTGGCTGCCACAGGTCAGTTCAGCTACAAGTTACAACTTCTAAATGTGGTTTTTTATAGTATTTATCTGTCGGTGGATTTATATTATTTCATAAGTCATGCTGGATAGCTGAACATAATTCTTAAAAGTAATGAAATAAGCAGATTTTTCCCTGGATACCCTATTGCAGACCCTTCGCTTAGCTGTGTTGCTGGAAATTGGAGATAAACCACCTTTTCATGGGTGAGGACACTGCTTTCAGGAATTAAAAGAACTATTTATTGTCCATCCATCTTCCACACACACGAAGTAGAGACATTTCGGAGAACACCAGAGGAATCTTGCTAAAGACAGGGGAGAAGACAAGTAACCGAATAAAGTACAAGATGTTTGGCATTTTTGTTTTTTTGATTGCATTTACAGATTTTTATAAAATTAAGTTTCCCCTTGTGAAGACTGCAAATATGTCCCCACAAAATCAAAATAAAAGGTTTTTATCACATTGTGGGGACATCTGGGCCCCATAATGAGATTTTTACATGCCCAAACATACACACGTAGCAGTACTGTGCCATCCTGACCTACTTTTTATTCACAAAGTACATACCTCTGGATGTGTAACATTTTTGGATCACTTTCACTTTGAACAAACCCTTCAGGCTACAATGGCTGGGAGATTAAAGGATCAACTGTTGATGCAGTGGCTTAGTATTAAAATAGGATCTGATAGGCAGTCTGTATATCTGTTTCAGTTACTGGACGTACCTGAGTACTCTGTGAGTACTAGAGCATATACTCTGTGAGTACCAGAGGATATACACAGTGCTGCAATTGACAGGCGACTCGACTGACTCTATGGCTTGATTAAGAGGCCTGGATGGGGATGAGAGACCACCCGGCCATCCAGCGAAAAAGAAATTGCACTGACCCACATATTGCATCAAGTGCTGGGAAATTGAGCACAACAAAAAGCCTTGTTAAAACGAAGTGGTAAACGGTTTATGGTACTGCAAAGCAAATGACTAGAGTTTTTCCAGTGTAAAACGTGTCAGGTCTGTTTCTAATTTCAATTATTGAAATGAGTCTATTTATACTGGAGGCAAATTACATAAGTCCAAGCTATAGCAAGGCGGCGCTGAAAGGGGGAGATGTTTCTGCTGCGTCTGGCCTATGCGGCCAAGGCCAAAGGGGAAGGAGGTCATGTTCCCTGGCTCAGTCTCTGTGGCATTTGCATATTCTCACTCTCACGGTCCAAACTTCCCTGGTTTAGGTGAATTGCTGTCTCTAAATTGCTGTTAGTGCTTGGATTCACTGCTGTTCTATGTGGAAGATGAATGGGTTAGACTGATTATAACATAATTCATATGGAACATTTCTAAACATAATTAGTAATAGCTAATAGCTCCTGTAGCTCAACAAGTAGAGCATTGTGCTAACATCACAAACATCATGGCTTCAGATCATAAGGAACATACTTACGTTGTAACCCTGCCCTCTACTGTGAATTGCTTTGGATAAATGCATCAGGTAAATGTAATATAATTTAATACTTATTACTCGGGCGGTCCACTAAGCAGACATTAATGAGGGATTGTGCACTTTCTGATGGTCGCTTTGTCCTTCTCTGCCCTCCCTCCATCTTTATATGCCTGTGTCTCCCTGGGTCAGAACTGGGCTGTTCACCCCAGACATGGCTTTTGAGACCATTGTGAAGCGGCAGATTGGGAAGATCAAGGAGCCGTGCCAGAAGTGTGTGGACTTGGTCATTTCAGAGCTGGTCAACACCGTGAGGCAGTGCACCAAGAAGGTACAGGCCGGGCGGGGCTACAGTTTCACCGTTTAAAAACCAGTAACTGTGGCACATGGCTTGGCGTGCATGGTGAGCAAGTTTATCCTGCCATAGGGGTCTGATGGCTGAGGTTCCCATCCCTCTCACTGCTCTGCAGGGATGATTACTGGTGACTGTGGACTTCAGCTAACGTCAAGCTAATATCTCTCTTTTTTGCTTTATGAAGTCTTCTGGTTGTATACGCCAAAGAATTAGGTAGTTAATTCCACAGGCAAAGGACGAAGTGTGTGCTCGCCCCTGCTGAACTTGTGCAGGTGTAGTGAAGGGAAAAGCCTGGAAAAAATACAACATTTTACTAAATGAATAGCTTGCGTTTGGCACTCAGGCAGCAAAATGTAATTGGGAGTGTGACACATGATGGTGTTTAACACAAGTTCACAATGCTTCATCTTGAGAAGCTCAGCTGTAAGCTGACGGCTGACAGCTGGCAACACTGAGGATGGTTCTTCGTGCGACGTGTCGTGTGTCACTATTCTGTCTACATGGCTCGCTGTGCACATTGCTGGTCTGCTCGCAGCCATTCACCCACCCCTGTACTGTGTCCTCTGGCTCACAGCTAGCCCAGTACCCCATGTTGAGGGAGGAGATGGAGAGGATCGTCACCCAACACATCCGTGACCGGGAGAGCCGCACCAAAAACCAGGTTAACAGCATCTTTATGCTCCACCACTTTCTAGCTTAGTGATCCTGAGGTCTAGTCACCTGGTGAGACAGTGCTAGAGAATATAACAAGAGATCTTGACCAAAAGAACAAGTACACCAACCACAGAACTTGGCAGTGGCATCGGCAGTTTGTTATAACAACCTGCTGATGCCACTCCTATTATAATATAATTATATCCATTTATGGTACTAAATGTACATGCCTACAACCATAACCTCTAGAGTTTAGTCCTAGTGAATTTCAATCTTCAAGCTTATTTTACTTCTAGGTGATGCTGCTGATCGACATTGAACTGGCATACGTGAACACAAATCATGAAGACTTCATTGGATTCGCCAAGTAAGCTCCTACCTGTGTATTTGCCCAGTTCAAATATACAGTAGGCTACTGTTGCTGAGGAACCTTCTCTTTGCAGCGCACAGCAAAGGAGTAGCCAGATGAGCAAGAAAAAGGCTTCTGGCAATCAGGTACAGAGTCTGCAGCACATCGCCCCCTACAGGACTAACTCCAGACCTTCTCTGATCTCATATTTCACGTCCTCGTTGCTTTTTATTGTTCTGTTGAGATACACTTGGGCTCACTTCTGTTCTGTTTTGCTCTTTTCCTTTGCTGTATTTTTTCTGTTTATTTGCTCTAATAATCTTACCTGTTCTCTTTTGCTTTGCTACTATTACTATGGCAACACCGCTTAAGGATGAGATAATGGTGAGTATGCGACCCTCTGACTGCGAGCGTATCTGTACGTGCGCACATGTTATACATGCACAGCAACATTACATAACTTATATTGTGCTCATTTTGAGGCTGCTGAACTGCACCGTGTCGGTCAGACACCCATTTATTCACGGGAGATGTGAATTCAATATGTCATTAATGACCTTCTGTCACTGAAACAAGATTAAGTAAAAAGGTGTGTCACTATTGTTGTTTAAAGCAGTTATTCTCCAGCGGTAGACTGCAGAGTATGTGGTCTAAAAAATAATTACTTTTACCATCACAACCCCCACCCCGGTCGACAACTTTTATCGTTGTAACCCCTCACCCCCCCAATAGACAACTTTTGTGTCATGACCTAATGAGCAAGGAAAAATGTCGCTCCGGAGGCTAAGTCAGTCGAGAACCATCGATTTAAAGTACAATTCTGATATAAATTCATGGATATACACACTTTTAATAAGACCTACTTAATATGTAATGAATGTCACGTGGACTTTTTATTTTATTCAAAAAGCATTTAACTAAGAGTCTTGCAGAAGTGGTGTTGGCTGGTGGCAGTTTGGTGGCTCACTTGTCACCTCAGGCTTGAAGATTCTCACAGCTTCCCCTGTACAGTGGCTGCTTGTTGTAGAGGACATCCTAACTCCAGATCAGATATGCTGTTCACATGTCTAAGCAAAGAAGACTATTCACGTGCAGATTATATTACCATTGGTAAACAACAAATATAACAATTTTCTTGAATATGTAATCTTTTATTTATTTTTAATTTTTGCGGTCCCTAGCAGCAGATCTACAGTTCTCCATCCAATTTGTTAAGCTTAATCCCTTCAGAGACAGGAGGTAGAAGATTCTCAGAAGTCGTTTATGTTTGTGGAGGTCACAGTGTCCTACAGTTGTTATTGCAGCATGTAGGCCACCAATCCACTGCCATAATATTCCCGTTTCACCACTTTCCCTATTATGCCCCAAAACCATTAGACAGCTAAGTCAACAGAGAGCCATAAGGGTGAATAATTGAAGTACTATCAACAGCTTTGGTAAGGAGCCTAAGTGCTTTATTGACGCAGTAACAATGTGGCAGATCCAGCTAAAAAGCACATTAGGCTTCAAATGTTGCTGTAATTCATCATGTGTTGATGGAATCTCCTTCTGGTCGTATTATAGCAATATCCTGGACGTAGGAGTACAACCTTGGCCCGGTCGAGCAGACAGGTTCCCTCACCAGAAGGCATCACAGAGTCTTCTTGTTTGTTTTCTGCTGAGTAAAAATAGGATCTCATGTGATGTGTCCTTTCTCTATGCCCCACACAGGTGATCAGGAAGGGCTGGCTGACCATCAACAACATCGGCATCATGAAGGGGGGGTCTAAAGAGTACTGGTTTGTGCTCACCGCTGAGACTTTGTCCTGGTACAAGGATGATGAGGTGAGTCTTTGAACAGATCTTTGACCTTGTAGTAAAAAATGAAGTGTATATACATTCACTATTAATGATTTTAAATTAAGCATTCATATTCCTACAGTAGTTTACCGAAAATCTAGCCTACCACTACCCAGACACTGCCCTGTCATTGCTTAGTCTCTTTGTCTGCTAACAACATCACACAGACTTAACTAATTCCATTTGTTACCTTTCAATTGAGAACCACTCACTTCTCACTGACTGATCAGGATTCAAGGACAATGGTCTGGTTTAAACATTGGTACGGACCAAATCAACCTCAAACTCCAGATACAGGGTATGCCCACTATATCGGAAGGGACATGTCCCTACCATCCATACCCAAATGTACGCCCTTGCCGGGATTTTAATTGGAATTAATTTTGCATTGTCCCAAGTAGTTGCTTTTCCTGGTGTCGTTTTGACTTGAAATACCATTGCCAGGAGTATGGCATGCCACTCCTTCCAATGTTTCCCTTAGCACTGGGAGCAGAATTAGGGAATTTTGCAACCCCCTATAAAAGCCATGGCTACACTAGTCTCTCCTTTTCTGCCCTCCAATCTTCAGTCAGTGCGGTACGCCGTTCTTTTTATTTGGTTTACTGTGGTTTTAAGGGAGTTCTATAGATTTTTGATGACCTCTCAATTTACAGAGTTCAGATGGGGGGGGGGGGTCATAGAGGGGATAGAGGGCCAGTCTAAAGTAAGCCAGTCCCCTTGAGTGTCAGACATGTTAAAACTGGCACCAAACATGTGTGCACCAGAAGCGGACCCTGTCACGGCTGGCAGTTGAGGGTAATTCGAGAGCACGCCTGCTTCTCATAAACCAATCAGGGAGGGGGGGGGGTGGTCTGGCGTGATGGGTCGGGTCTCTGGTAAACTGGCTGGGACTCTAATGGAGACCATGTGCCATAGAGAGTGTCTATGAAGGCTCCTTTTTATCTTCTGGCACACAAAGGCCTCGGCTGAATTCCCCCACCCCTCTTGTACCCGCAGCTCTTCTGCTAAATGACTAACACACACACACACACACACACACGGCAGACTCGGCCTGCTCCCACCCCTAACCCTGCGTGTATTTATTTTAACATGAGCTAAGGGTGGCGGTTTCTCTCAGAGCAGGGACCCAAAACTAACAGAGCCTGGCTCTGAGGAAAAATGGCCCATTGTTTTGTCATGGAAAGGCTAGAGGGGCCCATTGCAGTGTCTCCAAGTATGGTGCCTGCGGTGGGCTGTTTTTTTGTGGGGTTCCGTGGTTTCGAAGACGTCGGAGGTGGAAGTCCTATCAGGATGGAGTATGTAGGAAGCAGAAATGGGACATCTGATGTGAAACAACGTTCACATTTTCCCTCTTTTTTTAAACTCATATAAAATGCTGCACCTTATGTGTGCAGACATTGATCGTGGAGATTAGTGTTAATGTTGTAGGATGCATGCCATTCTCCTTTCATCTGCTCTACTTGAACACCTCATTTGCCCAGGAGTGTGGCACTAGGAAGGGTTTCACTGAAGTCGCGAAATCTCGCTGCCCCTTTCTCTGCCTCCATCCGAGCATCGCACACGTCGCCCTGCCATTTCGTGTGGGGGGTGGGGGGTATACGCTTACGCCATGTTAGTGACTGCAAATCCCTCTGAATGAGTCGATCCACTACATGAGTAATCTTGATGATATTGTGAGCTGGCCGAGCCACGAGTAAGCCCATATGTATGCTGTGACTCTGGTTCTGCCTGCGTCTGGCCCCCTTGATGTGGATATGTGGTGGTGGGGGTGGGGCGGTGGGTCTACCTAGCTACTGTGGCAAGCCAGAGACCCATGTTGGTGCACTCTTCTCACCCCCTGCCCGGCTCCAGACGCTAATAATGACCTTGAGTTAGCCAACCTTTGGCAAGGGACAGCGAGTGAGGTAGACTGCTGGGTGGTGGTGGGGGGGGGGTGGCATCTGGTTTCCATTAGCAGACATACCAGGTCTTTAAACCCAGAAGCCCAGTACTCCCTGGGCTCACTGGGAAAGGGAGTTCGGCAAGAATGAAGCAGGGGGCCTCATGTGCAGTTTGAATGAAAAAGGCCCCCGCTGAGCTAACCCCAGGCACGCCGCCAGAACGCTGATCTGACCTCCCATCATCTTCACAATCCATGTGTTACTAACTCACGCTCATACGGGCCTATATGCACACACACTGCCTGCTATACTAACATGTATGAAGGGTTGGCCCTGTGGAACATCTAGGAGAACAGTGACATCGGAAGCACGTGAAGTATCAGGCTATAGTGTGTGAAGCATTTCCCGGCATTCCCAGCACCTGTACTGCTGTAAGATACAGGCCGCATGGATGCACTGTGAAGAATGGCGTCAGCTTTTAACAGGGACACGGATCTTATTTCAGGCACTGCAGAGAAGCACCAAAGCCACAGCTGCTGATCTGTTTATTTAGTGCTGGATCTGTGTTCTTTGGGTCTGGCCTTGTACAGGATGTCATATTTTAAAATGTGAGGCCTGTAAGAAAAATCTAGTAAAAGGCATAGTAACAATAGTCAGCGCACACGAAATGCTTTTCCAGAATAAAATGGTAGGCTGTTTGTATTGAAAGAAGATGAATGCAGTTAATGGTTTCCTGGACAGTTCAGATGCAGGTGAAAATAGATGTCTCATTTAGACTCTCCGAATGTTTCTGGAAACCCCCCCCCCCCACACACACACACACACACATACACACACACACTGACACACACTCATGAACTCTTTCAGACTGCATGTCTTGCCATTTGATTGCTGGCTGGAGTACAGCAGCCTTCCGTGTTGATCTGGGACATCCCAGAATCCCCATCCTGCAGGAAAGTCGTTTATATCAGGACCATAAATAACCTGAGGTTTGGCTGTCCTGAAGGCCTGAGCTGTGTGTGCGTGCCTGCGTGTCTGTGTTTCTCTGTATTTACTATGAACATACTATGCTTGCTCTGTGAATGAATGAGACTGACAAATACCACAAAAAAATTAAATCAAGCTCCACTTTTGCCACCAAGGCTTTATTGTATCAAATCTAAACCTATGTATGTGCGAGCCTCAAGCTGTTAATAATAAATAAATTATTTTTGTTCTATTTTATACTATTTCTGTTATATTACCCACGTTATATGTATATGAAATCCAAAGACAAAAATATGTATTTTCGTAAAACAAAAATAAACAGTAATTTAGAATGCAGGGTGAAATCGGGTACATTTATTGCGTTCTTGCTTACATTCCAGATCAGACAGATAGGAGAGCTGCAGACTCACGTACACGCGGCTGAGCGGCTTGGCGGCGTGCTCCCCCACACAGCCTAACCAATGTGCAGACTACTGTACAACCGCTACTTCCTGAACAGGTAGTCTGAACACTGGGCAGGCGGGGCGGGCCGCGGGCTCCAGTCTGTAGCTGTAGGGTCCGGGGGTCCGGGTAGATGCACGTATGCACCGAAATGGCGTAGACGTTTGCGCACATTAGCTGCAAATGTTTTACAGTCCATATTAAGTCGAAACTACCTGTTTAACAGAACCATTTATCTAGGAAACGGCTAGTGGCTGCTCTGCACTGCTCTCCAAACCTTTGGGTCTTCTGCCCGTCTGAGAAGTAAAGGCCCAGACCGTCTGAGGTTAGGTGTCAGTGACGGGTCACAGGCACCAGTGTCCGCATTCCTGTGTGTCATCTTACAGACATGGTGCGGAGCACACAGCCCAGCCCATCTCTGAGTTTCACCAAGAATATGTTTGATACACTAAAGAAAAATCTGCTTTTTCAACATGGATACCAAACACAGATGTGTAGTTAGTTTAATGAGCTTCATCATTCATTCATTTGGTGTACCAAAGGATACACTATATGCAGAGCAGCCCAGTGTGGATATACCTGCCTGCCTGTGGATGGATCATCTGGCTTCTTTTAAATGAAGTCAAACCCTGGATTCCCCATTGACCCTGAGTTTAGGGAAAGCGTTTAGGACCGTTGCCAAGAGCATTTTCTCTTACCGCATTATTGTTCTGCTATTATTTTTTTTAATGACAAGTATAGGTCATTGTCATGAGGCTGAGTGTCTTTCCATCCCTTAAATCACTGATGATTAGAGCACTAACCTGGGTCTGAATGGATATTTCTCAGATATATATATATATATATAATTATCAATCTAAAGAGATAGCTATATGCCCACTGGAAATAAAAGAAGAAGATATCCCCTAGGAGCCTCGGAATTGGAGTCTATGAATAAGCAGACCACATGAAGACAGCTTTACCTTTTGCATTTCTGGTGCTGGGAGGCTCACATATTCACAGAGGGTTTGCTGGATAGACAGACGGGTAAATTCCCTGGTGGAAGGACGCAGAAATCTGGGACCGCGGTCGGTCCCACGTCACCTAGTGAAAACGCTGAATCCCCACCCACCTTCTGAAAGAGAAGAGGGAGAGTAGGACACAGAACAGGGAAGCATACCTTAGGGTGGGCTCGATTGAGCTGACAGGGCTGTCTGCCTTTTTCGTGGTCCTCTTCTTCTGCCTCTTTTAGCCGCGGTCTCTTCACGCCTCTATTGGTGCCTTGGGCTGTGAGTCTGCGGAGGTGCCTCTGCTTTACTTCCTCATCAAGGTCCACACACAATGGAAGTGAAGGGGGCATATGGAGATGCTTTGTCTTTCCTAACCACCCCCTCAGTCCCCTGGCCCCAGATTACAAGGCTACAGAACGTTCTTCTTGACAAAACTTAAAAAGAAATAAATGAACAAGTAAATACGTATCCTTTGTGGCGCATTTCAGGATATGTCAAGTCAAAACAACGTAGAGCGAAACTTCCTAAAGCATCGTCAGAAGTGCACATGAGCTCAAGGACGGGAGGAAACAGCCTACATCCCATCCCAGCAGTGGAGAGCAGACTTGCCGGATTGACGTGGCACAGCTCTGTTAACTAACTTTCCCCGCTGAGAGAGGGAAAAGAGAGAGAGGGGAAGAGAAGAGGAGGAGCTTTGGACCACTTTTTTCCTTATTCGTCTGGATTTCAGTTTTTTTTGTTGCTTTTTGGGAGGCAGCAGGAAGTTGAAGGTCAGAGGTCAACAGGAAGTGATATGTTTTAAGTCGCCTCATATAGATGATGGAATGGGGGTGGAGACAGTGAGGGGTGGCTGAGGATCAGCAGGGGAGGGGGAATGAGGTTGATTTGTGAATGTTTATAGTGTTGGGGATCATGAGTGTGTGCATGTGTGATTGTGATGCTGTTTGGGGGAGTCTGGAGTGGGGGGGCTGCCTTTCCAAACCTCATGACTTTGTAGCCAGCAGAGGAATGTGCATTTTTCGGTGTGAAGGCAGAGCTGTAGTAAATCCAGATGTGCGTCTCCTGCCTCTCGCTCCTGTGTTTTTTCTTCTAAAGCTGATTTCCTTTCCCTGTCCGGCAGCAGACTGAATAAAGAGGCCCTTATCCATGCTGAGGAGCCCACCCCCCGCCATAGGGAGCTGGTGGATTCGGGTGGGGGGAGGGGGTGTTGGGAATTGGGTTCAGTTCTTCAAAATCAGGACCAAAGTTCACTTCCTCTGTAGATCTTCTTTTTTCCCAGTGAAGAGCTGGCAGTAAGTCTATACAGACTGGTGTTGCTGGTGGGAGTGAGCACGAGGCCATTCTGTTGTCCATTGGCTTCTGGTCTCCTGGTCTGGTCCCGATCTGCTGAATATGCTCACTTCCTGTATGCCACGACTCTTCATACGCCCTGTACCTACTCTGGCATCTGCCTTCCTGTTGAGAGGGATGCAGCGGCACGGGTCAGGCTTTCGAGCTGCCGCAGCATGAGATGGTGGCACTCCACAAAGGGAGCGGTGCCTGTGTTTGTTTTAGCTACGGTTTCTGTGCTCCCGCATAGCTGGAAATCAAAGCGGAGCTGCTGTGGTCTGCTGGGAGCCGGGTCAGCGGTTCTTAAGGTATGCAGCCATGAGAGGGGGAGAGGGGACCCAGAAGCAGTGGGGCTGCTTTTTAGGGAGACACCGAGCTTTTTCCACAGTAAGGCCGAGCCGCCTGACTTTAAACTCACCCAGACCTCGCTTTGAGCCAACAACCACATTGGAAACAAGGAGCCAATGAAATCCTACCATTTTTACAATGAAATGCATTTCTGTACTTAACTTGCCTGTATATGGACAGAAAATGGAATATGCTTAATATATCAACTATACTTTTTTACCAATTATAATGGCTATGTTCAATGGTCAGTTAGAGTAGTATAACTTTCACATACATATGGCTAAGTAGTCAAGGTTAACGGGCCTTCAATGTAATGATAAGCATGTATGTCCATTTATATTCCGTGACCAGTTCTCTTGTGCACTTTGAGTTTTGAACCAGGGTTACTGGTCAGGCACAGACACAGGCACAAAGAGACAGAAGTTATACATACTGGAGGAATATGCCTGCTCATTTGGCCACCATCCTGCTCAAATTTCAGCCCAATGATACCAGAAAGCTATGTGGTAGATGTACCCAAACATTTATACACCAGTTATACCACCCATTCTCATTATATGGTAATAATTAAATTACTAATTAAAATACTATAAACCCTCTATATAGAAAAGTAGATAAATATTTTAAAAACTGCTGAAAAATCTTTGAACACAGTGACCAAGATCTGTGCAGTAACTAGTGGGAAATTAAAGTTAAAGTTCTAATAAACCAATATCATTTATTCATCTTCCCGCTGCCTATCAGAGTTGCGCTACAAATCAATAAAACAAACAGTAAATGGCAAAATAAAATGGCACTCTGTGGCACTTGGTAGGAAGGGAGATTTCCTTCTAACCTTCCAAAGTGAAAGAGGATTATATGACAAGAATGTAATTTCTATGGCTTCAGTGACAATGATTATTGTAATAGCACTTGAGCTGAACTTTTAATTATATAATTATTTGTACAGAATATTCACTGTATTTGTGGTTTTCGCCAGCCATGACAAATTTGGTGTTAAATAAACATTGAAATTTAACAAAATATAGATCTACAGCACATGTACCAAGTGGCTACACCACTAGGGGCTTCTGGCTAGTACCTGTTAGGACACTTTTGTCTCCAGATCACTTTAAGGGTTTGCGGTTTGTACATTCAAGGATGCTTTATGCACAACACTGTAGAGCTGAGCTGTTATTGTTGCATTTGTGGTCTTCCCGTTAGCTTTAACGAGTCTGGCCATTCTCCTCTCCTCTCCTCTGTGTAAACTCTAGACACTGTAATGTGTGAAAATCCCAGGAGGGTGGCTGCTGTTTCTGAGATGCTGGAACCACCATGTTTGGCAGTCATAATCATACCTCCTTTAAAATCACTTAGATCTCACATCATAGCTGTTCTAATGCACCTCTGCAGCCTGTGTGCATGCTGTATGTGTTCAGTCATACCCACATGACTTGGAGGAGCAGGTTGCATGTGTTAGTGGGCTTGAAGAGATTAAAATCAAGACAAAACAACATGTGGGGTTTGCAAAACAACAGTGATTCTCTAACTGTTGTTACTTGACGTGAAGGGTCTTGGTTTTTCTGGGTGCAAATACCTTCAGTGCACAGTTTATTAAGTATACCAGCTCATTAACACATCCCTATCTGTCACATAACCATGTCTTTTGCACATGACAGCAACAATTATACACCGTCCAGTAAATTTGAGAAACATTATCTTGGATATCCCATAAACTACTTCCCAAGATCACTAGTATGTTTTTGGCGAGGGTGTCAATGTTTCAGGGCAGGTGCAGGGGGCAAGGTCCTCTACTGACCTCTAATAACTGTATTGGAAGTAGAAAGACAGACAGTAGAAAAAAACACACATACTAATCCTGGCAATTATCTGGTAAGCTGAGTAAGGTGTGTTTGAGCAGGGAAATCTGCAGACTGTGATTCAGACTGGCCCTCCAGGACCGGAATTGTGGAACTCTGGCTTGCCTCATTCTACAGAAAAATGGCTGCTTTCTAAATTGTTCAGTCTGTCAGCCTGTTTCGTCCTTTGGGTTCTAATGAAATCAGCTCGTCCCATCCTTCAACCATCTTTCAAACCTTGTGTCCCTTGAATCTACTGTATGAGGACTGAAAACTTTTCATATGCTTGATTTTCTAAGAGTATTTAATCTGAGTTGGGGTCATTTATATATTTGAAGAAACTGGTGTAGTGTGCTTTCCTATCCATAAAAACAGCTGTAGGTACATGCCACTAGTTATAGAAGGGAAAGTCATGTCTGTGACATCCGCCTGCAGTGCAGGATCTGACCTGCACCTCCTGAGCCACTGTGCTCATGCATAGCAGCACTCGTCTGGAGTCCCTTGGAACCCATAAATGTGATGAGAACTCGCAAGGCGGTGACTCATGTTGCACGGCAGTTTGTTTCATTGATGCTCATCATTGACTCATCCCTGTCACTCTTTTCAGGCGTCCTTCCCTTTGTGGTTCCCTCATTGTAATGAAACACAACAAACGGCCTGACCTGTGAATGCTACAGAGACAGTGGCGGGTAGGGGACAGGAATAGACATGTGGAAGAGGACTTAGTATGTGTAACGCTGAGGGGAAGGCAGAAGGACAGGGATTTAACATGCAAACATAAGTCTGGGAAAAGAGAAAAATACAAATGGTTTTATGTGTTCTTAAAAAAGTATTCTGTCACACAGATATTTCCAGCAAAATCAAGACATAAAGGCAGTTTAGAATTTAAAAAGGAAAAAATAAACAGCAGTTCAGACTAAACTCCAAGAGTTTCATCCACAAACAGGACTTGATTATAGCCAACAAGCAGTATTAATGCTGTGACAGTGTCTATTCTTCCCTACAAATCCCAAAGAAATTTATTATTACTTGTATCTTCATAAAATTGTCATGCTCTCATGTCTCATACCAGTAAGCTTCTTTACTGATATATATCTCAGAATAGCAAGTGTCTTTCTGATATCGCTGCGAACAAACGGACCATACATCTCTGGTTGTGTGGGTGGAGGTATTAGGTGTATATTTAAACAAATCCCTCTGATAGTAAATGTTTTATGATTCTGAAATTGTTCCAGGAGCAGATGTATGTTTCAAATATACACATAAACAAGCAAATCAATTTGAGTGCTACTATAAAAGAGTGCCCCCCAACCTCTAGGTGATCACTAACGTTGCATTTCCTTCTTCTGCTGAAAGGGTATTCTATGCAATACCAAAAAGCATGTAGGAATCATATAAACCTGCCAACTACAGGTCCATTTGTCCAGGAGACATCCATGTATTTTGCAAAGGCTTATCCTGGTCTGAGTTACAGGAATCCTGGAGCCTGTCCCAGGCAGAACAGGCTGAGATACAACCTGGACAGGGTGCCAGTCCATCACAAGGCACATATACACTTACACTCTAGGCAAATTAAAGATGCCGGTTAGCCTAAGTGGAAAGCAGGGAGCACATGCAATCTCCACCCACACAGAGTAGAGGCAGTACTTGAACCCACTGAGCCACCATATTGCTGGCAGGAAATATACACATAAAAATGTTAATTTTATTGCTATCGGATAGGAAGTAAGTTTCTTGGTGTAAATTCAGTCAGCACAAGGAACAACATGAAATTACTGAATTTCAGTGGAGTTCCTCTATAAACTGTTTATTGCAGGAATCTTTGAGGCCATCTGCATGTTCTTCAGGTTTTAGTTCTTCAGGTTTTTTTGCAATTTGTAGCTGTTCCTGTCACACATTCGTCTACATGATGAAGAAGGCCATTGGTTACTCTCCTTATAATGAAACCAGCATAACACTCTGATACTAGCTGGAATAATCCATATATCAGAAAATGTCTTTCACTGGAAGGACACTTACAGTAAATATGACGGTCAGCACGGCAAAAGCTAAATCAATCACTGGTCATCTAACATGTAAGTCAGTCACGCAGTGGAAGTAGCGGCTCTCCCCGTAGCTTGAGTGTGTCTGGAGTGAAGCACTGCTTCAGAACTCGGCTCATGCAGTTTCCTGCTGAGCAAATCCCCAGCTCTCACCCTCCCGTCCATCTGCTTTTCAAGAAGACTTCTTCAGACCTCAAACCGGAGCCCAAAAACACCGCGGGAAGCTGACCTGTGTTCTTCACTTAACTGGGGGCAGTTCAGTTTTTTTGATCTTCAATACCTTTTGCACATCCGTACAATATCCTGTATGGGACCACATAAATCCCTTGCACTAATTTTAACACATTTACCAATCCTTCTGTTTTTATTTTATGCAGTCGTACTTGTATCATGTTCGCTGAAGTGTGGGTTTAACTAAAGAGAGTGGCACATATTTGCAAGCTAAACTGACTGCGGTAAAAACTCTGTAGAAACGTTGCATAAAACAGTAATCTGCACCCAAAGTATACTGGCCAAAGCTTGCTGTTCGGCATGGTGTTTTTTTTGAGGAAGGAAAGTCTGAGGAATTAAAGTCTTTTTTTTTAGGAAAGGAAAGAAATAAATACAGAAAAAGAAAGAAGGGAGGGAAAAAAGCCAGTTTGGAAAAGTGCTCCTGGCCTCCACCCAAGGCAGAGTCTTTTTGGTAATGAGGGTTAGAAGCTGTATTATTGCTCCCAGATGCTCGGAGGAGCCTTTGAAGCAGCTTTCCAATCTGCGTGTGCAGAGACAGACATAGGACACTCTTAAGGCTGCCCCCCCCAGCACTGACCAGCTTGCGGTTCCCTGGGGTGTCTGTGTGCCTGCCTGTATGCTCTGTGAGTGTGTCGATGCGTGTGTGAGATAATTGCTTCTGCACACGCCACCTGGGTAGTTTCTCTTGAACACTTTAGAGCATTTGTGATTTTTTTTTATTTTTATCTACTTTGGTTGTTCTCGGGGAAAAGTTATCCTGACACATTCTCTGCCCAACCAGCGAGTGACTTTGAGCTTTCTGAGGCCTTGGCTTGTACTCTTTTTAGCTAGGAGAAACGTTCTGTGGCTTTCGCTGCATCGCAGCTCCGGCGTTTGCACATCCAAAATCGCCTGTGAAAGCACGTACAGCAAAACACTATGATGTTGTTTGTGACTCTTGAAGGGCGTCAGGACTGTTTCTGTCACATCGGCCTACTGTCCTTGCGCAATCATAAAAGCCTCCCTGCGTTTGCTCCCAAAGACATAATTCTTGTTTCAAAATGTGCGGTGCTGGAACACCTGGAGAATCGCTTGCAGTTCTCCCTGGCCCAAACCCCCCCGCATCTACTTTTTCACATTTCAGTCAGAAGGGAGGTCTCCATCCTCAGAGTGATGTAAACCATCTGACGTGTGTGTAGCTCTGTGTGTGTGTGTGTGTGTGTGTGTGTGTGTGTGTGTGTGTGTGTGTGTGTGTGTGTGTGCGTGCGCTAGAGAGCCCCGCATGAATGATACTGAGCGGTTCGCTTCTTTGCACACACCAGGGAAATACGTTTTAGAGCTACAAGTTTGGAAGCACACCAGCGTCATTCTGTCCTGCACTCTCTCTTTCTCTTTCGCTCTCTGTCTCTTCCTCTCCTTTCCGTCCTCCCCACCTTCATGTGCTGTGTCTGCTATCTGGCCAGGACAAAGGAAAATGCCAGTCTTCCGCAGTGAGTCACTCGCAGGACGTCCCATTTTGATTCCTCTCTGTCCTGGCTGCGGTGGAGGCAGCACTCAGACAATAGGCCAGAGCTTGCCCCTTATGCACCCCCCAGCCCTTGCCTATCACCAGAGGTTGCCCCTGTAGGATACTCCTTGCTACTACTATTGCCTTAGCTGGTTGAATCAGAGCTGGGCAGCCAGCTTCTCTATGACTGGCTCTCCACACATGTAGGTTTTTGAGCTTGTCTGTGTAAATGCAGGGCGTGGGACTGGTCCCGGGAAACACCGCACTTCCCTGAGGGCAACTGCTGCCTGCCATGGGGTGACTTCGCTGCCCTGAATTCTTATTTCACAGCTTTAATTGCTTCCAGGCACTGTGGTGGCCGGTTGTAAAGCTGGACTTCGCCAGCTCTGGTTTAGTCCATTCTCTCTCTTTCAACACCCCCACACCCCCCCCCCCCCCCCCCAACCCACCCCACCCCCCCCCCCCCCCCCCCCCCCCCCCCCCGCCCCCCCCCCCCCGCCCCCCCACCCCCACCACCCGCTCCCCCCCCCCCCCGCCCC
>JAAGVU020000040.1:17071372-17088884 GCA_011763525.2 Mormyrus iriodes
TATATATATGCATCTTTTTTTCAGCAGATGAGTGGAATTTCTCTATATGCGTGTGTAACATCAAACAATTAGCATCTTTGTGAAATGAAAGTGATTTTAAGAAAAGTCTAATATTTTAATACTCCATTTCCTTTTACGGGTCCACTTTAAATTCTGTTTTTGTTAGTTTTTTTCTTTTGCTGGGATATTGATGTTTCTGATAGTCGCCATTCTTACAGGCACCTATCCATTCATCCATTCATCCATCCATCCATCCAATCATGTAACCATCCTGCTCAGGGTTGCTGGGGGGCTTGGAGCCTATCCCGTGCACATGGCCGGGGTACACCCTGGGTGCGAGGGCAGTCCATCGACCGCTCCTGCATTCTCCTTTAATTAGCAGAGCAGTTGTAGGTTTTCAGACTGTTTGAAAGCACAGCAGGTGCATTAGAATAAAGCTGCAGAGGTCATGAACGCATAGTGCTTCATGTCAGGTAACATCAGCCAAGCTGTGAATGGAAGACAAAAAGTCAATATTCATCTGAAATCCTGTCCTGCATTGACATCTGCCCTAACCCTCTGCACACACTGCCAGCCAGTAAACTGCCTTAGAAATACATTCTTCCCAGGCAGTTAAAATGGCCTTCACACTCGTTTCATACTCTTGTTTGCCAGGAGTATCATTTAAGCAATGAAAGTTTGCAGGTTTTATTTGTTTTGTTTCCATTACAGTGTAAACAAAGTGTACAAACAAATAGCCCAAAAGCACAACCTGGATGTATCAAGGTAACCATTTAATGGTTAACGAACAGGACAGTCTGAACGGGACCATTGGGTCACATGACTGAAATCCACAGGAATGGGTCCGTTGGGTCACATGACTGAAATTCTCAGACATGAGTCCGTTGGGTCACATGACTGAATTCCCCAGGCGTGGGTCAGCAGAGCCACTGGGGCCACTCGGCCTTTCTAAAGCTATTATTCACCCCTTCTTAGGCTCCCCAGCCTGCTGCTGGCACCTCATCCTTTATTTATAGAGTTGTTATTGGCCTTTGTCACAGCCACTTTAAAGACTATACTCTCCCTGGCTCTGAGGTGGGGCTGCTGGGTTGGTGGGGGGTGGCTGGCCACCATTGCCATAAATATTTCAAAAGGGCAGCGGTGCAACGTCAAGAGCCGTGTGCCAGTCATGAATCTGGACCCCCCCGGCTCCTAGATGGGGGGGGGAGAGAGAAGCAAAGCTCTTGACAGTAGAGATGCGCCTTGTTTGTTTGGCTTGATTAGCATTCCGATTTTCTGTGATGGGGGAAAAAACAGCGGGCCTTGCTTTGTGGGAATTCCTGAACGGCTGTGATTGGAAAAAGTGGAGTAATTAAATGAATAGCTTTCCACTGTACATGTTTTGGCATTAACTGGCATCCTGTCCTGGATGTACCCTAGGTTTGTACCCTGTGCTGCCTGAGATGGGCTCCAGGCCACTCCACCCTGACCAGGATGAGTGGTTATAGGATGGATGGTTGGATGGTCTTTTTATTAAACGTTAATTAATCTGCAGGTTTCGTATTTTTACTTACACGCCTGTTGCTGTTGGCCACTTTGTAGGTACTGGGGATGGATGCTGGGGAGCTGGACATGCCAGCTGGTGATATAACATGCTTTAGTAACACCAGCACAAGCATTAGTGATGCCGGAGCCTACTCGTCACTGGAAAGCCACTTCCTTGCTCTTATTAAGTCAGGCGCCACATCTCGTGCCGTCACATTGATTTGTGTTCCTATTTTTTATTCCCTGTGAAAAGACTATAAAATCGGATTCCATCAAAACAGTTTTTCAGCAGAGTGCTAATTGAAGTAGTTTAATTATGTCTCACGGTAAAGGTTATCGGCGCTCAGACGCTTTGCTACGAATAATTAACGGGGGGCGCATTTGGTTTTGGGAACAATTAAAAAGCATGAGGAATGAGATTAAGGATGTGGTGTGGAGGTATGGGGGGGGTGGTTGTGATGCCTGAGAAAGTGCAGGGAGATGAGCAGTAACTGACTGCACCCCCCCTCCACTCCCCCCCTACCCTGCCCTGTCAGCCTTATTGACTGCATCTCCTGCTGCAGCGGCCAGCCAGGCCTAATCCTTAACCAATAAGATGGCAGGGTCAGTGAAGGAACAGTTATCTGGAGGCACCGGGTTGGGATGGTTCTTTGTCTCTGAGCCATCGGTGTATTCCCTCCAAACTCACACTCGCCGAAGTCTGCTCACATCAGCGGCAAATAACGGAGTAAAGACTAGCGGCGGTCGTGCCCTGCTGTTGTCTCTCAGTGTATGGTCACGGCTCATGACTAAGCTGGCAAAGCACAGGCACGGCAGCTTCGTGACCTGCGATGGCAAGATGGATTTGGCGTGAGGTGCTCAGATGAGGAATTCAAACACGGGCCTGAATGAATTTGGGATTTAACCTGTCATGGTCTGAAAATCTGCCATGTCTGATTTTTTTTTTTTCTCCACTGTTTTTATCTTTCCAGCACTAGCTCTGGCCGGACCTTCAGTTTGGACCTGGACTCCACAGATGCAGCCAGCACCACCGGGTCGGCCACCACAAGCGTCTCCTATGACTTCCGGTATGGTCTTTCCCTGTGTCTGTTTGCTGCCCCCAATGGTGATGAGGGGCCTCGCTTTCATGCTTGCACACATGCCAATGTGAACACAGTTCAGACCAATTAAAGTCGTTTAAAGTCACTGAAATGCCACCAGGCTGCTGAACGGGCAGTTTGTTGGACATTTCAGGTCCAGAAGCTACGAATCCAGACCAAGATTTTATTTCAGTTGAGTACTGTGTGACTGTGACTCTTTATGATCAATTGATTGGTAGAAACAAAATCTTGGTCTGGATTTGTAGCTTCTGGACCTGAAATTCCCAACACTGCTATTAAAAAGATGTGTTGTTGATGGGTACAGGCATATCGACGGTGTTACGATCCCCTGTCTAGGGTAGGGGATCAACAGAAAGGTAAGGGAAGCGAAAGGGAAGGAGACGGGACAACTAGGGAACGGGAAAAGGGAACACTGGAAACGAAGGGATCTTTTTTTATAGTTTTTTATTTTATCCACAAAGACGATCGCAAACAAGAGGTACAACAAACCACGGGAGTGACACAAGTCCAAACAACGAACGACCACGTCCCAAACGAACCTAGCACTACCCGTGAAACAACAAGCCGAAGCAACAAACACAATCTCAAACTTACCGTTTACGAGTGTCAGGCTTACGAACACCAAATGACAGCCATCCACTAAATATAAATGCAAAGAACACATAAATCTGAAGTACAGCAACCAGAGGGGTGAGCAAAGAATAGTCAGAGGGGAAGCGAGAAATCAAAAACCAGAAGGGCAGTCAGAACCAAAGGCAAAAGTACAAAAGGGACGGAGCAGATAGTCAGAAGTCGAATAGCCAAAAGAGTCATACACGTTGATCAATCAGAGGGAAAAGACAGGCGAAAAGCAAAGAGTAAGCAAAGGCAAAGCAAGCACAAGCGAGAGAGTGAGAAGCAAGGTCTGATTGATTAAATAGTCCGGGTCTGAGGGCAAAGGTCGAAGGGCGAAGGCGTGGCGAAGGCTGGGACGGCAAAGTTGGGCGAGAGGTGGCAAAGTCGGACGAGGTCTGGCGAAGGACGGCGAACGGATGCGAAGGGGCGAAGACTGTCGAGGTGATGGTAGGCAGGCGAAGGGGAGCGAAGGCAGGCGAAGGGGAGCGAAGGCAGGAGGAGGGATGGCGAAGCCTGGCGAGTGGCGGCGAAGCGGGGCGAAGAGATGTGGCGATGGGTAGCGAGCGATGGCAATGGGGCAATGTCCGAATGTCCAGGGCAGGAGCTCGTAATACGAACCACAACCTGGGGTTCGTAACAGCTGGCACACACCACATATAAGCTGTCCCACACAGCCTAGCCTGGGTGATCAGCAGAGGCCCCAGTTAAAACCCTCATCCCGATTCATGGCTTGTCAACCCCATCAAACTGTAGCACTATCCACGCTCAGGAGGAGGGTCGCCAAGTGGCCAGGAAAGTGCAGCAAGTGGTCAAACTCACATGCAAATGGACTTCTCACTGGCTGAAGTTGCAGTATCCAGGACTATTTTCTAATGGGCATGCAAAAATCTGAGGATAAATTGGCTGTGTGGTAATTCACAGTCTACTTCTCATGTTTCCTCCCCTCTGCTGTATATGCATATCAAGGTCCTAAATATGGGGTTTGACGACGCTACCACTACAATCAGCTGGTCAGAAAAAAATGGACGGTCCAGCTGCCACTGGGTCTCCACCCCCTCACAGCAAATTCATACCTATGGGTGCATGGTGCGGTTGCACTTGGATCAGTGCTGCCACCTGCAGGAACATATCGTTATGCAGTTTCTTCTGTTTCATGAATTTCTGGACCTTGGATGAAAATCACTTGTGGCTTTTAGATTTTAGAAAGAAGCAGTTAAAAAATGCTGAACAAACCTAAAACTAGAAAGAAAAGTGTGAGACATGAAAAATCAGCAGCAGCGAAGCAAGTTGTAAGTTCTCTCTCCCTCAGCTTTAGCAGACTGGTTCAGTTACCAGTGCTGATACGCACAACGGGCCAATCATTACTGACAGCTATATGATGTGGGTTCCACCCCCCATTGTGCTAATCTGAACTAATCTGAGATCAGGCTGGGACCCGATATCCGTGCCATTCCTGTCCTACTGCGAAACAGAAGGAACTGGGCACGCTTAGCCAGCACAGAGAACAGATCCAATCTGAGGCACATCTCTTCTCAAGCCTCTTACCAGCACCATAAAACTAGCTCTGCGTAATGTCTGGTCACTTTGTAACAATTATTTTTAATCAATGATTTTATTAGCAGTTTCAAGTTTGATTTTGTATTTTTAACTGAAATTGTTATATCAGAACTGTAGCATAACAACCCTCATCGAATCAGTACCTCCAAAATATGATTTTCAGAATGTATCCAGAGTTAAACCGAGAAGTGGTGGTGTAGCGGCCTTATGTAAGGACATTTTCCTCTGAAAGCAAGTATCACTTGGAGGTTTCAATGCTGACAATGTTAATGATAAAGTTGCCAAAGAACTGTTTGATGTTGTACAGCATGTAAACAAACCAACTCATTCTCATGGGCATAGGCTGGACATGGTCATTACGAAGGGTATTAGAATTCATACTATTAATGTCAAGGATTTGGCCGTGCCCAACCATTTTTGTATTTCTTTGAAATATCAGCTTGTCTAGTTATTCAGATCAGATCGATTCATGTCGAAAAAGGTACATAATGGAGAATACTAGTTCACTTTTTATGGTTGCATTAATGAAGTCACCTCATCTAACTGCTGATTCTGTAGAGGGTCTTCTGGAGCAATTTAACGCTATAGTTCTACATGTAATGATGCATTAGTGCCTTTATGGGCTACATCAGTGCACAATAAGCAGAAAGCACAAAAGCAGCTGCAGTTTTATCACAAAAGCATGAATGCGGGAAAGCTGAACGTCAGTGGAGAAAAAGCCAAATCCAGTTACATTATGATATCTATAAAGAGAAACTTAAACTTTTTAAATTCAAAGTCAGAAACGCTAGACAGTCTTTTTCCTCACGCATCGTCAACAACTCCTGCACTCTATTCATTATTGTTGACAATCTTATCAATCACAGAAATCAGGTACCTCTGGGTTCATCTCAGCAAAAGGGTGCAATGAATTTGCGGAATTTTTCTATGAGAAAATGAAAAAAAGAGACTAGCAATCACTTCCAATAACCTAATCTGTGCCTTTGATTCACCCATTAGAATAAGTAGGATCACGCTATCAACATTTTATGAAATCGATGACAAAACTCTAAGGACCTGGTGCTAAGCTTAAAATCACCCACTTGCTCACTCGGTGTTTTACCCATAATGTTTTTAAAGATGTTCTTAACTGTGTGAAAGATTTATTTTTAATAGCTAATGACACTTTACTCACAATCATTAAACCCATCATTAAACCAAGAGCAGGCTTGATGCTTCCATACTAAACAATTATAGGTCAATTTCAAATCTTCCTTTCTTTGGAATGATAATTGAAAAAGCTGTTTTCAATTGATTAACCATGTTCTTAAACACAAATGGTTGTTTCGACAGACTACAGTCAGGCTTCTACCCTCACCATAGCACCAAGACTGCTCTCATCAAAATTCTGAATAAAACTGATTCAGGCCAGATATTAGTCCTGATTTAGTTTTATCTGAGTACAGCATTTCACACAAATCCACCACAAAATATTCCTGGATAGGTTGGAGACTTGGGTGGGCCTCATTGTAAATGTTTTGACCTTGTTTAGGACATACCTAGAGGGCATAAGTTGTTGTGTAGAAATTGCCAGTTATTAATTGAGGTGGACACCCATTTATTGTGGAGTTCCACAAGTATCAATCCTAGGGCGCCTCTGATTCAACCTCTATATGCTTCCTTTAGGTGAAATTCTGCAAAATAATAATGTTATCATAGTTATGTGGATGATACACAGATATACCTGGCACTGTGACCCAATGATTTTGGGCCCATCGATTCCCTATGTCAGTGCTTTGAGCAAGTTCATTCCTGGATGCATCACAATTTACTTCAGCTCAATATAGAGAAAATTGAGGTGATTGATTGTTTTTGGGAAGAGAAAGGAGTCACTAAAGGTTAGTGCCTACATTGAGTCTAATGCCATAAAGACTAAGGACCTTGTCAGAAAACTTGGCATCCTGCTTGACAAAGATCTTCTTCAAAAACAATATGAAGGCCCTAACTAAGTACTCCTTCTAATTAAGAATATCCCTGAAATTCTAATTCAATCTGTGAATTTGACCGGAATTTGAAATGGAAATCTACTTAAGTACTGCCACAAGGTACCTTTACTGTACAACTCTGCAGCTACACACAGTTTCCAGCAGGAAAGGATGACTTGCTTGACACTAAAATTGGTTTTCATGCCATTGCCTGGCATATTGTAGGGGCAATGCACTGCCAGACAAAAAAGAACCAATTTGCACCTTTCAGGGTACAACTGTCACTGGGGCTGTACCCTCAAAGATAAAGAGATAAATGCTTTTATTTGCACAAGTACATTGGAATGCTTCTCTTTGCCTACTCTCCACAACTTGGGGGTCACAGTGCAGGGTCAGCCAACATGCGGCACCCCTAGAACTGGGAGTTAAAGGCCTTGCTCAAGGACCCACGGACATGTGACTGTTCTGCTAAGGCTGGTGCCCAAACCGGTGATCTTCTGATCATAGGCACAGAGACTTAGCCCGCTGAGCCATTTACCACCAAGCGTCTGCCAATTGTACCCTAGCTATAGGTAAATGTGCCTTTTAGTCTAATTTAAGGTACAGAAATGGACTCTGATGAACATTATTATTGTTTGTACCTTGGGGAACAAAACTGTATCAGGGCTGCACCATCTTTTCTGACAGCGTGAGTGGAATGCTGAACCCTATTCATACTCCCGGTTTCTTGAATCCCATCTGCACCTGTCAAAAAAAGTTCTTGGCACTAGGCATAAATGTCCAGGTGATATGCAACTGTATTTACATCACATTCCAGAATTATAGTGTCAGCATAGCCTTCCCAGCAAGACATTTGACTTAAAACATAGCATACTGCCACATATACATGAAGAGGTCAATGTCTGGATTTTATGTGCATAAGCCTTTTCATCTAATTGGTCAGAAACATTCAAATGACACATATAACCTGCATTTATATCAGATCATGAAAAACTGCTATATTAATGTTCAAGTATATGAGGTCACAGTTTTTTATTGCTAACCTGTATCTGAATATTATACCAGTAGATTCAACAAACAGAAAAGGAGTTCAACTTCTAATTACTTATCTTGGTCAGAGGAGGCTGGAAACTATCACAGGCAACATAGAACACAACACTGGGGTATCCCCTGAATGGGAATACATATACATGCACAGTCATACACAAAATCATGCAACTTAAAACAATAATTTGTACAACAGTGTTTTGGACAGTGGGAGTAAACCCATGGAACACAGAAATAAGGTGAAAACTTTTCACATACCACATCTTGCTCTCCTTTGACACAAATACAGGTAAGAATGAAGCTTGGGGTCAGAGTGCAGGGTCAGGCCTTTATCTGGTATCCTGGGAAATGTTTTGGGGGTTAAGAGCCTTACCCAGGGGCCCAATGATGATGTGACTGCTTTGCCATCCATGGGGTTTGAGCCTAATCTACAGAGTCACACAAGGACCATCCACCCTCCGAGACAAGGCAATAGTGCTACCCACAGAGCCACAAGAAGGATACCAGGTAAATAGTTTTGGTTATGATTGAGTAGAACTGCAATCCTGATCAAACATGACCAAATTATAGCTTAAAATCATAATTAGACTGTAAAATTAATATGTTTGTGGTGTTTAACGCTGTATAATCGCTGAACATATAGTGACAAAACAGACACCTTGAAGATACTTGCTGAATTGATACTTGATGCAAACAATACACAGCATAGCTTTAAATTAAACAGTACTCAACGTAACAAGACAAAACAGAAGTTCAATATATCCGCATTTTAATTACAGTGTGTTTTGAACGTAGAACGTAGAGCGATAAAATATTGAAATTAAAGAATTCTTAGCGATCTACACATCAATTGTGTATATGAAAAACCGTTCAGATTAAAATCACTAATTCAGGTAAAGCTCATAGATTTTAAAACTGAAGACAAGTTATGAAATAAGTTACATAGACACAAGTCATATTCACTTTGTAAGTGAGGAAACAAGATCTCACGTGTATTGTCAACACATGTATAAACCACCATTAAATCAATAAACCATCATTTATTGTGCATTACAATACTCTGACAGCCAGTACATTTGTTATTTTTATATGTCGGCTGTATTTATTCTTATCTTATACACCTAGCTGACAGTGTCACCGCCTTTAACTCGTATATGCCTTGTTGTTTACAGTATACACAGATAATAATGTCCATATGAATGTGGCACAGATTTTACTGCAAAACCGTGTGAAATGTTGTAATCGAAGGGCAGTATTTCTGTTACGCTAGTTTGTGGGTAAATTTACTTGCCGGCATAGGATTGGACTACCATCAGTTAGCAGCCAATTGTTGCTGAAAAATGGGCGTAGATCATGACGCCAGTACACGCTTACATGTTCGAATCAGCGGCAGCCAGCTTGCTTCATCCAGCCAATCCGTGCCCTCCAACAAGCTACTGTCTGGCCAATAGAGTGCATCCACGATAGGAAAGCTAAGAACGATATATAGAGACGGAGCCGAATTGCAGTTCATTCGGATTGTAGAAAGGAAGGTTTGATCAGTATTTTGTGGGTGTTTTTGCTTGTACGCGTGCGTGAAGCATACTTTTACGTTTTAAGGTATGTATATACTTTAAAATTATTAAATGTCTTCAAAATACGAAACCATTATGTCTGTATGATTTGGTGTTGTTTTGAGTGGGATGAAACTAGTCATACACCCTTAGTGTGAATTTTGTTGGTAGTAAGTATATTAATCTATGTGTAATGTTCAGATTATTTTAAGAGTAAAGCTGTTGATTTTTATTCAGTGTTA
The DNA here is from genome assembly GCA_011763525.2 of Mormyrus iriodes. NCBI lineage: Eukaryota > Metazoa > Chordata > Actinopteri > Osteoglossiformes > Mormyridae > Mormyrus > Mormyrus iriodes. Next base: position 17,080,975 of record JAAGVU020000040.1, read on the forward strand.
CTTTGCTATGAAAAGGCATTAGCTGTGGTATCCGCGGTGAAAATTTAGACGAATGTAGTGATGGAATAAAATAGTACCGACGGCTAGCTGAATTAGCTCATGTAAAGACCTTCGTGTACTGTACGCGTCATGTATTAGACTTAATTTCGAGCTTTTTCACTGTCACTCGCCGATCACTGATTGTCCTTTATTCACATTTATAAGGTAATTGTATGTGTAATTCTAAGTTAATTGATATATAGTAGGTTGTCCGTCGGGCAAGGTCCACTTCCAGTAGTTTTTTTCTTGTAAAGAAGTGGGGAGCTGCATCTGAGTGGAATATGAATATATATATATATATATATATATATATACACACACACACACACACACACACAAATTTTCTCCAATACACACCGCTCTAAGTGGCTTCTGATCCGCGCGGCTATTCTGTTAGCTGACGGGGGATGATGCACTTTGCGATGGTCATCATGAAGGATGGCAAGCCGTCCCTTATTCGCCCCGTCTTGTACGCGTTCATGTGTGCTGTCTCATGTTGGCACCGGCTGGCCCAGTTCTATCGGGACCTTCTGGAAGCTTCGTTAGTCTGCCATGTCGAGCCCGTGACGCGTGTTCCTCTTCCGGTTTGCATGCTAATCACTGGCAAAAGCGCTCACTCTTTGTGCGTATGTTGGCTTACTACTGCTCGTCTCCATATAAATTAGTGAAATGCTGATGGTGACACTGAATGTCCGCCATTTGGGAACTCCCGCTCCCAGCAGGTCACGTAACTGAGCCGCACTTTAAGGATGAAGATCGTGTGCATGCTCCTCCTGATCACCGGCGCTGTCTTTGCCGCCGATGACGATGACAAGAAAGAGAATGTGGGGACGGTGGTTGGAATCGACCTGGGCACAACATACTCTTGGTGAGCGCTGCGTTATTGTTCAATGCTATTTTCTGTATTTAAAATGTCAGGAATGGATAATTGCGCTTTTAATTTCTTCTAAAGATCGTAGTTGATACCTTCATTTCTATGCTAATCTTATTTTCCCCCTCTTCAGTGTTGGCGTCTTCAAGAATGGTCGTGTGGAAATCATAGCCAATGACCAGGGTAACCGTATCACACCGTCCTATGTGGCCTTCACTGCAGAGGGTGAACGACTCATTGGGGACGCTGCCAAAAACCAGTTAACATCCAACCCTGAAAACACTGTTTTTGATGCTAAAAGGCTGATTGGACGCACATGGAATGATCCATCTGTGCAGCAGGATATCAAGTATCTGCCTTTCAAGGTGAGTGACCTAACCAGTTTTTTTTTTTTTTTTTTTGCTTTTTTTGGTGTTACAATAACCCAGTGAAGTGGTGCAGAGAACAACAATAATATTAAATGTACTTTGAAATTTGTTTAGGTTATTGAGAAGAAAAGTAAGCCCCATATTCAAGTTGACATTGGTGGCCAGATGAAGACCTTTGCTCCAGAAGAGATCTCTGCCATGGTACTCACGAAGATGAAGGAAACTGCTGAGGCGTACTTAGGGAAAAAGGTATGAATCTATACCCTGTGCTTGCATATTCATTAGTGAGAAAGTAAACCCAGGTGTGCATATTGAGTTTGTGACCCTAAATGAATTTCTCTCATCTAGGTCACTCATGCTGTAGTTACTGTTCCTGCCTACTTCAATGATGCTCAGCGCCAGGCCACCAAGGATGCTGGCACTATTGCTGGGCTGAATGTGATGAGGATCATCAATGAGCCGTAAGTTTATCAGCGTTTTGAGTTTTCAATGGATAGGCAGAGCTTTGATCTGCTGCCTTCACCTTCTTGTTGGGAATTGAATCTGATTTGACTTGTCTTTCTCCTGCAGAACTGCTGCTGCTATTGCCTATGGTCTGGACAAGAAAGATGGAGAAAAGAACATCCTGGTCTTTGACCTTGGTGGTGGTACCTTTGATGTGTCCCTGCTCACCATTGACAATGGTGTCTTTGAGGTTGTGGCCACCAATGGTGACACTCATCTGGGTGGTGAAGACTTTGACCAGCGTGTCATGGAGCATTTCATAAAGCTCTATAAGAAGAAAACGGGCAAAGATGTGCGTAAAGACAATCGTGCTGTGCAGAAGCTTCGTCGTGAGGTGGAGAAGGCCAAGCGTGCACTCTCAGCTCAGCACCAGGCTCGTATTGAGATTGAGTCCTTCTTTGAAGGTGAAGATTTCTCAGAGACGCTCACTCGTGCAAAGTTTGAGGAACTCAACATGGTAAGTTCTGATTGTGTGTGTGTGTGTGGGTTTTTAATTTATTTTTTGTAATGACAGTGATCATTTACAAGTTAAAACGATAGATTGCAAACTTTCACCTTCCAACTCTGGTACTAAGATCTTAATTTAAACTGTCCCCTTCTCTCTCAGGATCTGTTCCGCTCCACCATGAAGCCTGTGCAGAAAGTCTTGGAGGATGCTGACCTGAAGAAGTCTGACATTGATGAGATCGTGCTGGTGGGTGGCTCAACTCGTATCCCCAAGATTCAACAGTTGGTGAAAGAGTTCTTTGGTGGAAAAGAGCCATCTCGAGGCATCAACCCTGATGAAGCTGTGGCTTATGGTGCGGCCGTGCAGGCTGGAGTGCTTTCAGGAGAAGAAGACACTGGTAAATTTTTATAACAAGCTTTAAACTGATGCTAAAACCCTCACTTTCTAGATGAGTTTTAATTTGCAGTCTGGTGTAACCTACAACTGGACTGCAACTCTTCTGTCTTAGGTGACCTGGTCCTGTTGGATGTTTGTCCTCTGACTCTTGGCATTGAGACTGTGGGAGGTGTTATGACCAAGCTGATCCCAAGAAACACAGTGGTGCCCACCAAGAAGTCCCAGATCTTTTCCACTGCCTCTGACAACCAGCCAACTGTTACAATTAAGGTCTATGAAGGTATGTTTTCCTCTGTTATGGCCTTTTTTATTTTTAAGTTTTAAGGTTGTCAATTAAATGACACTTACTCTGCTGGTTCATTTTCATGGGTCATTCTCAGGACCATTCATTAACATGGGTCTTTTAATGTTCTCCCCATTTTCTTACAGGTGAGCGTCCCCTGACCAAAGACAATCACCTGTTGGGTACATTTGACCTAACTGGAATCCCTCCCGCACCACGTGGTGTCCCTCAGATCGAGGTGACGTTTGAGATTGATGTCAACGGTATCTTGCGTGTCACTGCTGAGGACAAGGGTACCGGCAACAAGAACAAGATCACCATCACGAACGATCAGAACCGCCTGACGCCCGAGGACATTGAACGCATGGTGAATGACGCTGAGCGCTTTGCTGACGAAGACCGAAAGCTCAAAGAGCGCATTGATGCCCGCAATGAGCTGGAGAGCTATGCCTACTCGCTGAAGAACCAAGTGGGTGACAAGGAGAAATTGGGTGGCAAGTTGTCTGCAGAGGACAAGGAGACCATAGAGAAAGCAGTGGAGGAAAAGATTGAGTGGCTTGAGTCTCACCAAGATTCTGACACTGAAGAGTTTCAAGCAAAGAAGAAGGAGCTGGAGGAGGTGGTACAGCCCATTGTGAGCAAGCTGTATGGCAGTGCAGGTGCACCACCACCTGAGGGAGGATATGATGAGCAGTCTGAAAAGGAGGAGTTGTAATGTCGCTTCACCACTGATTGCCAGGCATCTTGGTCCTCCTGAGGTCTTGCTTTTAGTGGTCAGCGGTGTAAATACTGGAATAAAATGAACTGCAAGAGGGGGAAGTGGGGATAACACCAAACCCCAAATCTTCTAGAAAGACTGAAGGAAGGGAAAAAGGAAATGAATGTTGTATTCTTCACAGAAAGTGGAGATTTAAGTTGGCCTTGATTCAGGCCCACTTCTGCTGTTCTCAGGCAGTTTAGGGGTGCATTGTCTTTGGGTTGGGGGGGGAGGGGGTGGGATTAAGAGCTAATGACAGGATAATGGGTACATAATGTTCAATGTTCAAAGTTATTTATTTGATCTGGTCATTCTTGGCAATTACAGGAACCTTTCCAGGGTTTCACATTGCAAATAAATGTTTGATACAAACACCCTGACTTGAATTTCATTGGTGATGGATGTCAGCGGTAACACAGTATCCAGTCGCATTGGTTAATGTGTAATGCAATGCACTCCACCTACCGCCCGTTGTAAACTGAATCATAACCTTCCCATTTTTATATTAATAAAGGTTGAAAAAACACAAAAGCCTCCTTGACATCTCATACTTTCTGTTTAATTACTACTGATCAAACTTTAATAGTAGTTCAAATAGAGCCTGCTATTGACTTGTTACATCTATAACACATAGAAATGTTCCATATAAGAGGAAAGGAAGCCATAGTTTTCTTAGTCTCAATTTGAATCTTTTGTAAGGAATTGGTATGTAGTCCTGGGGTTCCTTTCATGTTTGAAAGGAAAGCCCTTTGTCCTGATTCTTGGCCTAATGCATATACAAATGTACTACTATATTGCTGTTGGCTAGGCCTGGGCAAGTCTTTTCTGTGGAGCTTCAAATCTGACCTTTGTATTAACAGCAGTGATCTTTTTTATTTTAATGTCCCATGAAAGCTACACAAATTAGATTTTTGCTATATATTTAAAAAATAATTTGTGGGTCAACTCCTGTTTCTCTTCATAGACAATCAATTTCATTGTTGTATTTTAAAGATCGCACGGGCCAGTGAAAATACCTCTTTGGCCTGGGTATTTAGACATCCCACCTTAGGCATATTGATTTCAGGGAGGTGGATGAGGGACAATTGGGAGGGTGTCTATGCCTATGATCTGAAGGTGACTGGTTTAAATGTCATGGCTGACAGAATGGTGTCACTGTTGGGCTGTTAAGCAAGGCCCAATTCCTCTAATTGACAACAGGCTGACCTTATCTCTCATAGCATTGTAATGCAGACATAAACATTGTAATGATCAAGGATAAAAGAACCAAGATTCAATCCTCATGCAAATATTAATAAAAAGCTAAATCCCTGGAAAATTTCATAAAATCGTGAAAAATCTTGAAATTTTCTTATAAGGTATAATAGTTGTATTGTCTCCATTGCAGGGTCCACACACACTAAGCAATTTGAAGACACAACTTTGCTAAACTATGTTTTTGGATGGCAAGAAAAAAGGAACCTGCACAATACAGGATGGGCATAATTCATCCACACCCCAAATGGGCAGGATTCAAACCCTCTGCTCGGGAGGTGTGTACCACCCCCTGAGCCACCAAAAGTCCATCACTTTCTCAGCATATAGTTTGACATACACATCATTATTTTACCATAGCTTGCTGTGTTTTCTGTGGTACTTTGTGATTACTTTGTGGTTAAGTTGTTGTGGTTTTTCCTCCCCTGCCAAATCAGAAGTCAGAAGCCGCTGGTGTAGATCCAAATTCAGTCTTTATCGCAACAATGAAGTTACAACCAAGGCTGGACACTTACAAGTGTGTCCAATATTGTTCTACACCAATTTTTATACAAGTTCTTCAACAGTATCTTGTCACTTGAGCATCATCATTCCTTCAATCAATTACAATTATTGTTTTCTCCCTTAATCCATGTCCCTAGGTGATAAGTTTGTCCCTCATTTATTTTACTGTTTGGTCTCTCGACCGAACATAATGGTGGCGCGACCATCTCCGCTTGGTTTTTTTAAAAATTCTCAGCCGTGAACTTCTGGTGAACTCAAGCGAACCCCTCCCTTCAGTAGTAAGCCTTGGCATCTTTAGCCTGTTGCACATTGTCTAACTAGAGGGTTGACAATATATTTGCCCTTCAACATAGTAATAAGGTATACGCTAATAAAAGTGAATATTCATAGATTCAGGACTAACATAAAATAGCTAACAAAAACTCTTAGGCTAACATGAGGTGCAAATATATACTCAATTGATTACATAATAATGATTACCTCATAGGTATTTGACATGCTTTTTAATAATATCATAATAATTATATACTACGTTATTTAGTGCTAAATAATATTCCATAAGGTTTTTTAAAACACCTTTAGTATTTTAATGTCATGGTGTGGGTTTCCTGAAAGCTTCGTGACGCTAAGTAGTTCGTTATCTAGGACTTAAGACATCGTTAATAAGCATGCGTTTCCAGAAACCCTTTGTAATTACAGTAGTTCGTTATCTCGTTCGTAATTTACCAGTGCTCTGACCCATTCGTTATTTTCTACGTCGTTCGTTATTTGAGCACCTGCTTGCTGTCCTGGCAAGGAGATTGCCGTAACAGACGGCAAAAAACACATGTGCGCCCTTTGGCGGAGCAATAACTGCAATAACAGCAGTAAAAACATTGACAATTATGAATGTCATTAAAATTATGAGCACCAATGTTGCAATAAAAACCTGAAATGTAGGCTTCACCGTAGAGTGGATATTGATATACTGGGACGATATTTGAAATAGTACGTAAAGTTTCACTGTAAGAGTATGAACCTACCTACCTATAGATATAAAAATAGATAAGTGTTACTGAAAGAACAAGGGCTGTGCTTAAGTCAATACACCACAGAGCCATAAAGAGTACCAAAGACCTGGGTGTTCCAGTTTACCCTTTGTCCCACCTAACCAAAATTCATCGCTACACCGGATCACCTCATCCTCCGGGTGTGTATAAAACCGGTCAGTCCCCACAAGCCGTTGCGAGGAATGGTCTCTATGAGATTTTACTGAGCGTACCATTATATCCCTTTTCTTCCCCAAGTGCTTGCAACTCCTTCCGGGTTCTCCCGTGTGTGCATGTATGTGTGTGCGCACGCGCGCGCGTCACTCCCGGTCCCCTGCCCCGTAAGCGTGACTCTCAATCCCACTGCTTTCCCCTGTCTGCACCCCCAGTACAGACTTTAGGGTTTTTTGACTTTGACATTCTACTCTGTCTCCCATCTGATTAACTGATTAATGGCAACGACAATGGCAGCCATTCACAGAAGTCTGCACCTGAACCAGAGAATCAGGACGACCAAGAAGCCAAGTTGGTGACCTGAATGCGGTTTTGCAGATGGAGTTCAAATCTTGGACCATCTAAGCGATGAACAATTGAGAAGTATTGACTGCCCAGGGGTGAAATCATCAGCATCAGCATCACCAGGTCTGGTGCAGGGTGGACTGGAGAGAGGAACACGGTGGCACTTCGCACTCAGTCCCACTGTGCAGCTTCTGGCAGCTGTCCAGTTCTGTGCCACCGGTGCATTCCTGCAGACTCAGTGACAAACATGGCTTCAGCGCTGCTGCTGTGTCCGTACTGGTGCATGCAGTGACCAGACTACTATTGCACCATGTGCCCACCCACATACCATTCCCAGCAGTAGCAGAAGCCTTGTCTGGCACCAAAATTAATTTTCATACTATTGTAGATATCATGGCATTGTAGGTGCAGTAGATGGAACGCTGATCCCAATTCAAACTCCCAGCTTCTTGAGTCCCATCTATACTTGCTGGAAAGGGTACTCAGCACTCAACATGCAAGTGATATGTAACCATCTAGGATTTTTAACATACATTGTGGCCACGTGGCCAGGGAGTACACAATGATGCCTACATCTGGTCTGACTCTGGAATGTGTCAGCATGGGCAAGGGACAGCGCATTTGCAGTTGGCTGGTTACTGGGATATCCCCTGCGTGAATCTCTAGTCACTCCTCTGTGGAGTCCCCAAACACTTGCTGAGGTGAGGTACAATACCACTCTTCAGCAAATGCAATGTTATTGATTGTGCTCTGGACATTTGGACGGTGTGGTTACAGTTAGCACAGTGGTTAGCACGGTGCAGTGGTTAGCACTGTTGCCTCACACCTTTGGGATCAGGGTTCGCGTCTGCGCCCGGGTTCTATGTGTGTGGAGTTTGCATGTTCTCCCTGTGTCGTCGTGGGGTTTCCTCCGGGTACTCCGGTTTCCCCCCACGGTCC
>JAAGVU020000040.1:17088984-17101126 GCA_011763525.2 Mormyrus iriodes
GCGTGAATGGTGTGTGAGTGTGCCCAGTGATGGGTTGGCGCCCCATCCTGGGTTGTTCCCTGCCTTGCGCCCGCAGCTTCCGGGATAGGCTCCGGACCCCCTGTGACCCGAAATGGAATAAGCGGTTCTGGAAAATGGATGGGTTCCAGTGCCTGCACAACTCATCAGGGGGTTTAAGCTCCTCCCCCTGCACATTGTGTAGACAGTTGTGTGTGCCATGCTGTACAACACTGCAGTATGTGCTGGCATACCACTTCCTCAGTAGCAAGAGCCAGATGACATTGAAGCAGTGGAAGAGAGGAGGGAGGGAGTCCAAGTTGGTTTGGAAGCCAGAGGACAGCTGATCAGTACTGTGTTTGGGTGATCACTGCAATGACTGGGACATGTTGTGCAACTGGGATTGTGGTACAACTGCTTTATTAAAAGGTGTGTAGCTCCAGTACTGCTTATACTTGTACCTTGCCATGCAGTGGATGCTCAGCCTAGCTGCACTTAGGCTTAATTAACAGGATGTCCATTTCTGATATACCATTTGTTTCACTGGTATTGGTTGAACTGCTGCTTTCTGTCATCCAGGTGTGCCTGAGGTGAGGGCCCTGGAGATGGACCATCACTGGTTGAGGGAGCAGGATGCACTGAAGGGGCAGGTGGAGGGGGGGTAGATGGAAAATAGCAGGCACAAAACTTCCCCTCCAGACAGTCCCTCATTCACAGCTGGCCCTAGTATGGCTAGGACCAGCTGTTCTTCTGGGGTGAGAACAGCCTGGGACTACCCTCCACCAGTTCTGCTGGTCTGCAGTCTCACCTCTGCATGCCTCTCTTTTAGCAAAGCTGGAGAAGTCATGCCATTTTTTGCAGACTTCAGTGCCAGATCACCACTGGCCTCTGTAGGCGTTCATCCTTGCATTGATCCCCTCCCATTTATTTATTTTTCTCCTTGTTGGAGAGGCTTCCTCTGGCTTTAGAGAAGAGTACAGCCACGTGGGCTGCCACCTCCTCCATGAGTGGTTTGATCTCTCGTTTAGAGAACTGATGCTTCTGTTGTCTTTGCCGACTGTCCATGCTTTCGCATTATTTTTTCAGTCTATTTGTACATTTGCGACTGATAAATTAATTTAATTTGGCACTCTGTCTGTGTGCTTTCGCGTGTTTTGATAGGTTATGGATTAAATGTTATATCGTTTATTCTCATGTCTGTTGTGGAAATGATTTGACTCGTATTTCGTAATTGAAATTCGTGGGACCGATGTTCTGATAGTCCGGGATTTTCTCCGGCGGAGGCTGGGGAGGAGCCAAAATACTACTACTTTGTCACGTCCAGCCCCGCCCTACCAGTGTGTTCCGTGTGTTTCCCACAGGCGGGGCTTAATCAGCCAAGCCTGTAGCTCGTTGTCTTTGCCTTCTGTTCCTGCCCTGGTGTTAATCAGTCACAGGTGCCCCTCGTTCCTTCCCTTATGTGCCTCTGTATAAGAGTTCCCCAGTCCTGTGCTTCAGTGTCGGGTCATTGATGTTGACGTTGTGATGGTCCTGAGTGTTAGCACTAAATAAAGCCTTTCCCGTGGATTCTCCCCTCCGTGCCTGCGTCATGCCTCGCCGTCATCCCCGCGGTCACGACATACTTAAAGTTGGTTAGTTAATTCTGAAATAAGAAACGGTTTTGGGAAACGCACATAGACCTCACTCCTTCTTTACCTACGTGGTTCATTATCTTGTTCGTTATTCGCTAAGATCGATCGTTTTCAGGAAAGCCACCTAAGCATGGCTTTTACAGAGGGGAAAAAATTGAGTTAATGCAAGAAAAGAAAGATGTTTCGCTACTGTTGTCGCTTTCCCCGGTCATGGTGTCACTGAGTGTGATGGGTTGGCGCCCCATTCTGTGTTGTAATCTGCCATGCCCCTGTAGCCCCCGGCATAGGCTCCGAACCCAGACCCTGAATAGGACAAGTAGTTTCAGAAAATGGCTGGATGGTGTCACTGAATCTGTGAATTTGTCCTATTTACATCATATAGATCATGGTTGGACCCCCACAAAATACGTCTGTTGAATACTGATCTACTGCTACTCTTTTGTTTGCCCCCATTGTAGACAGTTTGAATGGCTTTTGCACAAGAAGGGACACTCATATGCACCCTTGCATCCCCTAAGTGTCGCCACCATATGATATCTATGTTAGGTACTTGCTGAAATGACTGCCAGGGATTAAGAGAAGAAAGCTGACATTGTTTTTCCATGTTTCACTTAGCTTTTCACTTCACTTTTTGTCAGACAACAGGGTCCACACGTATTATTTACTTTAGCAAATTGCTGTACTTGTTTAGGAAGTGTTCAGGAAACAGTTCTGGTGGAGGATGGGAGAGATTGTAAATGTTAAACTTTTCCGGTTACCGAGTAATAATTCTATTACAAAGCTAAAGTTTTTGGTTTCTCTACATGAGCCGCATGGACTACATCAAAACTGCATATGATCTCCAGCTTGAAAATAACTCTTATGAATGTTGTTCACATCGCCTTTAAATTCTTTCAGCCCATTAGGAAATTGTCCTCCTTGTTGACACATTATTTATCAGATGCATGTGTAATCAAGCATAGACATCACAGTCTGCTCCCATAAAAGGCAGGGTTGCCAACTCCAGTCAGCTAGCTGGAATGAGATTCCCAATTCGAGACAAGTCTACGCGCACATTTTCATTTATGTAAAAGTTTTATTACCTTGTATACAGTCTGTATGGTTTGAACTGCCCCAACTCTGTTGTTGTAGCTAATTTTGGGTTTATAATGGAATAATATATATTTACCGTAAGATTTCTTGCATGAGTGTCTGACAGCTTGAATGTCACGCCAGATGCGTGAGAGTTGACAAGCCTGCAAAGGAGCAAAGCAAATACACAAACTGGAGGCTAGTTAAACCACAACTGAGATCCACTCCTCCTCTTCTGATTTTTTGTTTATCGTTTCCTTATAATTCACTTTTGCCTTATGAGAGAAAATTATTTAGACGATTGTTTTTGCATGAAAAAAAGCCTGAACGTTTCTTTTTTTTAAATGCACATAGAACTTCCATTTTTGGGAAAAGTCCTAGCGCATACAGTACGGAGTGCAGATTGAGTTTAAAACGCAGCCCGCGGATTGGACGCGCCTCCGCTTCCACGGCCGGCGGAGTGAGTCATCAACGCGGTGCTTTTGAATCCCGAAACGGGCGAAGGGAGAGACTGGAGTCAAATAAAAACATTCCCACATAAAAATGGAAACCGTAAAACAACACAGGGGCCTTCAATCAGGGAGCCGGAAGAGGTACAGTAAATCTTTAAATCGAACGTGTTTTAGAAAAAAGTCCACGTTTAGCTCCGGAATGTTTTTTTCCCGCATGTACTTAAAAAGTGTTCAGGGAACAGTTCTGGTGGAGGATGGGAGAGATTGTAAATGTTAAACTTTTCCGGTTACCGAGTAATAATTCTATTACAAAGCTAATGTTTTTGGTTTCCATACATGAGCCGCATGGACTACTTTTACTGTTTCTAAAAAACGAAATGGGCGTTGTACGATGTGAAGTGAAAATGCTTTTCGTCATCCCAGTTTTGTTCGATACAACGAGCCTTACAGCATTATCTCAGTTTGCTGTAAGGCAGCCATCGTGCAAATGTATAATATCTGTGGTTGTATTGTGCTGATTTAGTTAGTAACTGCTAATTCTGTATCTTACTATGTAGCATTTTACTGAAATGGACTAAAAAGATTTTTCGGTAGGCTGTAAAACGTATATAGGCGTGTATCTTTTTAAGGGTAATTTTAGAAAGAGGTTTTATCACCACTCCGTTTTCCTAAAATATGTTATCATTGTAATTTCCATGTCATTTTCTAAAACATTTAATTTTAATTTATATCCTCCTCCTCCTTTGTTAGATTAATCGGATCCAAATTAAAATGTTGAAGGGTATCGGATGTTAATGTATGTAGAACAGTGAAAGTTGTTGTGAAGTTGAATAAACCTTGTTGGTGCCTTTTTAGATAAACAATTAAATTATGGCAGACGTTTAAGTACCCATACTCTTAATCATATATATGCGGGTATTCAGTCTGTTTTTATTAATCATAGTGCACTTTAATGTATGATTGTATAATGTATATAGGATCGTTAAAAGTTGGGCTTGTCAGTAGGTTTGTTCTCCGCATAACGCGTAGTGAGTCTAAGCTGGCCGTTTTCCCGGGGGACTTGGATTATGCAGACATGCCTCTGTTAGGGAATTTCCTGTAACCCCTGAACAGAATAGAGGGTATGTTTATGGGCTCTTCACAAAGGCTGTAGGGGCTTTGGAGATCGCAGCCCTGGAATGACCTGTAAGATATTTCATGGTCAGTTAGATAGAGAACCCTTTTTGTAGGAGTCATGTAGGACAAGCAGTGCTGAAAAGAATTCTTGTTTTTGGGCACTGATGTATTGATGCATTGATGTAGCACCTCTGTTTTGGAACTGTTAGCTTACTTACATTACTTGCAACTTTGTAAATATTGCAGAACTTCTGTGGTTGCTAATATTTGGCCCTGAACATTTACTAATTATATATTAAAGCTAAAAAGTCAGGATTTACATCACCTGGATCTCTCCAATAAACAATAAGCAACTATTGCAGAAATGGCCAGTTTTAAATTATTTTATTTAATTTTCATTCATATGACAAATAAACCTTGATATCTATCTGTGTTTAAAGATGGGGCATTTTTTCGAAAGCAAAAGTCAGTGGTTTGACCTTGAGCTTTATTCTCAATCTCAAAGTCCATGGAAGTTGTTTTACAGCACTATTTAGGATGCTTCAATAATATTTCATATTGAAGAACTAAATAAATTACATTATAATTACACCTTACATCATAATTACATATAAATTATATAATATATATATAAATATATATATATAAATTATAAATTACAATGTAATTATAATTACATTATAATTACATTATAAATTACAGTTAACTTATTCATTCATAACATTTCTAAAGTTGTGCGTCTTCCAAGTAAAAAAAATCCACATGACACAGAAGTTCTGTTGAGTAATACAACAAGTGTCTGAACTCACTTGTTTTGCACAGAGCGAGGAAAGTGTAGCTGTGCATCTGTGATGACCTGGTAAGCTTTGCTGGAAAGGCTGCACTTCTGTGGCCCTCTGTATATGCTTATCTTATCCACCAGAGCTGCATGCAGAGATCAGGTTGGACCGGAGGACCAGGCTGAACAGCAGGAGGCAGCAGCCAAGAGAGGACTGCGAGAGATGAGCTATGGCAACAGTTGGCAGGACAACAAGGAGAGCTGCAGGGGAACGAGACTGCGTGGGAGACAAGTGGCAGCCACCACGTGGTATGGGCATGCAGGCGCAGCTTTCATTGCAATCTCTATGGTTTTTGTCAAAATATATATAAATTTGTATTGTGTTGGAGCAGAAAGGTCTTAAAACTGCGGTTTTCAGTACTGGCCCAGCATAAAATCCTGAGTGCGTAACTTTTCAGACTGCCTTCTTAATGAAGATTCATTTGCTTCATTGCAAATGAAAGCTATACTTGCAACATAATGAGCTTAACAATTGCAAATCTCTGTTAGAAGTGTTAAGGGCCATGTTTGTTCAACTAAAATGTTGCATGTACTATGATGATTTTTAGGGCCTATTACTCGATGAGTATTTAAGTATTTGATCACATTTGTTGTTATATGTTTCTGGGCTGGAAAATGGAAAAGTTTTCATTGAGGAGTATTATCTGTAACAGGCACCTTCAAAAATCTGAAATGACTAAATGAAATGAAAGCAGTATGCCCAGGAGTCTCTAGAATCAGAGCAGAGAGCCCTTCTTAATGGAATGGCATGTGTTTCTGGATTGTTCCACATGGGGACCGCATTGTGTCAGGAGAATTTGAGCTGAGGGTTTCTATAAATCTTATATGATTAGCTGGGAACTGCTTCGTACAAACTGATTTCAAAGCTAGGGACCAAGACTCCTTTATTAATCAAGACCGAGATTAACCAGATGAGTTCCTGCCATGTACTGTAAATATATTATTGTGCATTATTATTTTGCAAATGTTAGCCAACTTCAAACAAGGGTTACAAAAAAACAATGATACCCTATTAATAAATCTGTTTATGAACAAGTAATGTTTGATGATTTGATATTAGAAGTGAGTGCCAATAAATGATTATGATTTATTGACTTTTTCATCCATCGCCCACCACTTATCCAATACAGGGGATTGTAGCCTGTCTTAGGCAGTGTCAGGCATAAGCTCGGGTGCACTGTGGATGGAATGCCTATTCATTATTGGGCACATACAAAATTGGTAATTAAGAGTCAACAATTTGCTTAACTGCCTAGGGTAACTGCAGGGGGAAACCCCCAACCCTGGTGGTTTAGGGCCACCACTGAGACACCGTACCACACTCGACTTTTCGGTGTTTTATAAATGGGCACTTATAGCCCCTGTTGGTGCACATGCAACGTATTCTTCACAGTGACAAGCATGTAAATAGCAGGAACCTCTGTGCCATCAAGGACTGGTTCACTGACGCACAAATCAGAAGAAATAGCATTAATATAACTCTTTCCAGTTGTGGGACGGCAGGTTGGGAGTCAGCAGTTGCCTGTAGAGATCCAGGGGAGGTGGTTAAGATGGCCATAGTCAGGACCTCCTTGCGAAAACAGTCCAAAGCTACAGCCACTAAGAGGAGGAAGATCCACCGCTCTGGACTCAGGGGTAGAGGTGAGATTCATGTCAGTTTGTTAAAATATTCTCTAAAATACTCGATCAGTTTGAAGTTTTAACAAGTATTTGCAGCACTGATATTTGGGCTCTGAAAATCAGATTAAAATAATATATGGAGAAATAGTTTGTAGCACAGATCCTCAGGTATCTCTCTCATGTACAAAGGGTCATTAAAGAGTTCCTAATCAGCTCTTTATATTTACCGTGTCTATGAAGGCACACACACTAAGTTTTTTGTCTCTTGTAAACCTTTTAATGTTAAATAAAGCAAATCCTGTGAAAGGATGTATAAGGTCTATGACAAATCAGGACTGTTGGCAGGACTGTTTCTCAACCCTCTGTGAAAACATACTGATTACATTTAAGATAAATGTAGGTATAGCTAGGCAGTTAGTCTCCTCTGTGCTTCTGTTCTGCACAGGTTTGTTAATTTATCTGTTTGACATTGTTGCAAGTGTTCACTATGTTCACTTGATAATGACCAAGGAAGTTCTCAGAGCTTCTCACACAATTTCAGGAGTAATTATTTGCCTAACAATTTGTTCCTGACCTGTGATTGGAGAGGTGATGCATAAGGTCTCCATGCTGGTGTTCAGTTAAAGGGTGCATTTAGTTTTAGTGTTTTCCAAGGTGGCTCTTTGATCTTATCAGCTTATTGTAGTAGCTGTGACTACCTCAAGGTATACTGGAGATTGTTTCCGTATTTGTATATAATAAGTTACATATAAAGGTCAAGGTCTACCAACGGTCGTGGAAAGCATGTTAAGGATTTTTCAAATATATTTGCTACCAATAGAATGGAATAATGTGGAAAAATCCTACTAGGTCCCATGGTGGTACATATTTTTTTCATACCTTATAATATACTATAGCTAACACTTTCACGTTCGATATTTTTTCCGTATTATGAAATGGGCTTTAAATGTGATTTTGATTTGCGCTTGATTGCGCTTTAATGCATTGAGTTGCCTTCAATTTAACTGTTGTGTTTCAGCACCTAGTTAAATCTCTAGGGGAGTAAATTTTATAGATTATTTTAGGAGATGTCGATCATTTTGAATCAAAAGGCTGTAGCTGGATACAAATTTATACTTGTAAGCTTTATTTTTGGTGTTCCTTTGGAAGTAGAACAGCCATTGCAGCAAAAATATAGCATTTGCAAGATAATTGTTTCATGTCTTGTCACAGTTCTGCAGAATTATGTTACCACTCATAGAATCATGCCCTCCTGTAGTAAATATTTTTGTATACTTCATACAGAGTTGTTTGTCTGGCTGCTTTCTTAGTAGCACTAAACATAATTTAATGCATTAATAGCAATAACAGTGAATCATTTAGGGGGAGTTTTTTCAGTATAATGCCTGTTTCATATTGACATCAATCAGGAATCAAGTCTGAAGTGAAAAGTGCCAGTTTAATCATGATGCTCCAGCCAGTCTAACTCTGGCTGTGAGGAGCAGTGGAACATACCATGCACTAGCTAGCAGGGGTGAAGCTATTGAATGCTGTCATCATCAAGGACCACCAGTCTGATTCCATTACACGTTTTATGTCTTGCACGTGGTGTGTACGGGGCAGTCTCAGTGGCAGGGAGTGTTGTCACAGAGCAGCAGGTGGAAGTCTTCCCCGCCTCCCTCTCTGCCCATTCAAACTGGGCCTCTGACCAATCAGAAGGCAGTATACTACTCCATTCAAAGTGAAAAGGCGGTTGGGAATTGACTACATTAACGGGCTGTTCCCTCTGTTCTTTTTCCCTCTTTCTATTTCTCCCTACTTCTGAATAGACTCAGACACTTTTCCTCACTACTTAACTCAGGGAAGGCTTATTTTCACATATAGATGTGCAACTTTTATATTTTTATTTCTTCCTTTCCTGTGCTTTCATTCTGTGGGTACTGGGAATGGGATTTGGTCTCTGAGCTGATGACTCTTATGGGAGCTTGACTCAGTCATGGAGTTTGCCGGTGTGCACAGAATCTCTTTGGTCAACCGCTCGACCAAGTTTCAGGATTCCTCTTTTCTGTTGCAGACCTATGGTGAGTTTGGGAGTCCTATATTTGATACTTATGTTGCTGGACAAATAAGAATCCAGCCATGTGTCAGGTCATATATCTCAAAGGCTTAAGGTGTTGCGAACATTGTGTTTTAATGTGTTTAACTCACTAAGCAGATACTGCTTGGTAGAGCTTTTGTGAGCTTGACAGTATTTTAACCTTTTATCAGCTCCTACTATTTTGTGAGTATGTGGCATAATCATTCTGTTATGGCTCCTTCTTGGCTTTTAGGTGGCTCATATGACAGAGAACATACACTGCATGTCACTGCAGTTTAAGGATATTTCTCTTATGCTGCTGTGTGACCTATTAGAAGTCATATTCATTACAATTTCAGAATCCATTATTAATTAAGGTTTCTACAAAAGGAGGGTACAAGGATATGTCCATGGCCTTGGAGAAAAGCCATTGATATTTCAGTGTTTACCTGAGAACATGGATATAGAGAGAGGTGATGAGAAAGGCATGTTTATTTTAGTGATCGGGAAACATATCAGCATTTTGCTAAATTGGAACATTGTGCACAAATTCTTACCCACAGATAATTGTAAAAGTAAAGGATTATTTCGATTAAACATCAACATTGTATATTTGTTGGCTTTCCAGGAGTTTGTTACTGTCAGATTCAAATAGATACTTTGTCCTTTTATTTTTTCTTATGATTTTACAGACCGGTTGATCCTCAAATAAATGGAATACTCCTGGTTAGTTAATTGTAGAGTCAATAAGCTCATCACCAAATCTACAAAAGGTAACCCTGTCACTTTTTTGGCAAACAGATGTATGAACTAACAATTAGTAATGACACTAATTTGCTTTCCATTTTGATTAATTTATTGAGTATATTTCTGTACTTTAAATGGCTGTTATTGTTCGACACCATACATGCAGATGAATTAATGTACTAGACACCTGCTAAATGTTTGTCATCTTTAATTGTATTTGACCGTTTTCTGCTTCAGGGAGGCATGTGACTCACTGGGTAGCACTGTCCCGTCACACTGCCAGAGCTGGGGATCTGAATCCCTGCTCTGTGTGTGGAGTTACATGATGCAAATGTTCTTTAGATCCTGGGTTCCCAAATGTTTGGGTTCCTACGACCCCCGAAATAGCAATGCCATTGACTTGCGACCCCCATTTGCTGACCGGCCGATGTTTGTCTAATGGATGAGTCTGGGTTTGGTGGATGCAAGGAGAACATTACCTGCCTGACAAGATTGTGCCAGCTTTAATGTTTGGTGGAGGTGGGATAATGGTATGGGGTTGTTTTTCATGGGTTGGGCTAAACCCCTTAGTTCCAGTGACGGGAACTCTTAATGCTTCAGCATGCCAAGACATTTTGGACAATTCTATGCTTTTAACTTTATGGGAACAGTTTAGGGAAGGCCCTTTTCTGTTCCAGCATGACTTTGCCCCAGTGCATACAGCAAGGTCTATAATGACATGGTTGGGTGAGTTTGGTGTGGAAGAACTTGACTGGCCTGCACAGAGCCCTGACCTCAACCACATCAAACACCTTTGCGATGAACTAGAATGGAGATTGTAAGCCAGGCCTTCTTGTCCAACATCAGTGCCTGACATCACAAATGCTCTTCTGGATAAATGGGCAAAAATTCACACAGACACTCTCCAAAATCTTGGAAAGCCTTCCCAGAAGAGTGGCAGCTGTTATAGCTGCAAAGGGGGGACCAACTCCACATTGATGCCTATGGATTTAGAATGGGATGTCATAGAAGTTTGTAGGTATAATGGCCAGGTGTCCTTATACTTTTGTCCATTTTGCTTCAACCGTCCAGTTGAATACTCTGTATCTGTGACTCTTTATACTCAGCTGGTTGGTTGAAACAATATCTTTGGTCTGGATTTTTTCTTTCTAGACCTGAAATGTTCACCTCTGGTCAGAATTCACATTTCAAAGTCTTACACCACATGATGGGAGCTGTGGTAAATGGAGAGGCCCAGTGACTGGGGCTGATGGCACAGGGGCCTGCCCACACAGCTGAGAGCGTGGGTGGTGCCAACCTCACAAGTGCACTAGGACAGAACTCGGTGGCAAGGTTCCCTTTGCGGGGGGTTGTGGGGAGGACACCTCCCGGGCTTCCCATCCAGCGGGTGGGGGCAGGTTCACACCGCTGTGGCCGTGACTCCTTTACAGTTCTTTGACATAATTATTTATTTGTCTTGAAAGTAGAACTAGGGAAACAACAATGAATGAATCTAAACAACTAGCACTAATCCACAAGATCCATATCATACGATTTTAAATTTGTACACACATTTATTGACAAAAATTTAACACAAATCATTTTAGCATTTTCCATGATACCCAGGGATGGTGTTTGAAAGAGGTTGATGAGAATAACGTGTATTTTGTGTGAGATGTTAAAAGCTCCACCAAGGAATATATTTCCACTTCTTGTTTAATTACATTATAATGTCAAAATGTTTTTGGAAATGGTTTATTTGGACAATTGATATAATCACTTTTATTTCCATTTAACTTTCTGCATGTGTAAGCCTAATTCAGTTGAAATTAGATCAGTTTAAAAGAAGTACCAAAACTGCATATGTGTGCACTGTTAACCAAGCAGTAGTGTAGCCTTACTTTCAGAAGCAGAATAATGCTCATTCTAAACGCTTCTATCCATTTTGTATAGGTCAGCTAAAACTGTCCATCACACCTGACAATGGGCTGCTGTACATTCACAGTAAGTACAGTGATATCATTTAACATTTATCAGGGAATACTTAAATATTTGGTCCCCTTATACCTACACAGAACCTACATAAAAGTGATATTAAAGCCGTGAGACTAGCTGTGCAAGCACTTGGTTTATAGCCGTAGACAGTTTCAGTACACCCAGTGGGCCAGTAGGGGGCAGCTGTGTTCTGTGTGACAGTGCTTCTCCAGAGTAATCCCAATGACATGAGATTTGTGACACCAAATTTCAATCAGTTAGGTCATTGATAAACCATTTTTTTGTCTTTTTCTTTGAAGATAGGATTAATAATGAAGGCTTTTTAAGCACAACTTAAATGAAAAATGAAATCGATGACATTTAGCTAAGTTTATGCTGCTGTTTTAGTTGTTGTCTTTCCATACAGGGTTTACAGGCAGTATGTATATAGGAAAATTGGGTGTTTGCTGTTGGTCTCTTATACGCATTTAGCTTAATTTAACTTAGTTAAATTAGTCCTGGAACTAGCCTGTGCTAGGCTTGTTGGTGTTAGACTGCATCTCTGGTAACTAACATCTATTTATCCCTAGTCATGGAGGCAAGGGGGCTGCTGGGAAAGGAGTACCGAGCATGTGACTCATATGTGAAGGTAAAGAGTTGA
>JAAGVU020000040.1:17103944-17139450 GCA_011763525.2 Mormyrus iriodes
GGTTGATTAGATAATTGCATTAATGAGAAATTGAACAGGTGTTCCTAATAATCTTTTAGGTGAGTGTATATATATATATATATATATATATATATATATATATAGCCCTGTGTCCATATATATATAGAGCCTTGTGTCCAGCCCTGTTTCATTCTGTCCTGCGTTTTATGCTTTAAATACTGTGAAAACCCTCCTCTTGTCACTTGTAGTTTCTATGTCTAACCATGTTCTTGGGACAACGTTATCTTGTACCGCTGTATACAGATGCTCCTTGCTTTGCGATGGTTCTATTTTTAATATTGTGGTGACACACATTCAGTGGTTAAAACTGAATTTTGATCGGTTTCCGGGCAGCGATATGCTGTACATTACCTTCTACTGATGCTAGGAGATGGCAGTATCCACCCAGCCACATTTCCAGTCTCAGTAGTGATCATAAGCTTAAACATCTCATTCAGTGTTTAATGGTGTTTTTTTCTGTTTAACCAAATACACTTGTACTCATTTATTTTGTATATGTATTTAGTTGCAGTAATTATTTACTTATTCAATGACTAGTTATTTACTTATCATGTTATTCATATTCGACTTAAAATATTTTCCACATCCGATGGGTTCATCAGAATGTAGCCCCATCACAAGTCAAGGAGCACCTGTACTCATCTATGTATGGTATTATTAAAGCCCACTTGACTTGACGTAACACACAGATGGTTGCAAGCAGAAGCACACACACAAATGCATGTGGATAGCTAATGACGATCCATTTCAGTTGATTTTCATTACCTCTGTGTCGTAGGAGATCAGTGGCTGGTACTACCTACTAAATGAAGACCTTGGTAAGACCAAGCATCTGAAAGTGGCCTCACGACGTCTCAAACCCAAACCTAGTGAGTGCTGAAGAATGCTCAGAATGAGTGTTTATGATGGTGGTGGCGGAAATGATTTAAGATGTTACTTATCCTGTGACGCTAACTGGGGTACATGGGTAGAAGATGGATGGGTGGGTGGATGGATGATGATACTGCGGCACAGCTTGAGTTAGGCTGTAGATCTTGGCTGAAGAACAGCCTTCAGTTACTCTGTGTTCGATGGGAGAAATACTTTTTCTTAAATCTTGTACATCGTATTTGTGTGTCATCAGCCGCGCTGAAACTCGACCAATTCATAAAAACGATTTGTTGTATTGATATTTTGAGTTTAACTCTTAGAAGAATTTCCTTATGGGATAAACAAAGTTCACATTATTTAACCCTTGTATATTTTACTCCTTCTGTTCTAAATTCTAGATTCTATAGAATTTATCCTCATTTTGAAAATGGACTGGGGTCACTTCAACCCCAAAAATAACACAGGGGCTAGGAGAATTCGTTGAATTTACTGACACCCAGAAGAAGGCCTGTTTCATCTGGCTCTCGTGATGTACCTCTCCCTTTTTTGAGAATATATACTATGTTTTACTGAAGTTACTTATAGGTGTCAAACATGTCAGCAATAACTTTGTACACAAACAAATTTGTAGCTGTAGTTTAGCCTCTGGTTGTTTTTAACCATTTTTAAATTAAAAATAAAGTAGCAACTCTTTTTGTGTAAAATTTCAAATCTGCACTGCTTTTGAAGGTGTGATATATTCTGAATATTCTTTATTTTGATTAAATAAGTGTGGTGTAACTATCCACAATAATTTATGCTTTATCAATATAATCATTGTCACTAAGCTCCTTGAAAGTGTGAATTTCCAAGGAGATATCTGACTTGCCTATCTGACTTGCCTAGATATGTTCACAAAATTTTTACAGAAAATATTGCAGTTATATGAATATAAATAATTTTGGGCACTATCAAAGAATACACAATTATAGAATATTAATAAATATTATTATTTTTGTCTCTCGCTCTCATGATTTCCTGTGAGACTTCAGAATGACTGACAGGGGAAATCCCTACTTTTTAAGATAAATGCTTTGCTCTTTCCTCAGTGAACGTGCAGAGCAACATTTTTTATTTTACTTGATTTGTGACAGAGAGAGCCACATTTGTTGGAATTGCTTGCACTTGCTTTTTTTAAAAAAAAAAAAATTTTGAATGCCTAGTAAACTTGCTTTCCTCTCAAGGTCAGCGCCTGTTTGAACCCACCCTCTGTGACCTTTTCCTGTTTGGCTAGCAGTCATTGCTGGTCATTCCAACTTTACCCCTCTCTGTCGTGTGGTCCATCTCTGTCCTATGTGTTCAATCCCTGTTTGGCCAGCAGGTGTTGCTGGCCAAATCGTTCCCTCCTCTGTCTTAGTTATAAGTCCCAAGTTTGTCTTCCCTGCTCCCTGGACTGTTGTGTATCTCAGTGGGTTGAGTGGCTGGCTTGGAGACTGTTAACTCTCTGGTTGTGGATTCAAGGCAGGCTTTAGGCCATCCTCATCTGTTTATTTATATTTATTAGTTTTGTTCCCCAGTGTTTCTCGTTTTCTATTATGTTTTGTTTGTTTTCTCTAGTTTTAGTGTTTGTAGTATTCCCTAGTTCTGTACTTGTTAATTGTTCCACTTGTTGCTCGTTGTCCTGCCTCTTTTGTGATTGGTTTATGTGATAACGATTTACAACTGTCCCTTGTTTGCCCTGAGTTTCTGTATGTATTTAGTATTTAGTGCCTGTTCTGGTTCTTTTCTTTGATGGCTCATTGTAGTTGTATGTTGGTGTTCAGAGTGCTTGTTACTGTGTGTTAGTTGCTCTGCTGTCTAGTCCTGCTTCCTCTGTTCTCTTGGTTCTCCAGTAATCTTTATTCCACGCTCACCTTATTTCTGCTTGCATCATGCCCAGTTTCGGTGCCACTTTCCATGTTGCGGGTGTTTAGTTTTAAGTGCTTTGGTGAGAAAAGGCTCTTCTCGGTCACTTAAATCTGTTTTACTTTGTCTCTGTAGTGTGTTTTTGAGATGCACAACAGTGACCGACAGAGCCTCATTTGTGTGGAATAATTACCACACAGTTGGAAAAGGTGCTTCTGTCTTGTAAATGTTTCTCATAGGAAATACAGATTGAATGGACACTTCCTGTAATCATCTGAGGTCCTGCAGAATGTGAATGATTCTCCCTCTATAATAAATCAAAGAAAAATTCAGTCAAAAATAGGTGTTTGCTCATTCCATGTGTCTAGATACAGTACAGTGTTTATGGTCCTTCGAACACTACCTTTGTGCCTCGCTGTTGCTATTTCGGAAAACATGGTTCTTTTTGAATTTCTATGCACTTTTGTTCCAGACACTCAGTAATTCATATTTCATATTCTTCAATCTGTAAATATTTTCCCGGAATAGGTGCGTGTGGTTCTGTGCCTGTGTGTAAAGTTGCCAGTTTGAATCCTGTCCTTGACGAAATAGTCACATGTTCATTGGGCCCTGGAGCAAGGCCCTCCCCAAAATTATGGGTCTTGATTAGGTACCCCAGTCATGATGGGGTGACCGTTTATGCCCCTGATGGCTGCCTCTATTTATGCTGCAGCAAAGTCAGCCAACAGGATAAACAACTAGAGAAATGCATGTTTTGTCCAACTTTTTTCTGATCCCACTGATTTAGAATGATATAGGCATGTTTGAAACAAATGCAAAATACCCCAAACTTCATATATTTCAGTTCAGAGTGAACCAAAGCTATAAGTATATCAAAATACCATGTCACTGGATAGCAGCAATTTCAACTGATGGAAAATTAACATTTCCGATTTTGGAATATTTAGGTAATATTGTTAATCCAAAAAACTGGAAAATGCTGGCTGGAGTGAACACTTAAAATGACAAGCATTTTTTGAAGAATCATTAACACCAGGGGCCTGTATCACAATTCACGAAGCCAGATTTCTTGCTTAGCTGGATAACTTATCGGATTAAAGGTACCCCAGTTCAAATTTTATCTTTGTTTGCTTACATTTAACCCAGACTATCTTAATTCCTACAAGTTGTCCAACTTTGTTTGCTGTATATGTAGGCAATTGGAAAACATACCCTGGAAGAAGGTGTGGCCTCTAACATCAACATTTTTACTAAGAAAAATGGTGAAGGAAGTTACATTTAAATTAAGACATAAAATTTGTCTCTAAGCAGTTTTTTTTCTAAAAGGATTAAAGATCTTGACACCAGCTGCTCTTTCTGTGAGCCGGACTATGAAACAAGTGTACACATATTTTGGTCTTACACTATTGCTGAAAAATTTTGGTCTGACATGCTTGATATGATGCTAATATATACTGTAACTTTCAGTTTTCTTGCTAGGATGTTCTTTTTTCAGGTTTTTGACTACAATAAAGGAAAATACAGATGTGGTTTTTGAGACCTTAGTTTTCATTTTAGCTAATAAACTCTATATTTACAAATGTAAATATACATCTAAATGTCTCTTTGCAGTTTACAGACTAGACCTCACAGATCATATAAATCTGATTAAAATTTTCCTGAAATAAAAAGCAACCAGAACTATGTCCTTACTTGATGTTATTTTGCCTCCCTTGTAATAATCATATTAATGTAAAACTGCTCCTTTGTAAATACTATTGTTATTATCTTTTTGTATGTGTTATTGGTTTCTGAGTTAAAACCTCTGGCTGTATATGTATGTTGTTCTGTAAATGTTCTGTAAAGTTTGATAAGCAACTTAAAAAAAATGTGGACAATATGGTTTACCGTAAAATGGCAGGATGAACAGAGTGTTCAGTGCCAGTAAATGTAATGTGGTGTGTCAGCAGTGGATTTGAGTCATGCATGTGCTGCCAATCTGAGTCAACTGTGTCGAACTACTGAAGTATTAAACTTTTCACGTAATAATGGACTTTAGAGCATCTGCCAAACCTGCACCCTTACCAGATATAGAAAGTCAAGGCCCATCTGAGGCTGATTACCTTTTAATTGTCTGTATTGACCCTGGAAAAGCCTCTCTGAAACTTGACATGGATATATATATTTTTTTGTATTTGGCTCGCATTTAGTTAGCTTTCAGTTTGTTATTTTTTTAGTTAGTTTTAGTTAGTTTTTAGTTGCTTTTGTACCTGACTTTCAACACTGGTGAATATGCGACTCACATCCGTGGTTGACTCGGATTCTGTAGTGACATGGTGTACATGCGAGGTACAAATCGGGTAGGCGGTATGGATCGGGTAGTGACCAGCTGTTTAACTGTAGCTGTCTGTCGTTTAACTTCTTATTTGTTATTTCATATCTGCCCAGTACAATTTTTATTTACAAAACCCGAAAGCCAAACAGAAGTGCAATTAATTAATTAATGGTGCTTCTTTATAAGATGTATGTGTATTGTTAAACTATGAAACTATGAAACGCCAAAAGTCTTGTATTTTGTTTGGTTACTAATGGTTAAGGTTAGGGCTGGGTAAGCATTAAGATTGCCATAGTTGGTATTAGGGTTTTTCCTATGTGTGTTTAAATGTTAAAAACAGTTGACTAAATATTGTGTTGTCAGCCTTTTAAATCTAATATGCAAACATTGGCCAATTTTATATTCTCCTCTGACTTCATAACAGTTCTTGGTGACAGTTTTTGAGAGGCCAGTGGAAGTCTGAGTAACTCTGCACTCTGCAAAGTTAGCATGTCAATTTGTAATACTAATTTTAGTTTCTTCGAGACAGAGTCAATTAGAATGGCCATGTATTTAGTGGCCGAGCCGGTAAATGGGAGGAGGAAGGTGTTTCTGACACGATGCTCTGTAGATTTTGTGGGAGAAGCCAGCAGTATTGTGTCCCAGTTGAATAGTGTCTTTGAGGGATGTTGAAAAGACATGGTTGCCCGGGAGAGTAGTAGTCTCTATGGTAACCTTGCAGAAGCTTGTAGATGGGTGGGAGTAATGGAGTGTGAGAAGGCTTTTCTTGACCTGTAGGCTTAGTTTCTCAGAGCCTTGTTCTTAGAACACTCTGTGTGATCCTGGGAAGGCTCCTGTTGCACGTTTTTTGAGTAACAGTATAACTGATTCAGTTTTATTAGTATTTTGTGTTCATTTCTTGGTGAGAAAAAAAATACTGGTCCCTTTTGGTACAAAGGGATGTTTTCAAAGGGCAGCACTTCAGCCTGTGGCACTTTTGGCTGTTTTTCAGGCACTGCTTTGTCAAGCCATGATGTTCCCCCTGAGACGACGAGCCAGGAGAACATGCAGTGCACAGCGGTGAGTGACCAGCTGCATGTCCTCTGACTGCATCTGTGTGGTTTTGTTGCTGAGACGATTGGCTGTTTACGGGCGAGCTGAGTGCGTCCCAATCAGCTTTGAGCTAGCGGTGGATTTGCTTTCCCGCAAATATTTTTCTCTTAACTCATCTATTTGTTTGTGAAAATGTTTAAGGGAAATGAGTTTTAGCGAAGCCTGTGCAATGCTGGACCCTTGGTTTTTGACCTCTAAATTGGAGGAATAAAATTGCATGAAAGTCAGTGGCCTCCTCAAGGTATTCAAAGTCCTCCAGTCCAGTCAAAGTCAGCTGCACCTAGAGATACAACCGCATGGTCATATGGGGAAGGTAAAACTTTGCTTAAACCAAGTTCTGCTAGTTGTACAACACTGTCCCCCCTATTATGACCTTGAGTTTTCTAAGATTGAAGTTATGGAAGACAAAGATGGGAAGTAGGAAAAGCCAACACTGTGGTGGGAATAGGAAGTCTGGCTGCAGAGTAATCCATCTCTGATTTATTCCGCTTTACTCTAAGCCAGTGTTTTCCATCCCCGTTCTTGGGGTCCCCCAGACAGTCCATGTTTTTGCTCCCTCCCAACTCCCTGCCAGACAGTTCACATTTTTGCTCCTTGCTGGGAGCTGGGAGGGAGCAAAAATGTGGACTGTCTGGGGGGGTCCCCCAGGATCGGGTTGGGAAACTCTGCACTAAGCACTTTGTTAGTTTTATGCTTTCCACTGTTAGAGCAGCCCTGGAATCTTGTTGAATGAAGTACAGTCATTACTCGTATCCTTCCTTCCTCACTTGGAGTTATCACTGCCGGCTTGACTTTGGGTGCAACTGATATGACATATGATAAAGGGCTTGAGGTGAGGGGTACATTTTGTTACAGCAGTCAACTGGAATAAAGGAGATATGTATAATATTCTATCCTTATACATATACCATTTGCCAGCTGGTGTTAATGGTACCTCTGTCTGATTAATAAACGGACTAGGTCAGATATTCAGAACAATTTGGAAGAATCATGTATTGCAAAATTAAGTGATGATAAAGGGCTTGAGCGATGAAGATGTTAATATCTACCTTATGGCACCTAGTACTTTTCCACATATGGCTGCATTCTCAACATCATTACTACCCCCTCGGTCACCACAGTCTTGGCCCTGTCACACCTGGCTCCAGTGGTATGGGAGCTTCTCAGGTCCACAGAGTCGAGATTATGCAGAACAGATCTCGGTTTGGCTAAAGACAGCAGAGTAGAATGGGGCATGCTAGTATGATTTATGCTGGAATAAGACTACACTTACAGAAGAGTGAATAGAAACATAAAATAGTATAAAAAAAAATCCTTATTGATCCCAGTGGAAAATTCTTTATAACATAGGCTTATAGGGCAAAGGTTTCATTAAATTTACCAGTTGTAAGCCTTAAAATGCTTATTGCTTATTGGGGAACCTGAAGCTGTTTTCCCCCCATTTTAATTGAAAACAAAAGGCTCATAGTCTGGCGTGATCCCTTCATTTGGAGAGGTTTCCTTTTCGTTCCTGTCAGCAGCTCATTGAGGTTTACACTTATCCCCTGCCCTGGACTGACGAGCCAAGTGTAGTGGAGGTTGTCTTTGATTGCTCCCCTAGAAGAAAGCCGCTTGCAGTTGTCAGACTTTGTGGAATAAGGGGTGCCGTTCACTTGTCTGCATAATAGGCAGCGGTCCGTTTCCAAAGAAAAGCAAGCATAGGTCGCCCTAGAATCTGGCAGTCCATGTCGGAAGGGTTTAACGGTCTCCTCGGCCCCTCTGAAATAGTTATTGTGTCTTTGGCCTTTTTAATTCTTTTTTGCTTTCTGTGTCTCTCTTCAGTGTTTTCTCCTGACTAAATGCACTCGTTATTTTTTCTGTATGCGACTCTGAGAATAGAAACGCCATGGTTTGCTTTTTAGAACAATTTTGCTCTGATTTTGGTATGAAGATGGAAATTGTTCCATTTGTACTGAAGAGAACATCTAAGAGCTGAACACCATGACACCTGAACATCAATTGGTAGGACAAGTGAGCTGAAAAATAATATGTGAAAGGTGGGGAAAAAAACATTCCTAGAAGTGAGATGGAATGTGATGGGGGAGGGGGGTGGAGTGATATTATGTACTAGTGTGTTTATGGGAATTTTCGTGGTGTGGGATGTAAACCCAGTCTAGGCAATCTCTCTCCCAGTCCTGCAGTGAGCTGTCAGGAAGCCTGCTGGCTTATCAAATGCAGGCACACAGAGCGACCAGGGGTTGGGGAGGTGAAAGGTCACTTCCCGTCATTCTTCTGCTATGCCGAGTTCCCATGAGCGGGCATGCCAAGCCCAGTGGACTTGGAGCTGAGAGAGGCTGAGACAACCTGGCTTGTCCTGCAAATGTGAGCTCCCTGAGCGTCTGGACACAACGCTTGCCCCACGCTTGCATGCTACATGCCACGCTCGTACATGCCTAGGACCGGGACCCTGCATACCATCCATGGGCTGTGCAGGGTCTGCATCGAGCGCACGCTGCCTCAGGTCTGTGACACGGCGCACTGGCCACTTGTAGGGGATGTTATATGGGTAGAACATACCACCTGGGACCAGGTTCTGGTATTTAAATGGGGGTCTAGGCTGCTGCTGCTCTTGGTGCTCAACAGAATATTCAGTATGGTAAATCGACTTGCAGAGAGTTACGAAATAGTTGAGTGGATGTTGGGTATAGCTTAAACTATATGTGTGCTGTACAGTATTCAAATGTATTGCGCTATGTATCCGTTACAATTTAAAATGTACTATTCATTTTTATGCATTTTTCCATCACTCAGATTAAGGTTAACGCCTGTACCTGTGTGATATCCTCATTTCACTGTCATGCACATGTTTACTCATGTTGTTGTACCAGTGAATTCAGTGAATGTAAGCCTAACTCATTTAGCTATTTTTTTTAAGTAAAATAAGCTAATGTTTAAATGATAAGCATCTCAAACATTACGTTCAGGTAACCTAATTCCCATAAATAGCATTTTAAATGCCACAGTCATTAAAAAGAAATCTCTTAGTCACTTTTGACTAAATGTGCAAAATGCTCACCCCTTGACATTAATGTTCAGCATGTATGACCTTTGACTTGTTGTTTTTTCTCTTGTCTTGCATGAAGACTTAATGGTGAATAATAATACAAGTAATAAAGCATTATCTGGTGTGAAAGAAAAGTTCCCCTTGAAATAGTTTGGAATCTGTTTCTTCTTCTCGTAGCTTTGAATGAATCACATTTTGAGTTTCTGCTTTTTTAATATGTGTAGTTAATATGGCAGATATTTTACTAATATTGCACCGCTTGCAGACTTATGAATTGTATTCACTTGAACATTAGGGATCAAAGCCTGTGGGGATTGTGCTTGTATGAAGAGTCAAATTCAGTTTTATTGAGGATCCCATAGGTCATTCTCAAATGTATTCACTCTGCTAGTGCTGTAATTTGGTATAGAAAGTGAAGATCTGACTGAAGCTCACAGGACAGGGGGCCAGACCTCTGGATGGTGGGTGAATATTTAGGATACTACAGTGTTTGCAGGCAGATTGCAAGTGAAAGAGAAACAGAGATGGGAAAGGAAGAGAGGCTGAGCGTGTGATTTCGGCTCCATCTGAGAACTTCGGTTATCTGCGTTTAATGCAGCCAACATTTAAAAAGGAGAGCCATTACAGTGAGAACCAGCATAACTGGTGGAGAATAAGCCTCTATTACTAATATCCTCTGGCAGATTCATTTGGAAACACACCACAGACACAAGCTGATATTTTAGCTCAGTGTATTCACTCCCTCTCTGTCTCTCTCGCTCTCTCTCTCTCTCTCACACACTCACTTACACTCACTTACACACACACATACACACACAATTTTTTTTTTTTACCCCCAGCTGGTGGTACAGAATCATGACTTCCGTTTCTCATGTCTTCAGAGCAGAATGGAACATGCCGGCGATGCTGGGAGGATGAAATGCGTGTTGTCAGGCTGTTGAAGCATGTCATATTCATCTAAATAGTGGCTGTATGACATAAACACCCCTTTGTAACTGTTTGGACTGAAATCATGAGCAGTAATGCAAATGCAATTTTTTTGCTCATGTGGCTAGAAACTGTTGCCATTTTGTAAGGTTTAAGGTTGTGGGGTTGTTTTTTCAGTGTGGTGCCCCTTGCCAGGGTCCTGTGGTTCGCTCTAGAGGATGAGAAAACATGATTGTTTCAGAACTTCCCCTTGGTGTTGTTTGCAGCCTTTGCGTACAGATATTTGTTATGCTGGGCTCCCTTGAAGAGTTGGTTATTTGTTGGTTTAGAATAAGCTTTATTCTGCAAGTGTAGTGAATGTCTAAGGACTTTGTCTGTTGCTGTGTAAGAAGAAACTGTAGGGCATGCACAGTTGCAGTGTGTATAGTAAGGGCAAAGATGGCTGAGTAAGAGGAACGAGGGGTGACACTGACACAGCTAGAGGAACTGTGGTGGTTGGCACTGAGACGTTCCTCTGTATGGGTGACACTAATAAATAAATGGCAAAAATAGGTAATGGATTTATTGCAGTAAAGTAGTACAGCTTAGATTTTGTTTTATTGGTTTCATGTTGGTATATGAGAGTCTGATGGTGGTGGTGGTGTAGTTGTGGATATGGTGACAAAAAGGGCAACCCAGGGGTAAGAGCCGCTCAGGTGCTAGATTCTTCTGGTTCTCAGAGACCAGTGGCAACCTCCAGAAGTGAGTTTCTGGAACATGTGGTGACTGTGTGTGACGGGATTATTGATGATGCTTGTTGCTTGTCCTGCACTTGGACAGATGTGTAACAGAGGGTGGACTGCAGCCAATAGCCTTCTCAGCAGAGCTAAGTGCAACAACCATGCAGTCCTGGAGCTGTTTGCCAAATTCCACATTAAGATCTCAATATAATTTCGTATCGATATATTAATCTCGTTCTTTCTGATTTTTAAGAGATGCGGATAATTGCTACAATTCTTGTAAAAGAAGGCTGAGTTTTTTTTTTAAAAACAAGAGTTTCATAATACTGTTTATTATTGCATTGTGATTTGATGAATTACATTAGCGGTGGATTAACTTCACAGCTCTGTGATTTACTCAGTAATCTGACCTCATTGAATGCTGGGTCACATTTTCAGATATTTGCTGTATTTGAAATGTTGAGTGTTTCCTGTATAATAACGTGTATGTAGTTCACTATATAAGGAATGAGTCAGTGAAAGAAGACAACATTCAAAGACGCTCCATGTTGGTATCCCAGCAACCTTTGAGAGCTGACACTAGCATATAGAAAAATACAGCGACAATATAAATGGAATAAAGGTGAAAGTGAATATCGATGTGTGCACCTGTAATTTAAAGAGATCTCTAGTATCATGTTTCTTAAGAATAAAAATTGCGTTATATTGCATTATATGTATACAAAATTTCCTTCCTGTGCATTGCGTTATACATAGAGCATGGTAGTGTACATCATCTGTATCATGCAATTTTCAATACACTGTGGGAATTATATAGTGCATTAGCTAGTGACTCAAATTTGCTGTTGAATTTATTATAAAATGCTGGACACATTACATTGCACTGTGTCAGTAAGGGGGAGAAATTTTGAAATCATTGTTGAGTACAGCTTGGCTAACCTCCAGCGTGTGAGGTCAAAGGTCAGGTTGGCAATATGCAGGACCACATGTCCCATTGGTTTTAGTCTGCTATGGGATATATTTTGTGTTTACCTTCTTGACTGCATTTTAAGCAAGCGGAAAGGCAAGGCAAATTATCATTGAAACCCAGTGTTTGTTAAAAGGTCCTGGATATGCATCATCTATGGTACTAGAATGCCTTTTCCATCCAGGAAAGCAGAGGAGGATTTATGTGTTGTAGAGAGTATAGACTGCTGCAGATTTTGATGAACAGGTCTCTGGTGAGTATCGGTGGCTTTCTTCCTTCATGGCTGATGCTGTGGTGTGAATTTCAGGTGACCATCCTGCGAGGGAAGGACGGCTACGGCTTCACCATTTGTTCTGATTCTCCTGTCAGAGTTCAAGCTGTGGACCCAGGCAGGAACCAGTCTTTGGTGTCTTTTGGTGTACAAATGCACACACACACACAGACATGGATCTGAAGGTGATGATACACGGGGCAACTATTTAAGCAGTGTTGCCTTCATGGCAATGTTGCTGACTAACGTTGTTCAGGCACTTTGCCATTGAGAATGGGCAATAAATTTCTATTTGGACGATATTGATCTCAGTGGGTAATTTTCCAATCAAAATGCTAGCAGTTGATCATGTGACCAACTCAGAGTATTGGCATCAATCTTTCCGGTGTCCGTCTCCCTGGCAATAGATTTGCTCTTCTCTGATTGGTTGTTGCACACTGTCCATTACCTTGCTTAGTTGCCCTGTATCTCACCTGGTTGCCTGTTGCTTGCAACATTGCTCAAAAAGTTGCCCCATGTATCATCACTTTGACTTCTGGGTAGTCACAGTGTTCCTCATTTATTCTAATGATCTGCCTGTCACAATACCTTGAAACTTAAATTTATTGCCAGGTGATTTCTATTGGTAATTCTCTCTATTCTCATGCCATAACCTTCAGGTGGTCCAGCTGATGAAGCTGGCCTTCAGCAATTTGACACCATTCTGCATCTGAATGGCCAGCCTGTTGAACACTGGAAGTGTGTAGATGTTGCCCACACAATCAGGTATGCTGGATATAGTTGTGTTTGAAGTCGCCAACCTTCTCCTTCCATTTATTCATCAATCCATCCAACCAGCCACCTCTCCTTCTTCTAACTGCTTATCCTGATCACGGTCACTTCAGAATAAGTTGCACAGTGCCTGTAGTCTTCAGTTCATGTATGCAATGTCCACTGCCACCAGCTCTTAAGAACATTTTTTTTTCTTGTGTCACAATCTAATTTTCTATTCCTTGTAGGAGCTGCAGATCTGAGATTATATTAACAGTATGGCGCACAGTGCCCATCGTGAAATCAGGGTTCGAAGGCCTGATTCATAGGCCGTCTTACAAGCCATCTGGTTACACCGCAATGTCGCCCCCTAGCAAGAAGTGTGAGAAGACCCCCTTAAAACTTACCCAGCAGGGACAGAATCATCGTATACTTGTAAATGGGCTAGAGGGTGGTAATGGAGAGCTAGGAAGTCCTTGGGGTGAGCGGCAAGAGGAAAGCAGCAAGGCCCGGACAAAGACAGCGACGCTGAAGGGCACACATGTGACATCATCGACTGGAGACAACTATATTATCCTAACAGCCATTAACCCTGGGAGCCAGGTACTTCTCTGTTTAAAACATTAAAGACTAATGACTTCATTCACAATTTTACAAGCCGACACCATGCACTTTCAGTGTATTACTTTCCACTAGTATGCTAATGGTTTGGCTTGAATGATAGTGTGTGATTCATAGAGAGAATTTTTATTATGTTGGGGAAATAAGGTTCTCTGACTAAGGACCTGGACTGAATATTCTTTTTTTTTTGATTGAAGCTGACAGAAACGGTGAACATTTTACATTTCAAGGCATGTTTGGAGTGGGTTTTGTAAAAACAGAAAGATTTGTGCATTTTATATTGAATTGAGCTCTGAAAGCCCTGGGGGGTAGCGGCATTGGCAGTTGTATCTGGCTGAGGGATCATGATGTACTCTGTTCTGCTTTGCTGAGCATGCAGCTTTGGAAGACGAGAGGAGCTTCATAATGATGCAGCCTCTGGAGGGAGCTGTGTTGACAGGGTTTTGTCTAGGGACAGCTGGGCTGCCTTTCCACACCACAGTGTGTATCAGCGCTAGGTCTGCCATCATCACCTATGCCAGTGGAAATAGTCTACAGTGTTACGGCCTCATCCTACAGGCAAAACCCTTGATGTAGTGTGAAAAACACTATATTCCTTCTGTCTGTAAACAAAAAATTACATGTGGCTCTGTGGGTTAGAACTCTGTTATCAGAAGGTTGCTAGTTCAAATTCCATGGCTGGTAGAATGATTTCACAGGGCGGCCCTTGACCAAGGCCCTTAACCCCAATAGCTCCAGGAACTGTCTGGCCCTCCTTTCTCATTTGTGTATTGCTTTGGACAAAAGTGTCTGGTAAAAAAATGTAAAGGCAATTCTATGAATAGTGAAGGAGTACAAAAGAGTGCAGTCGTTCAGCCAGTCAAAATGGCTTCCTTCTAAATCAGACACATCCATAACATACCGAGACATTTGGCGAGCTAACAACATAAACAACAATGGTGGTATATAATCTGGTTTTTTAAAGATCACAGAACCACTGCTTTATTATTGGCTGATTGAGAGTTCGTCCCAAAAACCACGCCCACAGCGGCTCTCCATGGATCAGGTTCGCCACCCCTGGACCAGACCAAAAGCAAATGTCCAGTGATTCATGTTACAGATATATGCACATGTTGTTTTTTCCCCCCAGATATTGCAACCTTATTATCAGGATGACAATGGTGCTCTTGGTAAGTTGGCCTTCTATTTTGCCAGATCCAGACAGCGAGCTCATGCTTTGTAGAAATGTCTGTGATTTAAGCCAGTTGAGATGCACTGGTTCATGTTTCATCAGGGAAGTCGTACCAAACTTGTCCAACCAGTGGGCTCCAGCCGGACACTGAGCCGCAGGGAAGACCTACTTTTCTGCGGAAATCCGCTACCAACAAGTCTGCTAAAGACCTTGCTCCTGTTGGCTACCAGCAGAACTACGCCAACTACCAGAACTGCACGATCGTCCGGTCCCACGTTCCTCAAGCTAGCTACAGCACATATGTCAAGCTGGCGCCCAAAATACTCATCTTCCCTATTTTTGTACAGGTGTGGAGTTTTGGTTTTATGTTAGAGACTTTGTGCCAGCTCAGTCTTACGTTAAACTCCATTATCCATTCTTACATTTTTGGTTTAGTTTGAAAGATCATTAGCCTATATCAAAAAACTGGAAACTCAACTTAATAAAAATCTGGAACTGCAATCAAAAAAACTAAAAATGCCAAATGTCATGTATTTTGTTTGGTTACCTATGATTAAGATTTGAGCTGGGTTTTGATTAGTTTTAGAAATGAATAAACAGTCTCCACAAAGATATTAATACAAATGTGTGTGTTCGTGTGTCTTATGCGTCATTTGTGACTGTAGTGAACAGTGTGTGTCTCTGCTGCTTGTAGCCCCTGGACCTTTGCAGTCCAGCCCGATCGCTGGTTCTGTTAGAGGAAATGATCTTGCACGAGAGCAAGCACCTGTCCATCAAGGTAATGCCAAAGGTGTGACCCGAGGCTCTGAGACACCTCTGCCACACACTTCATTCATTCATACAATTCCTTATTAATTACAGCCATTTCGTCCTATTTTAACAACTATCCTGAGAGTACTATTTGCTAATACTAACCATAATTCTTAACAGGCAAACTTGTTTTTAATCATGAAGTTTTATATTGAGTCTTTAACATACTCCTAGCCAGTAAATATTTGGTAACAAAGTCGCATACAACAAGAGCAAAATTGAGATTTTCTTCTGACGCTGAAGGTGATCTTGGAACTTGAGTCCATAACGAAGGCTCTGTTTTCATCAGAATATTATTTGATAAAAAAGTAATACCCTGTGAAGAGCAGCATGAAGAAGGATGGGTAGACTGAAATTCTGGGGTGTTGGGGGAAAATCCATGGCATACAGCTATGACTGTGGGAAAAATCTGGACACCCAGTCGGCCCAGTATGGGGTCAAAGGGTTGTAGGGGTGAGAGAGGTGCCATGCAGTTATTGAACAACTGTCTGGCTCGACTTGGCCTTGATAACAGTTCAGTATTCTTCTATTTTACACTTCTGTATCCCTTTGTCTGTGTAACATTTTTAATTAGGGTCTGCTTGCCTGGGCAGCAGCAGTATGCGATTTCTGTTATTTGCACAATTTTTCCGCTTATTGTAGACTGTGCATTTATATGGATTACCTTTGACCCCCGCTGCGCTCCGTCTCTGAATGGCTCATGTAAAAGAGGCTCTTGAGAGGGCACAAGCGGGGAGCAACAGGCTGGGGTAATCACCCCACTGGGGGAGGCTGGCACGGGCTCGACTAATGGCCCTGCAGAGCTGTATTTTCTCAGGGTGTTTTTGAAGATGAGGGCATGATGCCAAGCTGGGCTGCCATTGTGATAATATTGTGTAAAGGAAGCGTGATCTGGGGGAGAGGAAGACAAGAGGGCATGTTTGCACTTAGTGATGGCAGAGGGGAGCTTGGGTTTGTTTTCCTGGCAACTTGATCTGTGGCAAGGCTCCAAGTGTTTCCAATCATGGTTTTTTGGTGAGCCTGAGGGTTAATGTTACTACTATCATGCATGTACATAAATCCATTTAAGACGATGTTGAGACATTTATTATCTGATAGCTATTAGGTTATTATTTCACAGAAATGAGGCTGTACTTGTATATATAATTTGCTGAACCATGGGTGGTGTGGTGCAGTTGTCTTCAGGGACATACCCTGGCTGTCCATATCCTTTTTATCAGATCTGAGTGGATTTATGGAGAACTGAATGTAATGCAGTACGAAGGCAGAATAAACGGGACAGATTTTACTGATCCGCGTTGATACTGTTAATGGATGCTGCTTTGTCCTGGGTTTCGTGCTCAGATGAGGTCTATGGGGAGTGGAGAGTCGCCAGCAGGGAGGATATGAGGGGGACCATGGGCTTTTCTTGTTCCTTTGTTGAGCCATCCATTGACAAGAGACACTAGTGTTTCTGCCAAGTAGCTGAGCCAAAAAAACCCAGGAAGGAAGCTAGTAATGGAGTGTGTTCCCTGCCCTGAGTTTTCTATGTGCACACTAGGGCTCCTCACCCCAAGAATCCCAGCTTGTTGTCAGCACACTAATGAGTGGGTTTTGTGACCCGTTTTGCTGGTGCTGGTTGAATTTTTTACTGCAGCCTGAGGTACTGTTGAAAATCATACAGGCTTGAATGAGCGGGAGCCAGTTCCAAGCTGAGGCCATCACCCAGGAAGATGCAACATATACATGAAGGACATGCAGTGTTTTAGCTATTTATGGCTTTAGGTTAATATGGTGTTAAGTGTGAGTGCCATGCTCGTTGATGTAGCATGATGTGGGATTGTCTCTATCTGCTGGAAGTGTGGCTGACTCTCTAAGACTGAGCAGGGTACCATCCATGTCCTGTTCATGATGTTCTCTTGGGTGCCTCCATGCCCAGGTGACCGTGTTCATCTATACTGACTTGATGCTGCTGACACGGGAGGATGAGCCTGGCCGCTGTAACGTGCTGCAGAATCCCCTGTTCCTCCATCACCTCTGTCTGCGAGATGGTAGGTGTGCTCAGAGAAACGTAGTCTGACTTTCTGAGGCCCAGGAATGTGCATCACCTCTTCCATCCATCCATCCATCTTTGAACTTCTCATTCCGATGAGGATAACAGGTATGCCTGTCCATTGCAGCACAGTGCACAAGACTGGAGCGCACAAGGGACAGGATGCCAGTCCATTGCGGGGCACATACACACACACACGAATACACAGGCATACACTATGGAGATGCCAAGTAGCCTAACTGCATGGCATATGAGAGGAAACCGGAGTACCTGGAGGTCCTGTGCAACACGAGGAGAATAAACAAACACCACATTTTCAGAGGTGCCGGATCTTACGACTCATTTCTAATAATGATTATAGTCATGTGTATA
This sequence comes from Mormyrus iriodes, assembly GCA_011763525.2. Classification (NCBI taxonomy): domain Eukaryota; kingdom Metazoa; phylum Chordata; class Actinopteri; order Osteoglossiformes; family Mormyridae; genus Mormyrus; species Mormyrus iriodes. The sequence goes on from JAAGVU020000040.1 coordinate 17,121,809, forward strand.
TTTTCAAACTATGACTGCAGTGCTTGTCTCTTCAGAAGTGAGATATCAGTTTATGCCTCTTTTTTGCAAAACATTAGCATGTTGGCTGTCATGGAGACTCAGTGGGTGCCACCGTTGCCTCACACCTTCAGGGTTGGAAGTTCAAATTTGCCTCTGCCTTTTGTGTGTGGGGTTTGCATGTTATCTCTGTGTTGCTCCAGTTTCCCCCCATAGTCCAAAGATAATGGTGTTCCTCAATGTTTATCATGACGCTGCGCTGTTGGGCACAGACTATACAGAGGTAGCTGGATCGTGTGGGACTTGCCACCGTGTAGGTCTCAAATGTTTTAGAAGTTTCTGTGGCAGTTTCCAGGTGGATGCACTTCAGGGGCAGAAGACCTTCTGTGGTGGTGTATTGATTTTTTTGCATTGAACAGTTAATATTGGTGACTGTTAATATTTAATAAATTATAATTTGCACGTTAGCTTTCTGATGAGCAGGTGTTTCTTGATGGATGTTCCAATGGCTTGATATAGTGAAGACATAAAAACTTAAGAGATCATATTTGCATTGGCCTTAGGGGTGTACATCTCAGAAATTGGTAACCCTTTTAGAAAGGAATGCTGTTTATTGTACATGAGCTGTGCTTGCTGTAGTGCTGAGTGTGGTCTTGGATCCGTGTGACAATGGAGCGAGCGTGCTTCAGCCTCTCCTGACACGCAGTGGGTTTTAACGCTATCAGCATTAGGAGCTCAGAGCTGCGGCCTTCTCCACCCCTCATTGTTATCAGGAAAGAGGCGCCAGCCTTGTGTTTGGAGGGAATGTGAGCGAGCGGTGGCCGGGTGCTCCGCATTGTTTGCGCTGTCCGAAGCAGGACGGGGCTGCCTCACGCAGACAGGGCGGGATGTTGGGCAGACTGGGGCTGCGGGGAACCGGGGGGGGGAAGGAGGTGCACGATGACCTTCCTGAGCTGACAGCGTGGGAGCGTGGATGTGAGAAAGAAGGACAGTCTAACTCTACACACGCACACACACACACACAGAATATTTAGAGTGTCTGTTTATATTCACATTTTGTCCATACGTTCATTATGGTGGTTTATTTTTTCTATCAGTTATTGAATAAAGCTTGTTCAATGCAGTGTTCATTTTACATTTCCATTGACGCTTGGACAGAGACATGCTGCAAATGGGGCTTGTTCATCTGCTAGGACATTTATTCTTTCTGCATTATTATGCAGTATATTACTTATGTGATACAAGAAGGACCTCTACTGGTCTATCTAGAGAGGTGCATGATCCTCAATCTTTTTACTAGTACTATATTGTATGGCTGCAAATTTCACTTCAATTCATGCATGGCCTGAAAATGCTTTCTGATTTGCCATACTATCCTGAAATTCAAAAACAGGACCAAAAATTTCTTCTAGTTATGTAGCTTTTCTTTTCTTTAAAGCGCACACTTGATATACCTGACTTGGTAGTAGTTAACATGCTTGGTAACTTACAATTCAATTAAAATGGTAAATTTAAAATGTTCTCTGCATGCCCTGAATGCCCTGAAAATTCAAGAGAATTACTGCGCAATTTTATGATGCTCTAAGTCTGTCAAGTAAAGTAATTAAGTAAAATTATAGGTCTTAAAAAACCAATACAACAAACATCCAACAAAAGTAAGTAAGTTGTTTACTGTGTCAAGCTTATGGATGACAGGGCATATTTACTGACAGACTGATGAAGTGTGAATGTGTGCGCGTGTGTACACGCCTGGATTTTTACAGAATGACATGTGTTGTAGTGATTTGCCTCATTGTCTTCTCTTGTTGTTGCATGGACATGGGAGTCTGGATGGGTGCATCACTTTTCTGTTCCCTGCCATCCAAAACTAGATCTTAATACACCCACAACACTTATTTCTTTTTTTTCCTACACAGATCCCACTGAGGAACTGAGGTTCTACATAATCCACATGACTGAGGTAGGCTCCCACTGCCTGGATACCTAGTAGTTTAGCAGTGTTTGAGTTTTTGTGTTTGTGTGGATTGGATTGGGTCGGGTGCTGCGGGATTGACAGGTGACATGGTTCTTGGTTCCAGGCTTTTAGTTTTAATTCTGTCTAAGCTGTGTGTCTGGGTGTATCTGTATATGTCTGTGTGGGTCAGGTATGAATTACGTTGTGGGGACCAAATGTCCCCACAATGTGATGATAACTTGTTATTTTGATGTTGTGGGGACCATTTTTTCAGTCCCTACAAGGGAAACTAATTTATATAAAAATCTATTACTGCAATCAAAAATTGCCAAAAGTCTTGTATTCTGTTTGGTTGTTTATGGTTAAGGTTAGGGCTGGGTAGGGGTTAAGGTTGTCATTGTCAGCACTAGACTATTGTTCATAGAAATGAATGGTGTGTGTGTGTGTGTTTGTGTGTGTGTGGATGGCTGGCTGGGTGGGTGTGGTCATGTATATATTATGTTGTGGGGACCAAATGCAATATTTGCAATGTAATACCAATAAAAACCTGTTACCTTGTGGGAACATTTTTTGTGTCTAGTCCAAACGCCTATGGGATATGCTTGTATCGATTCACAGTCCTCAATTTGGCTCATATTATAAGGAAATTGACCAAAAACCATAAAAATGTCACAAATTGATGCATACGTTTGCATCACCATTATTACATGTTCATTTATTATTTATCATGCAACTAAGCAGCACTGTATTAATACACTGTCTGCCCTCATATAACAGTTCAGTGAAAGAATTTGCCGGAGGCCTGGGAAAACAGAGCTTCCTCTGGTTCGCTGTAGTTACAGATGATATTGGCCGTTATGCCATAACTCTGCCTGCTCTGCTTTCAGCACAGGTTTGCTGTTAGCGCTAGGATTAGGGAGGGCGGGGGAGGCAGTAAAAGTGAATTTCCGACAGCCATGATGTCACTGCTCGCCGCATGGCTCTGCCAGTGCATTTTCCAGATGCCCCGCGACTTAACCTTCTAAATATTGTAGTTCAGTATGACGAAGGAAGAGATGGCTTTTACGCATATAGCAGGCTCACTTGGTAACTGACAGTGTATTCTCTGAAATTGGGAAGGTGTGAGGACTGGAATGGAAATACCAGTAGCTACATAACAGATTTATTATCAGCTGATCATAAATGTTTCAGCTTTTATTAACTCTTGTCATCTTGATATGTATTAGTCCTTATAGATACCCTTCAGTTTGCTCATTTTTATTACCTGATAATGGCTTGACATTTTTTTTATTTATAGAACTATGAGAATTACTCATCCCTCTTTCATCTCTCATTTCAGCCAGTTTCTGTCTCTGTAGCACACTAACTCATACAATAAAACTCCCAGTTATATACTTAGTCTTGGTTTTGCAAATTTGACCCAATGTCCTGTCTATTTGTATGCTCTCCTTTTAAGCAGTAATTTGGATTTCTGTAAGATTTGAGAAAAAAGATAAGTTGCACAGTGGATGGTTTGTTGCACAGTGGCTCAGCAGACGCCCCTGTTGTTTCACGTCTTTGAAGGTTGAGGGTTTAACTCCTGCTGTTGCTCTGTATTTGTCTGTGCAGTTAGCTCCCTCTGGTATCTCTTAGTTACTAGTGAAGGGTGCGTCCCCGCCATTTGGTCTGTGCTGCCTGGGATAGGTTCTCTGGCCAGGATAAGCAGGTGGAAGAGGGGAATGCTATGCTTTCCGAGGCCCTCTCACGTAAACCGTAATACCCAGATAATTTGATTTAGCTCCCCATCTCCCATTGGCCGTTTTAATCGGCTCTGCTTTAGCTCAGGAGTCAGTCATGCTGGGCTCCACCACACCATGGAGTCCTGGGAAATTCTATGAGCTCTGCTTTTTTTGCAGTTAGATTAGTCATGTCTATATATAAAAAAGTGAAATCATTGGCTTCTGGCTGAGGAAAACATGACATCTGAAGTGGTTAAAAAAATCTCACACCTTCACTTTTATTTTCTCCTTAATGCAATAAATCACAGATGGCGCCCAACAGGTGGTAGCAGTCTCACAAGAGTAAATAAGCAATGCACAGAGGGCCTGTGACGCTGCCTGCACAGTGTGGCTATAATATTTAGATTTTCAGAAGATAACGATTTTGTCTGTTGGCAGCTAATGCACTTTTGAATTAGCACTGCATGGACATTTTATTCCCTTGGTAGACCCTGTCATTGAAGCTGACATATGGGGTAGATATGTAAACTATTCAGTGCATATGTAGATGCGTGGATGGATGGATGATAATAAATGAGTACCCCAACGCAGATGAACTGAAGGTGAGATGAGTGTCTGGCCAGAAATAGCTGAACTGCAGGTGATTATGTGCCCTCTAAACTGTTTATGTCTATGAGTGTGGCAAATTTTTTTTGGGGGGGGGGGGTGGTTAAGCATAACTAGCATCAAAAGGCAGGAATATCCATGATAACTGATGTTACTTCAAGAGACTGTGATGATGCTCTCTACCCATATTTTTAATTAAGTTAATATTTCTATGGCACCCTTTCCAACATAGTTAGTCGTACCTATGCTATGCTATGTGGCCTGAAGGATATGCTGTATGGTATGCCACGTGTAGCTGAAAGGTCAGGAAGTCTTTATCTTGGATCCCAATGGCAGACAGGGGAGGCAAAACAGTGATGGATAACTAAGGTGCTGTGGGTCTAGACAATTCCTTCAGAAGGAGCATTTTTTTGGAGGCAGCTGGAACACAGCTGTATGGGGAAAGCGATCTGACTTGATGAAAGGGAGGATCTCTGCAGGAGTTCTGTGGGGCACGGAAGAGAAATGGTCTAGATAGTGAGTGGTTTAACTGCATGCTGCTGGTGATGGAATGCTTAAAGCCTTAGTTTCTGTTTTTGCTTATAAGCTTAAAGGGAAGTCACAAGGGTGGGTTTGATAAGGAACGTCTGCTCTTAATGATTTAATGGCTGAGTAAGTTCATTTAGGAGAGGGTCCCTCCTTCAGCTTCACTGCAGTCCCTAACCAAAATGGTAATGTGAAGTAACATTCTGGGTATCTTGCTGTTGCACTGTTCCTGTTAATAAGATGTAAATTAGGTTATTCTTATATGAAATTTTAATGACTTCCAGTCATCAACTGTGGGAGTAGGGACTCTCAGCTCAGTTGGGTTTCTGAGGGTATTTTCTTATTCTTTGTGAAAATTCTGTATGCATTTGTCTTCTGTAGAAGGTTTAAAAACAAATCTATGTATTTAATTGTTGTAAATAAAAAAAAAACATTTTTGTTTAGTCTCTTCAGTGATTTTTGGTTTGTAATTTGCCTAATGTCACAGCAGAGAGACATGTTTTCTTCTTGTGTCTTGTATAAAGAATCATTGTATATGTACTAGGGCTTGACCAATAATACAGCTCAGCCAATATTATGATTCCTTGACCAATACTGGTGGAAAACTTGCTTGTAAAATGCTGGTAATGTCTCTTTAAATGTTTATGATGGGAAAAGATGCTCTTTAACTGGAGAAAATGTTGAGAAGATCTGCTTCCTGTATTATAAGTTGCCACTCTTAGCCTGAGGTTATTAGTAAGTGTTATGGTTTGGTTTAGGGTTGAGCTATGACAGAATGAGTGTGTAGTTATGTATGTTAAAGACCAAGGGAAATTCTTTGTGCCGTGCGTTTTATTTGCAGCTGTTAGAATATGTGATGTGTGAGACAGATCATCAATGTGGAATTCAGCAAAGCAAGAAAAAAACCCACAAAAACATAAACAAAACAAAGCAAAACAAAACTAGTGATACATCTAATCGCACTGAAGTGAGTGAAATTCAGTCTGCTTTATCTGCATAAAGCATTCTGGAGAGCTCATTATTTATTAGTTTTAAGATTAAATTACGAGGTTATAAGGTGGGATATTCTAAGGCTGATTTCTCAGCTGTTTGTTGGATTTCAACAATTATTGACAATCATGTCAATCAGTAAAGTACTGCTCAGTTAAAGTTATTTTCTGACTGTAGAAAATATCAGCCAGTATTATCAATTATTGGATTTTTAAGCTCCTTAAAATCTGTATTGGTATTAAAGACAAAACTTTCCTATTGGCCAGGCCCTAAAATATAGGCCCTACTGCACTTTTTTCTCTGTGCCCATAGATATAATTTGAAAATGCTAAGCTTCTTGTCTGCCTTGGCCAGTTGAACTCGGGTGTAGCGGACCTCATTTTGCTCAGCGTCCCTCCCTTCAGTGGATTTCTGACCTCAATTAAGGCTTCTGCATACGGAGTCCTTTTGCAGTTCTCCTGTCTCAGTCCAGATGGTATCCAACCTGTTCCCACTGCAACCCTGCCTGTCACCCAACAAGGCCTGTTCTATTTTAGCTGCCAGTTTAAAAGGAGCCTTTGTAACCCAGATTCAAATTAATGAATTTCGGCGAGAGTCAGAGAGGCTCGTTGGCGATTTCGTGGAATTTCCTGCAGTATTTTGAGGATCGTCCACATGGGCAACCTGTCCAACAGACCCCGGAACAAGAAGATGAAACGGGGCTGGTTTTGTCGGGCTGCTGATTCCTTAAACCAGCGCCTCCTTTCTGACCGCGCACATGTAAGTGTCTGGCTGTCTGCTTCCCATATTCTGTCAGTGTTTTCCGTGGTACTTTTAATGTCCTACGTTTGTGACTTTTTTTTTTCTAAAGAGAGTTTTATGTGAAGCAAATGTTTTTATTTGAGGTGTAAGAGTTCATTTGGTGTGTGTTTGTGTAATCTAGACATATAGAAAGTAGCCATGATTCTCTTACTTTCTTCATACTGCCAAAGTTTGATTTAAGTAAATGTTAAGCACTGTGCTGTGAGTGACTTTAATCAGAGACAACATGGACCTGTGGCCTCAACCTGTAGCCTCAACCTGTGGCGCTGAGGCCCAGCCCGATGGTACAGGTCAAGTGGTAAAGCTATACATTATGTTATATGCATTTAGAAAACCAATTAACTGCCTGCTGGTTACATAGTGGAATGCACTGAATTAAATTTGGAATTCAATTTGATGTGCCATGTTACAGAAATACATTTGCCATGGATGAAGTCCCTCTCTATCGTTTTAATTGTGATTCTACCATTATGTTTGAAGTACCAGGTTCTTATACCAGGTTCATTTTGGCATGATTTTTTTTTGTTTTTGCTGTTGGTTGGGGATCCCAAAATAGTTAGCCATTTGCTTGCTGTTATGATGTCTCCCTTTCAGCCAGTAAAACTTTTAGTTTTTTGTGATGTGGTGTCATGTTTATGAGCTGGTGTTCTCCTGCTTCTTCACATGCAGTAACATAATGTCCTGACAGCAATCCCCCTCCCCCCAAAAATACCTGGGGCACCTGCCCAAGTCTCCCTGAACATGGTCATTTACTGTAAAACACACCTATGTATAGTTGCTTTTGAAAAAACTGTATGGCAAGATATGTGAGAAGCATGCTAGCTAGCAATGTGTTATGAAGAGGGATTGACATAACTGGAACTCAAGTACACATTAGCGGTATAAAGGGTTAAATACGGCAGTAATTTGTTGTTGTAACAGCAGAGATACGTTCTACCATTGTTTTTATTGTAAAAATATCCTTCTTCTTATAACAATTCAAATGTACAAAACATATCCTCCACTGCACTGCTGTGAAACTCAGGGGTCAACCCTGCCCATGCCACACCGGATTGGTGTAACAATGTGGATTCACGGATCAAAGTTAAATTAAATCAACTGTGAGTGAAAACACCCCACAAATTTGCTGGGGTACCAGAAGCAAATTTTCCGTTTTCACATCGAACAGCTAGAAGAGAACTGAATGAAAAATGAATATTTTTTCACAATAGTGTCACTGTATGTTTAGTCGATATTTATTTTTGATGAACCTCTTAGGTGAGGAACACTGTGAGTATAGGTTTGGACATATTCAAGATTAACAGGCCCTCAAACAGGAAGGGGGGGGGGTTCAGTTATTTTAAGCATTTATTGAGGGTCAACTAATAATATGGTCAGTGATGACACAAAGGACAACAACCAAAAGCTGCTTTATAGCTCCTTTGGTCCTATATTTCTGTATGAATACCAGTGGCTGTGATGTGAAGGCCTTTTGTAAAGATTATCGTGTCACTGTGTCTGAGTCAGCCTTTTTCCTCTTTGGCCTGGATGTCCTATAAAAGAAAATGCAAACATGCAATCCACAAGATAAAAAATAAGCTGTTCTTAATGAGAAATCAATAAGAGTCATCAATGCATCAGTAATGTCTTTGTGATGTGTGTAAGCTCTTTGTGAACACCTATTAGACTGCTCAGGACATACATACTTATATACATACATACATACATACACACACACATGTACTACCAGTCAACTGTTTTTACATGCCACAGGTTTTTACCACTATTCCATTTATTTCATAAACTGCACATTTTTTTCTTGTTAAGCACTGGAAAATTAAGTGAACAACTATAAATAAAAATATAAATCATATAAAACATGTTTGCTTTATAACATGGAAAGAGCATGTAACAGTGCATGTCTGACATCCTGTGTGTGTGGTGATGGCATAGTCACATTCCAGGCTGTCCTGTAGCTTTAAATATACCAGTTAATTGTTTCATCCCATGAAACAGAGCAGTATTTAATGTCTCTTGCAGAAAGAATACCTTAAATTTTCTGCTAGAGGAGGTTACTTTGATGAATCAAAGATATGATATTTTCTTGCTAATTAAGGTACTCAAATGGTGAACATACTGTAAATGTATTTGTTAGCAAAGAATATGAGTGTATTTTTAGTAAATGTTAAATGAGTAACATGCAAATGTAGAAGATCTCAGTGTGTGGAAAAACTTTTGACTGGTAGTGTAAACACACATGTGCGCGCACGCACACACATAAAATCAGTGTGCTGAAGGAGGAGTTCCCTCTTTTTGAGTGTAGAATATGTTTTGTTTTTACTGAGCCGTCATGCTCTCATGAGCTGTGAATGCAGCATTGGTTTTATGCCTACCTGTAATATTGATTTTGTTTTCTTCTTTGAAGGAAAGGAAAAGTTCATGGAACAAAGTATGTTATTTAACATAGTAAACACAACTTAAATAGTTTTCTTAAAGGTATCTTAAATGAGAAGTAGGATCATTGTACAGATTGTTTATGTGACAGCAAAAAGTTGCTAGCCATATCTCATTAAAACAGGCGATGTGAGAAGTGCGCGTGAAGCATAATTAGTGGGTAAAAGTACCAGTTACTGACAGGCCCGAATTTGCTAAACCATTAAAACGTGATTGTAACTCTGATATTTTAAGATGCCTATATGTTCTAAGTACTGATATGTTGCGAGTGTTATCATAATGTTAGTCCGTTCATGTAGTCAGTTATGTTATATTAACCTTAGTCAGCCTCCCAGTATTTACTTGCCTCTCTGTAAATTGTGCATGCTGAAAGTGAACAATATTCTAGCTTACTAAAGCAGACATGCCAAACTATTCATAAAACACAATTACCGGTAATATAACAGACCTCTGCAGGAAATGGTGTTGAGCAGTCTACCTGGAAATTGTTTTCAGAGCTGCTTGTTTGACTTTGCTTTTCCTTATTTTACCAGACAGTTTACACTTAGGAAAGATCTGATCTGGCTGAATGAATTTCAGGGTAACATTTTACTTGAGGGAATACAAATACTTAGTAGTAACTCAGTTAGTACTGAAATACAAATCATGAACCAATATAGTAGCTACTTCAGACAAAAACATCACAAGTTACTAATGATGAGCAAACATGAGATCAGTATTTCACTGATCTTACAATTACTTTATCATTTATTCCTTCAATAGTTCCTTCAGTAGTTCATAAAGGTTTGCAGACTTACCAGATATACATGTACATATGTAGTAATGAATATAATAACTGCTTGAGATAATAGATGCATCACAGTTCATTAATGACGATACAACCGGAGATCAGTATGTAACTACTGAGCCTGTGGTTAATACATAAGTAAGAGCTTAATAATATAATATTTCTGCTCCCTCAAGTAAAGTATTACTGAATTTCAGAATCATTACAATTTCCTGTCCTGTCTTTTGGAAGGGGTCTGCTACTGGTCTTCACTATGGTATATTTTTACTTTTTCACAGAATTAATTTATTCATTTGGCTTTGGGCTGTTTCAGAGTTGGTGTTCTGGACACAACTAACCTCAGGCGAGTATGTAATTAAACTGCCTTTGAAGGATGTTCCAAGCACTACTAGACAAGTTACCTGTAAGTGAACCTGTAACATTCCTCTTAGGATCCACAGAGAGTGGGACAGGAGGGACAGGAGAGCAGTCTCGCCAGCTTACTCACTCTCCTTATTCCAGCAAGTGTGAAATGTAGCGGCATCCCATTCTGTCATTTGGCTCAGTCTTAGGGCTTGAACTAACAGCTGCATTTTTGCTATGAATAAAGTCTATAGCAGTCAGCTGAATCTCCAAGCAAATCACAATAAGCAATTCATATAGAAATATTTTGCCGTTTGATTCTTAGTATATTTACTTTGGAAATTTTGAATATTTACCCAAATTTCTGTTTTCGCCAACCAAGGACTAACAGGGGGGTGGAAGCCTGAACCTTTTTTTGAAAGCTTACGTTCAACTGATTGGTGACAACCAAAATTACTCCATCCATCCATTTTCTGAAACCATTTGTCCTATTCAGGGTCTTAGGGGGTCCAGGACCTACAAAACTACTCTGTAATGACAAGTGCTGTATATTCACCAATATTTTCAACTTCATTCTACAGAATGCAGACATGAAAACTTTCAGATGAGACGTTACTTTTTGGAATAAGGGAAAAAAATTAAAGGGACCCTTTTAAAGTTTTTTTTAAATATATACTTAAATCTTTTAAATCTATAGTTATAGCAAGGGAAACGTGCAGCACAATTATTTGAATGACTGAAGCATTTTTGTAGCATATGTCATATCTGATCACTCATGCTCTCTGCCTTCCCACATGTCCGGGTGGTGCCCGGGGAGGGCACCATCTGAGCTGGGGTCCTGATTCACAGTCCTGGGTGACATCGTGGATGTGACTTATGGACTGTAACATCGTGGGTGCAACCTCCAGTCTGCCACCCTACACAGTCCAGTGTGGAGAACAAACTCTTTGTTGGACTTTGGCATGACCATAATCATAGCTTGCACCTTCCTTTTAGCAAGCAAGCCCACTCTGTTAGAGCCCACTCTAATATTCAATCATGTTAGCATGCCCAGGGGGGTTGGACGGCCAGCTGACCTTGGACCTCCAGAGGTTTTTTTTCTCCTTACTTGGGAGTTTTTGGTTCCTCTCCTCTGTTGTCATCTGGCCTTCCTTCTTTCTTTAGTTAAATTCTTTGTCTTAGTATTCTCTCAAACATCATGTAAAGCACTTTGTGGCGACTCTGTTGTGAAAGGCGCTATATAAAAACAAATTGAATTGAATTGAATTGAATATCTTTGTCTATATATGTGAGGTTTTTTTAAAATGGCATACCTAAATCTTAAATATTAAATATTTAAATATTAGTAGCCTGGCAGCAGTTTTAGGTGACTATAAAAGAGAACTTACTTGAATCTCACCTGTTGGGAAGGATTCCTTTCTGTGAATTTCAGAGGATAAACAGTGTTTTATACTGTACCCATCATCAACAAACAGCATTTGCGATAAAGGGAATATGCAGCTATCAGAGAGATGACAGGTACAAGGCCACTTGTGTAATTCAACTATATGTGTGTAATTTACCACAGACTCCACCCTGTCAGTTTTTGGAAAAGGGAAGAAGCGTCAGTCCTGTCAAATGACAAGAAGGAAACAGATTTTGATTTACATGAATGCTTCCTTATCGAATCTGAGAGGCCTTGTACTGGGATATAGGTCATATAGAGTTCTGCTACCACACACGTTTTTTCGCTTAGTCTTCCAGTGGGGTTGGAACATTGTGGCAGGGTAGTGGTATTTATTCACACTGCAAAATATATATGGATTTATGAAAACTAAAACGGAGAAATTGAATATGTTGTACATGGTGTCAGACATCTGTATGTATGTGCTTCTCTCTATATCTGCTGTGGTCACCTGAGACTCTGGTAACTTATTTGATTACCTTTTATTGACCTCTAATTACGTTAATGACTGCCCTATTGATCTGCAGTATATCATAAGCAATGCTGTTACCTCCATATGTGTATTACTGTCAAATGTCTCAGTTCAGCTTTATGGCATTTGAATCAAATTCTATCCCATTTGTGTCAGAATCTGAGAATCCAATGGGCCTTTTTTCCTTCTGCGACAATTTAAATGATGTAAAGCTGGGATAAAACTTTCTATGAACAGAGAGTAACAGCAACCGTTTCCCTCCTTTTTTTCTGCATTCCTCTCTGTTCCTTTTACTTGGTGTATGAAGAGGAGCGAGCGCCTGGTCAGTCTGGAAACGTACTCTGTGGATCAGAAGAGGCGAGTGTATGAGTGCCTGAGAGACAACATGGACAAGCAGAGGCAGCAGCAGGAGAGGCCAGGTCTTGCCGGGCAGGTAGGAAACCAGACAAGTATGTAAGGGCCTTGCATGTGTCACCTGTGATAGGGCTGCACGATATCAGATCGCAATTTCCTCCTGATTATATGGCACATGCATAATAATTCCCAGGGGTAAAAAATTTGTCCGGTCGCCAGCTTTTCGGTACTATACATATGTTTAGTTACGCCCACAATTTAGTAAGCAGATTAGTAGTATGCCTAAAATATTAGTAATCTGTATAATTTTGGCATATCCTTACGTTTAATAAATGTGTGGGACTTTAAACTGCAAAAAGTACAATGACAACACCATCTTTTTTACCTTCAAACAATGTTATGGCTGTTGAGCCGTCCCTTTCTTCACCGCCGCTTCATTGCTTTTCGTTTCCATGATATATCAAAGCAGTAGTATTTGGCATGCTCAGCTAACCGATTTTAATAAGCATAAGAAATATCCATTATGGTTAAGAGTACGTAGACACCCTTATTAATTAGAGGTACTGACTATGTAAACCACACTCATTGACTCAGATCAACAACAAAAAGCACATAGCCATGCAATCTCCAGCAACAAACACTAGCAGCAGTATGGGCGGATGTACAGAAGAGCTTAGTGACATTCAGCCAGGCACTATCATGTCATCTTTTCAACAAGTCAGTTTATGAAATTTCTGGCCTTCTAAATGTGCCCTGGGCAACCGTAAATGAAGTGATTGTGAAGTGGAAACTTCTTGGAATAAGATTACTTGGGAAGTAGTAGACCACACAAGCTTACAGAAAGGGACCTGGTCACCCAACATCAGTACCCAACCTGAATGGCAGCAAATCCCACCAGCAATGTTCCGACATCTAACAGAAGCCTTCCCAGAAGAGTAGAAGCTATAATAGCAACAAAGGTCTGCCCAGCTTCGTATTAATACCCTTGGTTTTAGAATGAGATGTTGGACTAGCTGATGTCCACATACTTTTGGTCATATTCAAATAGGGCTTCATGCACCAGCGTTCTCTCTTGTTCACTGATGTGGGGAAAAAAGTAAGGTGAAGCTTTTTCTGATCTGTTGTTTCTATAGCTTTTTTTGAGGGGTACTGGTAGCCAGTTCCTGAATGTATTAACAGCATGCTGAACTACTCTCTGTAGGTCCTCTTTTTATTACATGGTCCTGTTTTTCTTTAATACATGCAATTAGGGACGTATTATCTCTTGCATACTTTGCAGGAACATCTGATTGTACCATGTTTCTCCCTGCCTTTGTTTTATTTTCTGTCTAGTCCTTGAATGCTGACGAAAACGGTGATGTTGAGCACTGATACATTTTTAAAACTAAGCGGAGACCATTTTTACCAGGGATATTTTTGTCAGCTTTAAATACATCTGTCATAAAGTAATAATACGTCAACACAGGTGGTAATAGAACAGGAAAAGCCTTTGGTGGGGTAGGTTGAAGCATTGAACTGCTAAAACACTTTCCAATTATAGCTGCTGCAGAAAACGATGTGGGCATCACATGACCGAATCTATTAGCATTTAAGTTCAAAGGGATAGCATGGCTATTAATGGCGTTTGTTTACAAATTAATGCCACCAGCTGGATAGACAAAGTGTTCTCATAGGAAGGGCTGATTCCAATGTGTATAGTTACATTAAATCCTTATAATTGCTATAAGTCCCTTAAAGCCAGAAGCCTCTGTCCCTCCTGGGAGTCTCTTCGAGACGTGAGGAGCAAAAGGTGACATTCGATTAACCCACAGATGAAAGAAAAGGATTGGATTGAACTGCATGCCTGACTCCCTACCACAGACTTGGGCAGAATGTGGGGGGGCTGGAGGATACCACAGTTTCCCCCGCTCTGTGTGAACAGACTGTCTTGCTCAAATGCCAGGGCCCCTGGGAGAAACATGCAGCGTGTGTTCATTTTGTTTGCTTCTCACTGGTTACACTGCTACAAAGTTACACTGTCCTTTGAGTGCGATTGGGCATTTTTTAAAGTAGCGGTTTCTTCAGATTGAGGCTGAAGGGTTTCCCAGAACCAGATCACGGCAGACATATTGGAAAAGTTCCGACTTTGGCTACCTGACTAGATGCAGCAGAAGGGCTGCTTTAAGTGGCTTATTTAGTCCTCTGCTGTCAAGTTTACCTGAGGCCTTATGGGTGAAGGCAGTATGGGTGTTGATTAAACCCCAATGACAGGAAATTAAAGGTTTTGGCATTTTAGAAAAAGTCTTCTAATGTAAACCTGGTGTTTTCTATGCTGCATTGTATGGTTGAAGATGTGTACAAATTTAAAGTATATAGTTTCCCTCATTTCTAGAATTAAATAAACATGTGATGTGCATGTGAAATATACCAGGCTGCCATGTTAGCAGCCATGCTGGATGACTTATCTTGTATGTATAATTTTATTTTTTTTTATAACTGGCTGAAAGTGATTTTAGCTCCTATCTCATTAGAATATAGCCCTTAGCAAATCTAGCCCAGGTAGCAGCTTTTTTTTTTCCTTTTTGTAGCTAGTTAAAGATACAGTATGAAAAAAGAATGAAGTTGGTTGTGAGACCATATAGTTCCTTTACAATGGAAATCTGGATCTCAAGTTTTGTTTAGGGTAATTACCTTTACGACTCCATCCATCAGTCCTTCCAGCCAGCCAGCCAGCTAGCTTTCCGAGGCATCATTGGGCACAAGCTAAAGGATTGTGGATGGAATGTTATTCCATTACAGCCTTTACAGCTTTGTTTTTTTTAAAAAATGATTAATCTTATGAACTTTAGCTACATATTCAAAATCCTGAACCATAATCTGAAAACTTGTTATGGTAATCATAATTATTATTCATCCCCATGGGGAAATTATCTTTATGCTTCCCCCAACTTGCTCTCTGTAGGTGAGAGCAAGCTTGGCTGTGAAGGGCAGCCACCCATAGCAGCACCCAGGGAGCTGGGGGTTAAGGACCTTCCTGAAGGACCCACAGATGTGCCGGGGCCAGGCTCGAATCAATGACTTTTCCGCTCACAGGCACAGAGGCTTAGCAAATGTTGAAAATTTCTACAGAATCCATTTAGTGAGCAAGCGACATGAATTCAACACATATTTTTAGTTAAGATAACAGTTTTCTTCTTGCTGTCATTATTTGCTGTCTAATTACATGTGTGTGTTGACTATACTTTATGTATGGTCAACTTGGTACCATGTGCCAAGCATGTTCTAAAGATGTCTTAATATTTATAATAATTAAAATAATGAATTCACCATGATTATGAGCATAACTGTTTGAATAGAAATTGAATTATTTAAATGAGTTGTTGCTTTAGAAGTTTGTGTTTGAGTGCCATGTAGTGTACATTTTTATCTAACATTAACTGACAGGACTTCATATTCTTGGAGGAAGGTACCCTACTGTACTCTCTGCTGAAAGTACGGCTGTGGAGTGTAAAGAGGTAGCCGGACACCTCGGCTTTTGGAATCTTTTTTGATCGGGTGACGCATGGCTCCTGACGCACAACTGCGCTCATTTCTGGAAAAGGAGAGTTTTATGAGCTGCTGAGCGGTTTATTTTGATGAATAGCAATGCCAGAGGCCCACGTAACCCACCGAGGAGTCAGACGCTTGGAATATTCAACCTTATTATTTAAGGTCCTTTTTTCCCCAGCCAGTCCTAATGTGTTCGTTAAACAGAAGTGTGTTAATGTTGAAAGACTCAGGGTGTACTCAGGTGTTGTGGGCTGATGGCAGCACACTGTGTGTCACACATATTGACAGCCATTACCCTTTGACTCTTCATGTACGTTAATGTAGTTATTACCATCTGAGGGGTAGAATCAAGATCACGTATCCCAACTCACCACTGCCATTATGCCAATGTAATGATGATTATGAGTTCACTTATTTCCAGCTTGTTCCCATGCCGATTTAATTTGTAGCTGTGCTATGCCTGACACATACATCACTGGCAGTGTGCTGTAGTAAAGCAGCTATGGAATGGTTACAGTACAGTTACTGTTTTTCATATTACTTTGCATTGCTGATAGTAAACTCATGACCCAATATTTTCACTCACTATTTCACTCATTCTAGTAATGTGATAATAAAAGTGATTTGATTGTGATTTGATTTGATTTACAGGTGTGATACATGAACACCACTCATTTGTAGTGCCAGTACTATGATTCTTTTGACAATAGAGGAGGAAGGGGTGTTTAAATAATGCACACGACAGTGAGTGGTCTGCTTGGATGGGTTGAGTGAAATGCCTGCTGCTGTTGTGCCACGTAATGCAAATGTGCCCCATGCTGCTTGGTCTGTGGGGACTTCTGCTGTACCCATCAGACCAATTGCCCCCCACTTACTGAAATCATTAACACTGCTCCTGAAGGAGCTGATGTTATTAGTATTAAAACTGTTGTTGAATTGATTAGTATCCATATTAACCAATACTGGTGGGTGGCATGGTGGTACAGTGGTTAGCACTGTTGCTTCAAATCTCTAGGACCAGGGTTCCATGTGTGTGGAGTTTGCATGTTCTCCCGGTGCCGTCATAGGGTTTCCCCCAGGTACTTTGGCTTCCCCCCACTGTACAAAGACATGCTAAGGTTAATTGGAGTTACCCAGTTGCCCCTAGGTGTGAATGTGTGCGTGAATGGTGTGTGAGTGTGCCCTGCGATGGGTTGGCACCCCATCCTGGGTCGTTCCCTGCCTTGTGCCCGTAGCCTCCAGGATAGGCTCCGGACCCCCCACAACCCTGAATAGGATGAACAGTTTCTGAAAATGAAAGGATGGACAAATGCACTGACTGGATATTGCTTGGTGGTTGAGATAATTAGCTTGAAGATGTTTTGAGATTTGCTGGCAGAACAAGACATTTGTTAAAACATTGTTTAATATTTTTGTTGTAAAACTTGTAAAACTTGTTTCGCAGTGGCAATAGCTTATTTCTCTCTGCTTCATCTGTGACATCTGAAACAGCACTAAAAAAGCAGTGCAGAATATGCCTCTTCCTCTTGGGTTTGGCCCGAGAGTGCAGTCTTATCTTATCGGTGGACAGTGTCTGCTTTGCCTCACTGAATCCTGCCTCACTCTTATGGAAAGCAAAATAAAAGTCTGCCTCAGTGCATCTATCCATCCATCCATCTTCCAAGTGCTTATCCTGTACGGGGTCACCGGGG
>JAAGVU020000040.1:17139550-17160588 GCA_011763525.2 Mormyrus iriodes
ATGTACCACTAACATAGTTGTCGTATACGCGGTCCATCGTTATGTGGCGCATGACTGTAAATGTAAATACATTTAGCAGCATATCTCCAGCAGCTAAAGGCCCGAGGCTGGGGTACACCCCGGATGGGACACCAGCTCAGTGCATCTATCTCCTGCTAAACTCTATTATGATAATATGTTGCAGATTCAGCCTAATCAACAGCAGTTTAGTTTATACAACATGCAATAGTATGATTAGGCGCTCACTTTTTTCCGGTGTATTATGTTAGGAGGAATCTGATTTTTTTAAGCATTTAACTTGAAGACTGTGCTGTAATGTTTCCACCTGTCATTTGGCTACTCTACCATCAGTGTGTCCATATGCCGGCTTTCCCAGAACTGAGACGCTCTTCCTTTAAACTCTGCATGCTCCTGGGCAGGTTTTTCCTCACTGTAGTGTTTTTTTTTTGTTGAATCAGGTCATGTTCTAATCCTTCTGAGCCTCATCTGCTCTTGCAAATCTTCACCCCCATACATTCTTACATGTAGGAGCTTGCCTTGTTTTTGGATGGAAGTGAGAGTGGCTCCTCCAGAATAAACATGGGTGGGGGGTGGTAATGCACAGTATGTTTAGTACCTCCTAATACATGTGGTTATGCATATTACCATGTTAAAGAGCTTTTACATAGCTCCAGTGGGCAGTTTTTTAATGCAATTTCTGCCTTGATATTAATCGTGATACAATTTTAGTATAAAGCTGTTGCTTTGGCCGGGTATTTGCAAATTGGTGAAATGCCGTTTTAGGAGAGAGGTATTTTTGAGAGCATAAAAACAATGCATACACATTTGATCATTTAGAGAGTAGCACATGGGGATAAAAACAAAAAATGTTGAGTCAGTGTTACCAGTGAGGTTGATGTAAGTTAACATATTACTTTTGTCCAGAGTGCTCCACTCTCTGGGGTACTTACACTTTGCTTCCTCAGTCTTGGTTGCTGCTCTCCCTCCTCCTTCTTGTTGAGGCAGCAAATTAATCCTCCTTCATAGAGTAGAAAACCTAGAGTGAATTGACAGCAGAACCTTGTCATTGGGATATGATTGAAAATTATACTGAGATAAAGGTATCATCCCAAAATGAGATGCATTGATCAATTTAAAAAAACATAAAGTCCGTGTGAAAGATCAGGAGATTATAGTGAGGTTTCCCCAGATGGACACATCATAGCTATATGAACTTAATGCAAACACCTGAAGAAATAATCTTTGAAAGTGATGAATTAAATAAAACCAAATATCAGTTTGTTTTCTCTCTCACCTGTGTTGATGCATAGCTTAAGGGAGAGACTGCCTGCAGTATAACATGTCCATGTCTTCCTCTGGGACTTTGATTCATCGTCCTTCTGGCTCCAAAAATAGTTCCAGGACTGTGGCTGCTTTGAGTCTCCAGAGGAGATTGAGTGAGCAAGTGTTCCACACTCCCTGGTGTCCTACCATTTTTTGCATCTAATTGGAGTACAGGCTCTACCACAGCATGTGTGGATGTATAACAGTAAAGGGAAGGAGGACGCAGTGAGGAGCTCTGCCAAGTCAGTTTTTAGCCCCCTTTCTTTGTAGGCACCTCTCAACAAAAAGATCTCCAGAGGAACATACGCACAGATGCCCAGCTCTTTAAGTTGCATAGTCTCTAAGAAACTTCCTGGCGCTCTGGCGCCCATCTACAAGGTAGACCTGCTTGACTGTGTTTTGTTTTTTCGTGTTTGAAGCTCTGTAGTTATGCCAGAATGTGGGAGTGCTGTTTGGGACGTATTCACAGTAATGCTCTACTTTGCCTTTGCTTTGTTTCACTGTAAAGTACTTTGTGTAGCGTCTTTTTTTTTGTCTAGTTGATCATTTCTAAGTGAAAACAAGCTGTAGTCTGGAACACAAAGGAGCATGAAGGGAAGAATCTCACTGATATTATTTCTATTTGAATAAAATTAGTTCATTTATAGTGGGTCTGGGATTTGAAAAATTATCAGTTCCCATACAAGCCAGCGTATCTCACGAAAGAATTTTAAAATGACAGTACATATAGATCTCAGTAACTGTAACCAAAAGACCCTTAGAATGAGTTGAAAGTCTTTATGATGAATTTAAGAGAAATAGTTGCAACAAACATGTAAGCAAAGCGCCAGTGATATTGCCAGACATCCATGAAATTAGTGATATGCAGATTGAGGATTTTTTGTGAGCCATGTAAACAGTGTACATCCAAATAGAAAACTTGTTTCGTGTCACCTAGTTCATGTCACCTGATGCCTTTGTCCCTGCATCTCCAACATCAACATGTCTGCTGATTTAGGTCACCTTGTCTTTTCTGGTAAGGAAATGAGGCATGTGTCATCACGGCTGGTGCTGGTCAGTGGCTGCAAAGACTTAATTGAAGTCAAGCTGTGTGTGTCAGCTGTACAAGGTGGTCAGGTAGCAGGAGAGGAAAATCTGGGAAGAGGGATGCTGCTGGTCTTGTTCTGTATACTCAGAATGTCTCTGATTCTGTTCCATGTCACTGGGGATGACATGAGTGTCCCAGTGGACACTCTCTCTCTATCTTTCTCTCTCTCCCTCTCTCTCTCGCCTTCTCTCTCTCACCCCCTTTCTCCCCTCCCTCTGCTCTGTATGGGAGTCTCCCCTCTTGGCTCTTCTGGCTCGATGTTGGCTGTGGCGAGTGCAGCCTCTTGCCGCCCATCTGCCTCATGCTGCCACACATGTGACTGAGCTGGAGAAAAGCACAGAGAGCTTTACTCAGTTTTATTGGGATGTACAGGAAGACATTCCTGGCTAGTGGCTTTGTTTTGGGAAAGTTTCTTAGACATTAAACATTCTGCATTTCCTCAGTATTGCTGGTGAGTTTCTTTTTAGAATTTCAGTCTATGGGATTAGTTGGGGGACTTTTTTGGTAATTTTATATAATATTGTAATTAACTTGTAGTAATAGTGACCTGTTTGCAGTGTGCGTGTGTGTTTATGTGGAGTATAGATTTGACTAAGGGGTTGAGATGTACTATTTAGGTAATATAACTGACACAAACTGGCAGTTACATATAACTTGCCTTTTGTGTTGCTTACTATTCAATTGTCTGTCAGTTTATGAAGTTTTCATCTTCTCCAGTTCTTTCACTTGTGGACATATATATCATGGCATTTTGTTTTGTTTAGTTAAACGTAATGGCAAAATTACACCACATACTCAGGGTATCCCAGAAATGTAACATTGAGCTTCATGTTGTGGCCCCTGCTTTTTCTTACATTTGGCGCTTTCCTCTGTTGAAGATATAGCAGCATCTCGGAATCACGTAAAATGCGGATGTTTACTGATTTTTCGGGAATTGTGAAAGTTAAGCCTCTTGTATGAGCCTCATACAAGAGGGAAAGTGGGATGTATTAATATGCAGAGGCGGAGTTGTTTGGGAGGCCCAGATGGACTGTATTCACTCCTGACTGTGTATATCTAAAGATCCTTGGAACTTTTGGTTAATGTTTTTCCATTCTTACATTTTCATTAATTGCATTTCCACTTAAAGGGCGATATAATATGAGCAATATTTTACAGCAATAAGTACATCATGATCTGTGATGACCGTGTCCAATTGATACATCGAATGTCTGATATAATCTAATATTTGAGTGATAATTCAGTTTGGTATAATTGCAAACTTTGCTGATTTGCATTTCAGTAAGGTGTACAATTCATAGCTGTCAACCGTCACAGCTGATAGTTTCTGCAGTGATATTAACGCAGAGGTAGACTTCTGACATAATTTGATCCAACATCAAATAGATATTCTTTACTTGTAACTACAATATCTAGGGAGCTTACATCATACCTTAAAAATCTGCAGAGATGATGTATTAAAGGTTTAGAGCTGTGCAAACATCATGTAATATGTTATTAACATAGTTGCTATAACTTCCTTAAAGTAAAACTAGATAACAGTGAGCCCTTATTTCCCTTTTACTGTTTGGCTATTCTTCCGTGAAATTCTTCTCTTAATACAAAAAAACTCCATACTATATGTAGTGATGAAACTAGTCAGTGCATCACAGACTGGGCTGTCCCACTCTTTTTTATTGATTTACGTTTATTACCTTGTACAAGTCTCTAATGTGTGTTCAGTTTCTTTCTCTAACTGAGACAATTCTCAAATAGTGTCAGTCAGAACATACTGAAAGTCAACACTTCTGTTTGGGAAGGTTTATACTTCAAAGCGTTCATGTGCTCCAGTAAAATCTTGGCAGTTTCTATGTAGCATTCCTTTATCAGTGTAACTGCTCCTAATGACAGCATTTTATGGCAGGGTGTGTTTCCGTCTGTGCTGGCCATAAAAGTTGTTCAGAGCGAGTGGCTCTGAATCGCAGTCCGTGCGTCAAGCTTATTAATGATGATTGTTGACCATGATTATCTTAGCCCGAGATCCTGTCCTCTGCGGTCCTGTCCCCCTGCTGTTCCTCACTGCCTCCCTCAGCTCTCCTTCTTGCCGTCTGCTGCTGTCACAGATCAATATCATTCCTGGCCTCTCTTATTGTATTCCTTTGTTTTGTTGTTGTCATTGTCTGTGTGTTGCCGTGAAGTGAATAATGATGTCTCTCTGTCTACAACTATTTAAACATTAGGTGCCAGGTGTGGGCTGGTAACACTCAGGTGACATGATATTGAGTGTTTTCCATACTGCATTTTAAATGCTTCTGGGTAAAGTTCTTTCATATAGCGGACATGCTCAGGTCCTGTAATTGAACGCAGCAGATGCACACTTCAGGAAACATTATCGCTGTTAATTCAGTTTTCATGTTTTATTTTAAATGATGAGGTAGTGAGCAGGGGAAGGACATTCAGGGGAGAGGAGTGGGACACAGCAGAATTAGTTCCTAAATTGCTATTAGCTGATTAAAAATGATTAAAATATTAAAAATGCATCATCTTAATGAATCTTTACTGAGACCCCTGGGCCAAGTTTCCTATTAAACTACAAAAGGGAGATGATTATATTAGGATTTCATTTACATTTGTTGAGCTAATATAAATAGAGGGAAATTGTTCAAAGGTTATTTTTGGCCTTGTGTTTTGTTTTAAGATGTTTGTTATATTACTTTCACTGGTAGACAAATGAAAGCAGTTGTCTGAATAAAAAAGCTCCCTTGGTTTTAAATACACCATTTTAATTTCATTCGGTTTCCTTTTTGTTGGTCAGTCGTTATGTGTGAATTCCTCTGAAATTCCAATAACTTGAAACTCGGCTTTAAAATTAATCATGGCATCAAATGGATTCCTTGTTAGTGAAGCCCTCACTATTTACGTTGCTAAGACATGTAAGGTCATTTCGTAAGAAAATTTATTGATTTTCCTCTACTGATTTATTTGCTTAAAAAACAATTAAATCTTGGTGTTAAATTTAAATGGCAACTTTCAATATGCAATATTGATCTTCTTGTTTCAATATTTTTAACAGATAGGTCTTGTAGGTCATCAGATGTTTCGATCAGGTTGGCTGTCCATGGGGCAGATTCCTGCATCATACTGCCAGTTGCTGTAGGAGCAAGTATGAACACTGGCAGTTTATTAAATCTGCTGGTCACATAGAACATGCTATCCTCTTTGGATGCTCAGTAAGCCACAGTGCTCCTATTTGAGTGGTTTTATTTCTTTGGCAAATTCCATGTCACTGATTATTTGTTAAACAAAGGAAATGCTCATCAACTTTTAGCAAAAGCATTGCTCTTTTTCCCCCCCATTAAAATGAACATTTCTGTTGATAGAATTATGAGTGAATGAGAGTTTTTCATATTAAGGTAAGCTTTCTTAAAAAAAATCACAAAAACATGCATACTACTGCTCCATTATGCAGGTCTGACAGTGTTCTGAAATGTATACTGCTTTATAGCATAGGTAACGCCAGCAATCTGTAATTAAAAAAAGGGATGGGAGTGTGCTCTCTAAGTTCCTTCAGTTTTCATGAAATGCTGTCTCTGAGTATCGCATAAACAGTTACATGTTTATTTAATGTATTTGTAACAGTTGCGCTATTTTTCGGCACTGGTATAATTAAATTGTATCCAATTTAATTTAGGAAGCAACAAAATAAGCATTTTATTCTTTTCTTCCTGACATGTGGGCCACAGCTGGTAGTTTCATGTAGTTTCTGTAAGCATTAGTCTACCAGTACAAGCTTTTATGGGAAACAGATTTAGAATTCAGAATGGACTTTGTGGGGACCTTTTTATGTCATATGACAATCACAGTACAGGATCATTGTTTTAAAAGAAAAAATTTATTTAGGCTGAAGGAAAACAGACATCAGTATTAAGTATAATGGCACTTTGCATTTAGTTACATTTGTTTAATTTTTTTGTAGTTGTACAAATTTCATGGTTTTCAGAAAACTAGGTGCTATGTTTGCATTCAAGATGCATGACACATTTCAGTTCTGTTGGCTGAGTCAGTAGTCAAATTCTTCCTTAGAAGCAACACCACTTTGTTAGTCGACTCATCAATTAGCTTGGTACTTCATTTTTGGAACATGTCCATAACGTAATCATTTCATTTTCAGATGGTTGTAATGTGTTTTCTGTCAAGGGAACTTACACATTAGTCCTTTTGCATTTATATGAGTAAAATAAACAGCATACATCATTATCATCTGTCGTACAAGATTTTAATATCCCCAGAGATAGAATATTAGTGACAGTAGGTCGGGAAGACTAATCAATGGCATGGTTTAATTATTCATTTAATTAAAATGTTTTTCTTTTGGGAGGGTGTTCATCTTAGAGAAACAGTTGATGTTACCTGTGATGAGTTAGTCTTGTGCTGATGGATGCCGAGATGACTGTGCTGGAGTTTTTCTGTAGTTACTTGCAGCCCATGATCCTGTAATAAGAAATGTTGTGCAGTATTTAATTGTGCTGTTAGTTTGTTGCTAGATTTTCTATGTAGCACTCTAATTACCAAAACCCTGCCCTTTTTTGACCTCCCTGTACCCTTGGATTATAGTATGTGACCAGAATTATATTTGTCTAGTTAAATGTTATAATAATATTTGCTATAATATGTTTGTCCTGTTAAAAATAAAACTTCTGGACCTTTTGTTTTGCTTTGGAATAATTTGACAAGTCTCACATATTTTAATTGTGCATATAACGCTGTCATAGCTGCGGAAAGATCATCAACATAAACCAGAGATAAATACAAATGTCAACATCATTAGTCCACCACACATCCACTTGTATATTTGCCTATGTCTTAAATGGAGTGTCAAAAACCTGGATCAATGTTCAGGTGGAAATATTCTCATATTTGCATCAAGCTTTCTTTTTTAACCAGTGTTTACATTTTTGAGGGTCAGATTTTAATTCCATGTGAAAAACTGTTTAGTTCAGTTTGTCCTGGAATTCATTGTCATCATTCATTCATTGAACATCAATCCATTGTATTTGCATGACTTTGCTTCACCCAGGGAGGAGCAGAGATCATTCCTTTAAATGACTGAGTTCTGGAATAGACCTGGGTGGTGTTTAAGGGCTCAGGGGTCATGGTGTTCTTTCCTGGTCCCACCCCACACAGACTGACCAATACTGTTGGCCAAGGATTCGTTTTCTGTATAATGGAGTGAAGTGAGAAGCTTGAGGTCCGTCCATCAGAAAGACTGTTCCAGAGCAGAACACTCTTAGAACTTTGTAAGTAATTCTGTTCACAGAAGCTCAGTGCTGAACAAATTCCGTTTCCCTGGCCTTTCTCCTTCCAGTCTCCTTCCTGCTACGTTCACTCTAAACCAAAGTCACTGGAGTACTTTGAACATGAAAATGGTAAACTGTTTTGTTGGATAAATTTGTTGATTGGTTTTTGCTTGAGTCAAACAGTTCTTAGCATTTTCATTAATTTAATTTAATTTAATTAATTTAATCTCTAATTTTAAATTTGATTATAATGATTCCTTTATTGTAAAATACTCCTTTTATGTTCACCCAGTGCTCACTGGTTTTATGATCACTTACAATTGTGGAACTGAGCCTAAAAATATCAGACCTCAGTTGTCCCGCCTTGGGGTGCAAAAGTGTGATGGCTTGCGTAATTGTGAGCTACTTGTTCTTTTTTAAAAGCTGTGCCCTGCAGTTTATCTGGAGCTAATATTAAAACAAAGGAAACAACCACAGGCTTTAGAGTTGCCTGGACTAATGGATCACACAAAATACCCAAGATAATTTCACTTTGTTGGCCTACATCGTAGTAGGCAGCATAGATTTTTAGAATTTAATTCCCAAATCAAATGTGACCATTTGTTTGTGACTGATCTTCCTTTTATGACGTAGACGCACAATGGCCTGCATTCTGCTATCTGAGCTGGGTAAGCGGACCTCCAGGCCTTTTCAAAGGAGCTCAGATGTGATGACAAAGTGCCATTTACCCTGCGATTTGTTTGAATAAAGGCAGTGTAAGAGGCTGTCCCTCTGTGCCCTGATTGAATGAAGTAAGAAGTATTAAATTACCCCGGGAGCCTGCTGTCTTTTCCTGCTCCCATCAGGTTTATTGACTTGAGATGGTCTCTGGGTTGGGGGTTTGTATCTGTAGCGTGTGACAGGGGTGAAGCTGTGTACAGACCTACCTGAAAGCAGTATCATTCAGCTTCACAGTGGCAGCAACACCAGTTGGAGATGACTTGAGTATTTCTATTTGTCCTGGATAATTTGCCAAATTTGGGTATTGTGCCAGGCTTCATATCAGTCAATATCTCAGATTTATCATGTTTTTTTAACTAACAGTTTAACCTGTGCAAATATCAAAATTAAAAAGGTTGACCAGTAGGGCTAGACTTTTAATTACATAATTAAGAAGCTTTGCTCTTTCACAGTTTGCTTGTGGTTTTAGCTTCTTAAACTGGCTTATCTAGGTAACTTACAACACTTTTGCTCGTTTTTGCCAGATGCACCCATATTTAGGAACACTATGCTTACTGTATTAAAAAAAGTCCCACTACCCACAAATTCCCAATTCATTTGTTTTATTGGTTTCCAGGACCTAGTGTTGCCTAATTAACATGCATTTTGTGTTTCTTTGTTTGTGCGAACTCAGCTTATCTCAGTCTTAGAAGTTAATGAGGGGGACTTGTTAAAATGTAATGTCAAGTTATGACACAGATGTTACAGCATTGATTTTCTTTTCACTTGACATTAATACCTCTATGTGTGTGAATGTGCAATATGAAAAGAAAATGCCATAAGGCTAAACAAATGTCCTGTTAAGCATATTGGAAAAAACATTATTCTTGTAATATAAATATTAAGAAACCTATAAATATCACTGTGTATATGTTTGCTTTTAAAATGATGACAAACTGATTCCTTTATTATTTATAATAATTTTTAAATTCGTAATGCACGCACGCCACCTCATCTTTACAGTCTCTCCCATTGGAGATCATACACACCTGTAATGTGTCCAGTTTATTCTTTTTTTTCATATTTTGGAAATGCGCAGTTTGTTCAAAGTCGTAATGTGATCATTCACATTATAGCAAAACATCACACTGTTGTTGCAACATTTGCAGTTATTGCAGAAGGTGCCCAGCTGCCCAAAAGGGAATTATGGGCTGCTGCCCTGGTAGCTAAGAGGCTATAAGTAGAAAAGCTACATTCCCCTGGGGTCGCATGAGAGATGGAGAGGTCAGCGATGGGGTAGACCATCAGGCATTTCAGCTGGTGCAGCCTTATTGTTGTAGGTTTTAATTTTTTTTTACGGAAGTGGGTTGATGGGGAGAAGCATAAAGGCACTATGGAATGAAGGATGAGTTGAAGAGGTGTGTTTATATCCCTCGAGGCATAAACTATTCAAAGCAGACAGAGGAAGTCATGGATGCACCTCTGTTAATGAGTCCCTGTTTCCCTGAGGAATTTCGGCTCCATTAGCTGGTCCTTGTTTACATCTCCCATCAGCGCTTCCCCTCATAATGCTCTCCTGCTGTGCCATAAAGAGCTGAGACTCTATCTCTTGTGGGTTTACCCTCAGTGTTCACTTCCTGTTTATTATTATCTAAAGTAAACGCTATGTTTTGGCAAGGATTCAGTTGCATGTTTTGCATAATGTGTTTCTTTCTAATGCAGTGTAAATGCTTTGTGTAAACAGTTCATTGCATTGTCCTATACTGTGTTATGTAGAAGATTGAGGTACAGATTGTGTACCATCAGGCTGGTCCAATAGTGCCCCAGGGGTGTCACTAGGGCTGCTTTGTTCTGTATGCTCTGTAGCCCCCCCAACAATTGTACACGAATCAGTTTAAATAGTGTGTTCTAATTCATTTTCATTAAACTCAGAGCCCTCTAGTAAAAGCTTAGCCTACCTTTTCATGAATCTATAGTGCTGCCCCTGGCCCGGCCCTCTTTGAGCAATCCAGGAATAGTGCAGATTATTGGATGAATTACATAAATCGTAGCTTGATTGCAAGACCCAGAATGTTAACGATATATTGATTTTTGCATTGTGCATTGATCATAATGGCCTGATTTAAATAAAGAGCACATGAACACTGGCTGTCAGGAGCAAAGCCACCTTAATTTAGGACAAGTGGTGTGGCTTGTCCATCCCACAGTAACAGGTCAGCAGTAGGGCTTTCACAAATGTTTGTCATATGGAAAGGTTTGACAGTCAGCACGAGCCTGTCCATGTTTCACTGTTTTATGGCACATCTACTCTGGCTGGGTCAGTACATATAAAGTACATATGGTTTCTACACTGGTATAAATTGCCCTTAAATAAGAATTTGACAATAAATTTAACAAGAAGTTGAATAGGTTCTCTTACTATATTGGCCATTTTTTATTTGCTCAGGGGCCAAATCGGTTTGTGTGCAGGAATATGTGTCTGAAGGGGGATTTCTTGTAGAGCTTTTAGACAGGTATCTGTGGCTTGAGATGTGGGCATTGGTAGCAGCTCTGCTTTAAATAAAATCCGGGCTGACTTTGGGGCCACCCCTGTTTAGTTACCCTTTGCCTATGCTCTAATGGCAAATAGGAGACATGAAGTAAATTAGAATAAGAGAATTTTTTTATATATATTATATATATATATATAAATAAAAATATATAATATACAACATATGCTTTAATCATATGACTTCAAATGTAACACAGGATGTTTCTGCAGCTAAGGAGGTGTCACCTGAATAAAAGATGCAATAAGGTGGGCTCCTGTGGTGGTGTATCTTTCAGATCATCAGTAATTGACTGAGGGTGACAACATCATTTAATTTAGGTTCTGCCTGCCAGGTACCCTGCTGTGTTAGGGAGCCAGGCCAAAGGCATTATCATTTTGCTGCAGTTGGCCATCTCACTATTTCAATAAGGGCTTCTTTAAACAAATAATTTCTTGAATTTAATACCCTGGATATTTCAATGAAATTTCCTAATAGTCTATTAACTGCCGTTATAATTATAAGCATTTTATCAAGTTATATCTTCTGGTAGGCATTTTCTTCCGAGCTTGATTATTTTTTCAAACGAAAGGTAATTTCTTGTCATGGATCATATATACATAGATTAAGGCCTGCAAAGGATACCTCTTGGCTATGTAACTGTTGAGTCATAACTTTAAGCCATAGTTTTTATATTATGAAACCAAAATGAAGGGAAAACCCTTGCATCCTGCCCTCATTTTAGAAGTGTATGCCCTGTAAAGGGGACTGTAAATACCTGCCTTCTCTAAACTCATCAGACTATTTCAAGCAAATAACAGTCTGGCATCAATTTATTTGTCAACTGTTCTCCAAAAAGTTATTAATATTTTGTTTGGTTTTGTTCCCAAACCTTTCCTGAGCAGCCCTCCAGCCATCACATGTAGTCAAGTGCGTAACTTTGGTTTCTCCACCCATTTAGGAGGAAACAAGATTATTGGGGGAAGTAGTATTAGCCAGTTTTGATTTATTGGGGGGTTAAACCCCCATCCCCCCTGTAATTTACGCCCATGCATGTAGTTGTTTCACCACCAGCCCATTTAATTAACTGAATTAGGTAATTCATTGTATTAGGTATTGATTAGTCAAACATCGTATTCTAATGATTAAGTTATCAAATATGTGGGTGTATTAGATGGTTACTGCCAACACCGGGGTGACTTTACAGCAGGTTTGATATGGATAAACTAACACACTTCGATAGATATTAAATAATAGTTTTACACCAACATGAAGGTCATTTAAATATAATTTTCCTTTGCACAGTACTGTATGTCTGTAGATGTTGTTGTTGTTAGTTGTGAAGTCGTGTCCGACCCATCGCGACCCCATGGACAACGTTCCCCCAGGCCTTCCTGTCCTCTACCATCCCCCGGAGTCCATTTAAGCTTGCACCGACTGTCTGTAGATACATATATGTAAACTTAATGTATGTGATATATCACAGCATTTATGTTGATTGGCAGGCTAGAGGTATCTTAATTGCACTGAAAATTGTACGTCACCCTGGATGAAAGTGTGTGCTAAGCAACTAAATTTAATGGCTAAACTGGAGAAGACAATAACTGGGTGAAAGATATTGAAAGAAAGGCCTTTAATATTTAATAATGGATTTGGCATGAAGATTTACCCGGGCAAGTTTTATTTCAGTCCTTGGTTTTTGTCTGTGTTCACAGATGCTGGATCCCGAGGCTGACGAACACTGCAAGCTGAGGGTGCTTCACCAGGGGCACCACGACCTGGGGGAGGACTGCCTGCCCATCATGGGCAGCACTCAACCAGAGCACCTGCTGCAACTGGACCAAGCATGCACTGTAGTGGGCGATGGGCAGAAGGTGGTGCTCCCCCCAGCTACCTCCACCCATGGAGAGGACTGCAAGAGCCAGGAAGCTTGCCGTGCCGCATTTTTGCAGGAGGCTAGGGGTGAGGCCAAGGGAACAGACTGGGTGGATGAAGGAAGAAAAGACACAGAGCATCTGCCTTCGTACTCGTCTGCTTCCTTCATCATCCCTGAGCTGCGGCTTGACCGGGCCTTCAGTGCGGATGGCCTGTCTTCCCCAGCGACAGATGGAGATGACGAGGAGGATGACGAGGAAGACGAAGAAGAAGAAGACAGTGATGAGAACTGCTTGAAGCACAGCAACGGCAAACGGTGTAGCATGGTGGTGGCCTCGCCATGCGAGAAGCACCAGGGGGGCCTGAGTGTGCAGGGCTCCCTGCGTCGGCGCACGCACAGTGAGGGCAGCCTGCTCCAAGAACCCAGGTCACCCTGCTTTGCCTCCGATAACGCCATCCACTGCCTGGAGTCGGCGGGTGGCCACAAGGGTGGCTGGACTCTGCCTTCCCCCAAGACCTTGAAGAAGGAGCTGGCCAAGAACGGGGGATCCATGCATCAGCTTTACATGCTCTTCTCTGGGAGGAAGGTCAGTCTCCTTTATGCCAAGAATCTCATCCGACTCTCCTGGCATGCTGTTGTCATTTGTATGTGGGCAAACTGGAAAAATTATTGAACAAAATTTTGCATCGCATGGAAAGCAGTAACCTTATTAGTCACCATATTGCTTTCCCTGGTGGATTTTGGCCATGTGTTGTTTAACACAAACAAATCCTTGTAATGCATTGACTGTGACACTCCCTTGTGGAAAGTTTGTACTGTTCTCCTTAGTTATACTGTAAAGGTATTAATATCAAAATCATGAAACAGAAATATTAGAAAGTATTTCACACTGGGGAGAGGTTAATTCTTCATGCCACAGTTTTTCATGTCATTATCCTAATCTTCAGAACTGCAAGTTAAAAATAGCTGAGCTTAATATAATTAAACTGCACCAAGTAAAATGTTCTCCAATATTTCAGAAGTTTTATTTTTATCATTTCTAATGTCGAGGACAATGACTGCTCCTTTTATATGCTGGACCAGTTATTGTCTGACACCTAGTGATGAATATAAGGAAATGCTTCGAAAAGCAAGCCCGTGCTGAGACTGAATCCCCATAATGCATTTGTGACTCTACAGCGTTTCTCCATCAGTGTTTCTCAACCCAGTCTTCAGAGACCCCAAAACGGTCCAGGTTTTTGCTTCCTCCCAGCTCTTCAAAAACATGGACTGTCTGGGGGACCTGAAGACTGAGTTGAGAGACACTGCTCTACAGGATATGGGCTTGTAACAGGTAGCGTAATGGGGGAGGAGATGGTAATATAACCCAAAACATTGCTGGTTCAAGACCTGGAAGCAGCCTAGTATGGTACCATTTAAAATAGCAATATGAATGAATTTAAAAGGCATGAACCAAGCAAATAAATGCTAGCTTAGATCATGTTTTAATCAAGAACCAGACTTGTGGTTATAAGGTCTCAGGCTGAGATACTAAGAGCAGGGCTGTTGAATCCTCGAATGGGGAGTTTACCTAAGACTGCTTCAGGAAATAACCATAATTGTGTTTGCGACTGATGGAGCCTTTTCCATAATTAACCTAAAAGGTACATCTAAATGTCATTGCAGAACAAAGCTGGTGAGGCTGACTGTAATGGTTGTCCACAGAGAAGCGTTTTTAGTCCATCAGGTACCGATGGTCTGTAAGTTAGTGGGGTGTCTGTTTCTATTTCTCTAGTTTTCTTTTTGTTGTCGGATGCCTACAGCATCATGTTTGATGCCTACCATGGATCACTGTCTGGACAGTTTGCTCCCTGCGTTCACGTGGATCTGCTCCCAGAGTTCGACGACAAGATTTATATTTGTCCAATGATTGAAGCTAGTGTAAAACATTTCATAATGCAGTAATTCGATTCAAGTAACGTTTGGAACATAGTCTCCCATGGCCATGAAAAAAAATATTAAAGGAAGTAGGAAGTATCATTTTCAAGCTGGAAGCTGATTACCTTCATTTATCCTGCATGTATAACACATACATTTCCACTAGAGGGAGCTGATGATACTCAGCTCTAATTTCTGTCTCATTTCTGACACGATTTTAGTTGTTTTTTTTTCTTCCCCTGGTGTCTTGTATCAACAGAATGTATCCCTTAAACTAGATACTGCTGTTAATCCATGCTTGAACTTATTTTTCTGCTTATAAATTAGTATGGACACTATCAATTGTATCAATAATTGAGTAATCTACTGATTTAATCTAATGTTTCATAGACCTGCTAAGTCTCACACATTTTGTGGGAGTCAAACTGATTTGGAAAGATGGTCTCACACTCCAGCGCGAAAATATTTTCTAGTCCACTGAGACAATATTGAGCAAAAGTAAATGCTTTGTGTCTGTTAGCACAACTTATTTGACAGTGTTGGTAGATGAGTTCTTTTTTACTGTATAGTTAATTTTAAACTCAACCAAAACTTCAAATATTGCAATGTGAACTTTTCTGAAACTGTTCAACCCCAAAACACACAATGCTTTGACAAAACAAAACAACAACAACAACAACAATAATAATAATAATAATAATAACTTTTAGTTTTGGGTATTATGTACCATTATATAAGATGATGCGGCTAAGCGACAAGGCTAACCTTCCTTTTAGCAACGATCATTTTGACATACAGGAATCGCGGAAACTAAATAACGCAAAATAATTGAAGTTAACATGATGACAAAGACAGGCTAGGTTACTCTGAGAGGCTAAATGGCACATATGGCTAACCTCGCATTATTGGGTGAGTCTGTCACACCCGATTGTCTTCTTTTAAGATATATTTGCATTGCAGTTGTTCTGACAGATGACTGCATTGCCATTCACTTTTAATGTTCTATTCATTCTGCTGTATATTTGTACTTTAGCCCACATTCCTAAAGCACCTCTCACAGGAGGGAAATGATCGTATGCCTTTTCCAGGTCCACAAAGCACATGTAGACTGATTGGGCAAACTCCCATGAACCCTCCAGTAAGCCGAGAGCCAGTTTTGGCAACTGATGATTGGTCTGTCAAGGCTCCAGCCTTCAACTGCCACCCAATCTACACTGCACCTGACCCCCACGGCTCCCCCTGCAGGCGTTGGGCCCACAGGGGGGGCTAATAGATGTTATCCCTTTGGGCTGGGCTATGCCCGACCGAACCCCATGGGTTGAGGCCTGTCCACCAGGCGCTCGCCTTCAAGCTCCCACCACAGGCCTAACTCCTGGGTGGGGCCCTGGTCTCCTCAATCCTGGAAGGTTAATATACTGTCATTTTAATCTACATCAAGGGTCAATATAGGCTACAACGAGAGGCTAAGTGGCACATATGGCTAATCTTGCATTACTGTGTGAGTCTGTCAAACCCGAATGTCTCCTTTTAATATACATTTGCATTGCATCTGTTCTACAGTGATATTTAAGTTCTGCTTTGCCATACTGACAAATGACTGCATTGTCATTCACTTTTAATGTGAAGTGCTTCCATACTACTGAGGCTTTCGCCCTTTATACGGACCCTCGTCTGCTATGTGCTATCCTCCTTCTGCCATACGAGTAATCAAGAAAGAAATTTTTAATCGATGTTTTTCAATAAAATGCGTAATTGTGACAGCTCTGTTATAAATCCTGCATTAATTCAAGGTGTATATAGACAGCAGGTGAGGTGTTCATTCAGTTCTTTATGCCCCGCTGGTTTTTACTCACCTAGCTGTGAAGTGTTTACGTATGCTCCAGATATACAGTGGATTGAATATACAGCCTAATGCTATGCTGTTTTCATGACCCACTCAGAGTCATGTCATTCAGTTTGCTTTAGCCTTCTATATGAAAGTGTCCTCATCACTGTTTGTTCCTTTCATTTACCACAATGATTTGTAAGCTGCAATCCTATTGATATACAAGGTCCAGGGTTAGCATTTGGCTCTTATAGCATGGGGATGATTCTCATGGAGTTAGTAAATGCTACAATATAAAGAAATGTCATTTTTACATGCGACCCTCTGCACTGTGTATATTTAACACACCTCTGTAGTTTACATATTTATATATTTGTCGTACATTATTTGTTTGAATGGTACAGCCTGTAATTGGTTTGAACTTGTTTGATAAAGTTGTAGGGCCTGGTGCAGTATTACTGGACAAGTTTAGTGACATTGTGTTTCATGGACATTACCGCTGCTCTAAAGCAGAGCTACAATTCAGCAGAGCAGCTGGAAATTTCACAATTTCATTCTGTTGAAGTCCAAGGTGTTCTTTGGTGCTGTTATTGATATGAAATATAACACACTATAATTTATAAATACGACATTTCGCTTTATTCGTGAGATCAGGACCACATGAATAATGAACTTATATTAAAGGTTTTTAATCAAATAGTGTAGTGTAGGTTTGTATTAAGGTGTGTAGATGGCCTGTAAATCAAATAGTGTACTTTTTCCAAGTGGGAGTTTGTCTCAGTGTGTGGATTATCAATAGATCTTTGGGAAAAAAAGTCAGTGCCTGTCTGATACCTCTATTTACCAGTGGGGGGCGACATTCAAGCAGTAGAATATGCCTGCCTGTTTATCAGCTTGATGTGTCCCTGTGCTTAAAAGGCATTCCTGTCTGTCTGCTTTGGGGTACCACTATCAGTAATGTGAACAGAGTGCTCTGGTAGTTAGGACCCCAGTTGGACTCTCAGCCATTTCAGTCCAGGCACTGTTACCAGCCAGCCTGTGCCCACAATCACTCTATTGCTGTGCTTGTTGTGGTGGTTATTTTTTCGATCAGCATTTAGTCCAGCGTCATTTTGCCACATGGCTCTTGGGTCATGACGAGGGCAGCATGTCACCAAAAATAATCCAGTTTTGCGCATTCTGTTTGGACTTGATTCAAAATGCAAAACAACAGAGATCTATTTAAAATACCGGGCCTTGAAAGATTACTGGAGTTCAAGGCCAGTGTACTGAAATGTTGAATGTTTGTGTTCTAGTGTTTTGTCTGGGCTGGGGAAGAGGCCTGAGACATTCTGCCATGGGGGCCAAAGTGTACTGTCACAGGCGTGGAGCTGCTGTTTGGGCAGAATACATCCAAAACATAAATATAAATATATAATGTATCCGTGCTGTTTTTTTTTATCAAAATCATGCGTAATTTGGAGCATTCTACGCCATCTGTACCAGAACTCTGCTGCCAATTCCTCAAGTCCTGTCTCAGACAAAAACAAACAAAGTTACTGGGAGTTCAAGGTATTAAAAAATTAAACAAAGCAACATGTTTTTATGTAGAAAATCTGACATCATCTTAACGTTTTAGGTATGTTAAAATTATATTATTTATTAAATTAATGAGTTCATGAGAAGGACCCGTTTGCTCAGTGTCATTGTTACATTTAAACGTATCTGAAAGTGACAGTCCATTCTGTACTCAGTGCCCTTTGAATACATTGTAACAATACTAGCGTGGCATTAAAAACCACAAGGCTATGAACAGGTGGGCACTCTGGGGAAGAATGATATTCCTACATTTGAGAAAGATGTCATTTTGTGATTGCTAGAGTTTTTATCCTATCCTATGTTGAGAAAGGTTTCCTCCATTTTCTGTGCACTAAATAGCGCTGTAGGTGTAGAGAAATTTAATACGGCTTTTGAGAGACTGATCGGCTTATGCCAGGCTTGTGAAATAATGCCTCATCTTCTAATAAATAACATTACAGCACATGTTTAACACATCCCATTTACATCATTGAAATATATCTTGTACAGTGGATCTCCTCTTGTTAATACCTGCCCAAGGGG
Source organism: Mormyrus iriodes (assembly GCA_011763525.2). Lineage (NCBI taxonomy): Eukaryota > Metazoa > Chordata > Actinopteri > Osteoglossiformes > Mormyridae > Mormyrus > Mormyrus iriodes. The sequence goes on from JAAGVU020000040.1 coordinate 17,158,182, forward strand.
AGGGTAGCATTTTGTGTTCACCACTTAGAAAACTGGTAAATAAAATACAAATATAACTGAACACCAGCTGAGTCTGGGAAAAACAATTTATAGGGGACTCACGGCTTTTGAGCGACCCATTTTCTTGGCCAGTTAAACTAATACTCTTGCTATTAAATACAGCTAGCTTTTATGTAAAGGAATGTCACACAAACAAAATGTAAGGTGGGAAAATTACCACAGGTGACATGCGGTTGTAATAAATGTGAAATATTTGTAAAGTTTATGGGTTTGGGATAACACCATCCCTTTGTGGAGGGTGGTAGTCATGTGGTGTTGTCCTAATGGGCATTCACATGTGAATAATAAATTTTAAACACGTGCCAGTCTTTGCAACTGAAAATATTATTTAAATGACTGTAATAAAGTCGGTCACTTGGTTGGTTTGGCAGACAGGAAATGGGGTAGTCAACCGTATTGGAAGGGCATGTAAGAAATGGAAGGCACCCATTTCTGAAGAAATCTTTTACTGTTTTGTATTTTTAGTATCGTACATCTAAATACATTAATTTGAAATAATGACACACCACTTTTACAGACTGGTTATGCGGTCAGCATAAAAGCTCACTTTGGAGCTCATTTGAACATTCTGCATATTTACCTGTTGGACACACTTTACCTGTTTAATTCCTCAGTTTAGTCCCCCTTAAATGGCTGATATGCCCTTATCTAAGTCACTATGGAACATATGTGGTAAATGTATATTTAATTATTTATAAACTGCTTCAAGTAAATAAGTGCTTAACCTGCATTTTGACCCCATTAATATCTGGTGATTTTCCTGGAAAACCCTCTCAGTTTGCCCTTCTGTTCTCCCTGCTCTGTCCCCTACCCCCATATGATGGTCTCTTATGGGGCTCGTTTGTTTGTGAGTAGTTCTTCACATGGGAACAGCAACCTAAACTGTATTCACAGGCAAAAGGTCCTTCGAACTTATTAGGTATAATATCTCTACATAACAGTGGTCCTTTACAAACAAATGTCTAAAATTTGGCAACTTCTTTTTAGTTCTTTTTAGTTTAGTTTTTAAGTTTATGGGGGTATTCAGTCATCCGTGTTATGCCCATAGGCGATAAAATTATTGTAGCGTTATAGCCAAAACAATGCTTAAGTCCAATTAACAAAGCAAAGTAATTTTTAATGACTTCTATAAAAAGCAGATGGAAAAGCATGCAATGTTAATATGTAGGTTTTACGCTGGCCCAATTGTTGGCCATTTTGGCCAGTTTTACTTGTGTTGGAGTGAGTAACCAATAAGATTTCTTGTAATTAACAGACTGAGAAAAATAACATGTTTGAGAATATTTGTCATTATAAGGGTTTGCTGAAAGTCTACAGTATCGTACAAGGTTTATACTGGAATGGAGGCCAAGAGAACAGCGGCAGATATCAGGTCGGAACAAGCCTGTCAGAGCCAAGTTTACTTGAACAGTTTCACTTGTCATGTCTGATCCGACGGTCTCGTTGGACAGGGAAAGGAAGCATGGCAGCTTATAGCTGCCGTACAGCATTGTTCCCTGCCACAGGAAGGAGGTGGCCCTGTCCTGCTAGTGTATAATAGCAGCAGGAAGGGTTCGGATGGTGCGATTCAAATGTTCATAAAAGTGGCATGGTGCTGCAGCAGCCCACTTCCTCTTTGGTTGGCTGCCCATTCCACACTAGCACAGTGAGCCTTGTTATCTCCTCTTGGCAGCAGATCCTCGCTTTTCCTCGTGTGCCCATGTGGCTGTGAAGATGTGGCTGCTGTGGGAATGACCGTGCAGCTCCTTTGACTATGTCGCAGAAATTCACCTAGCTGGCTGCTTATGCAGGGAGGAATATGCTTTATCCAGCATATTCAGGCATACAAAGTCATGTTTGCGCCTTGATTTCATTAAAGCAGGCTCATTTTCTCTCTTCTTTATGATATTATCATGCCCAGGGTGGTTTAAGATAAGATAATCCTTTATTAGTCCCACAAGTGGGAAATTTGCATTGTCACGGCAGAAAGTGGATGGTACAAGATAACAGCAGCAAAAATTAGACATAGAATAAAAACTATACCAACAATACAGTAAAGAAGTGCATTATACAAACAATCTGGAAAAATAAATATGGAAGAGTGTATTAAAAATATAAATGTGTATATATATGTATATGTAAACTTCATAAATATATCTATGTACACAGAGTATATGTATATATATGTACAGAGTGGATATTAAAATATAGGTAGGACAAGAAAAATTGCAGAAGTATTGCCATGGTGTATTGGATTTGTGTGTTTGTTAGTCTATGTGTGTGGTCAGCTGCAAGGACTTTGTTGTAGAGTCTGACAGCGGTTGGAAGGAAAGACCTTCTGAATCTCTCCGTCCCACATCGTGGATGC
>JAAGVU020000040.1:17160688-17176263 GCA_011763525.2 Mormyrus iriodes
CTGAAGGAGCTGCTCAGTGCTGTCAGAGTCTCCTGCATGGGGTGGGAGATGTTGTCCAACTGGGATGACAGCTTAGCTTACTGGCTTTCTTTCATACCCTCTTCCTTATTTCCTTGTTTTATGCATGCACCATTTTGTATAAATGATGTAATATTGCCTTAAACCACAATAATGTTAAGTGACATGGAACTTGATTTATTGTGAAAGGTGCTATATAAAAATAATTTTAAATTGACTATTGGGGCTTGACTGATCACAGTCGGGCTGAGTCTACCTTACCACCTCTAGTCTGACTGCTCTAGTGATGTAGAAAATTTGTTTAATGCACGATAAGCCATGCATTATGCTTTTTAAATGCACAGCTGTGGAAGCAGTGAACCACCTGACACATGTTAAGACCATAAGCCAGCAGCACATTGATCTACTACTATGATTTGCCTGGCTGGCACTATGTCTGCAGTTATATAAAATTAATCAATGCCCTTCAGACCTGTCAGATTTGAGAGTTGAACAGTGCCATGGTATAAAGGGGGCTAACAACGCACATATATTGGTTTCAGACTAGAGGGTTGTCCCACCTTTTTCTTTTTTCTTCAGAAAACAAACTGTTGATGTTATGCCCAAGGAGACTGGAGTTCTCTGATCCTGTTCCAGTCCTCTCCTAATTCAGTGGTATACACAATGCAAGGAAATACTTCCTGGGTTCACACAGTCCAGTCCCATTCTTGCAAAGAGATTGAATTGTTTAAAGTGAGGGAGAACAGAAAAGCAGGCAAATATAGAGGGGGGGAAAAAAAGGTAGGACATTTCCGAAGGAGTTTGAATGTGGTGGGGGGCAGTCCTGTGGTTGGCAGTAGCGACGGCAGGGGAAATTTCGGTATATGGTCATCAGGAAATAGCCTCCCCTGGAACCAGCCATGACCACCAGCCACTCCAGGATCTAAGGCCGCTTTCTGACAGCTGGCCGTGTTTGCCCTGCTTGAGAGAACGCCCACCTGCAAAGTGTGGTTCTGCCTGCTTATGCTGCATGTCACATGGTGTCACTGATCTTTGGAGAACAGCTTTTCTGTGGTTTCAGGTCCTGAGAAGGACCGGGGTCAGATGGCTGGCAGCTGTAGAGCAAAACTTGAGCACTATAGGTATCACTGTACATCAGTGGTGCTTGTGTTCATCTCACATCCATTACTGTGGCTGCTGTTATATTTAACTCTGAATTACCTATAGTCATATGTACTCCAATTTTATCTTGAATTGTGATGCTCTTTTTCAGTTTTTCAGTTAAAATGTCAGGCAGTCTTTGGGTAAATCTCCTCCTGTTTCAGACAGTTTGTGATGGGGAGGTAGATAGATAGACAGACAGAATTCTTGTGTGTAGCTCACAGATGGAGCTTTCAAGACAGGAGAAAAATAAGGAGGTAAAAATAGCAACACAATTAATAATAATCACACTAATATAAAAATAAACTATGAAAAAACACTCTGGATTATTACTGCCCATACCACTCTTGATTATTGTATATAACACTGTGGAATATTACTGCAAGCAGAGGTATGCCATCCATCCATCCTTCCATTTTCTATACCTGCTTGTCCAGTTCAGGCTTGCGGGACTCCAGAGCCTATTCTGGAGACGGGTGCAAAGCAGGGAACAAGCCAGGACAGGGCACCAACCCATCACAGTACACACACAACACTCACAGTGTGGCAATTCCAATTCACCATAGCATGTTTTTGGACTGTGGGAGAACAGGCAAACCCCACACCAAGAGAGCCACACAAAGCATTCTCCAGTCTCCCCACGAAGCAGCACTGACTTGCAGGTTGCTGCCATGACTACCCCCCTCCATTCTCTGTACATTCCTCCTGCCTCACAGGATGTGTAACACGACACCCCACCCCACTCTAGTGCTTCAAACCTGGTCTCTGCCGGATATGCACACACACACTTGGCCCTGTGCGTTTTTCAGACAATGGTGTATAAGCCATCAGGCTGTGGGGGCATTTGAATTTGCCCCCTGAGGGTTAAGCAGGGCTGGGCTGGGTCTGCAGGCTTCTGTGGGACAGTTGTGCTCTTTGGCGTCTTCCCCTATGCAGCCAGTGCCTCCCTGTGACTATGGGACCATACGATGCCCATTGCTCTCCTGCTGTTTCCCCTTCAGCTCAGTGGATCTGAATGTAGCTGTGAAGACGGATCCGAGGGTACCAGAAAGAAGAAACCCAAGAACCTGTAAGTCCAGCGGAGCCCGCCTTTACTGCATTTGCATTTTGAATGTGATCTGCACCAGAAAAAGCTACTACTTAGGAAATATAGACTGACTTGTACTTATATATATTTTTTTCCGCAAAACATACAATTTAGTGATTTTTATGTGTCTGTACAATGACCCAATTTAAAAACCAAAGAGTTACTAAGAAAAAAGGACATCATCAGGCAGTTTTTTAAACTTTGGAATTGCAAAGCATGCTGGCTTTTTATTTTATAGTACACAGACAGTCATTAAAATACATGAGAATTGTTAATTACAGTTGTATTTCAGATCACTTTCTCAGTCATGCACACATTGTCAGGTATAAATAGACTTACTTACTTAGACTTAAATAGACTACTTGGCCTACATTTATCATGGAGGTGGCATGAAATTATTCTAATTAGAAAACGGCTTCAGTTGTAGGGGCCCAATCTCCAGTTTTGTCTAAAGCAGAACGTTTTGTCTGAATGAAATGTGAGTCTCCCCACCACTCCTGCTCTCTTCCCAGGGGAGGCGGCGTATCTGTGTATCATGTTTGGGCACACTAGGGCAGAGGTTGTTCTGGGGATGAGGAAAAAATGGAGGTCAGGGAGATGCCAGAGGTGATTTTTTCCATGAGTGGGAAAGGGAAGAAAAGACAGTGAGTTCTTGAACACGGCACACATCTGGAGAGCCGCTTTCCGCTTCCAATATAGGAAGAACGCCCATAAGGGTAAACAACTGCAGGGTGATTGATGGTGAGACATCACTATGCATATTAATTGCTGATGTTAGCTGTAGAAGATTTAAAGGTAGACATATTGTTCTGGGTGCAGATCAGATGTTTGGATGAAAGCTGGGCTTGTGTGCAGTTAAGACAAATCGGGATGCAGTGTGTCAAAGATGCTTCCTGCACTTTAGGCTCTTTTCTGGGGTGTTCCTCTGGCCTGCTATAAGATGTGGGAATTACCCTTTCCCCATAGCCCTGACCAGATGCGACAGCAGAGGAGACTGAGTGAGTCCTTCAGGCAGCCCGGAGCTAAATGAAAGAGCATTGTTTTTCCCAGAAGATGTATGCGTAAAATTTTGCGACTGCTTTGGCAGAGCTGGTCTCTCTGGCTCTCGATTAGCCTCCTAGTGCTAAACTGGTTCAATAAAGTGCCCTGGGAGTCTCAATTGATTTTACTTAAAAATGATGTTTTTTTTAATTAGCTCCAACAGAAAGTTGTAGAAGGTGTCATAGTTATTATAAGGCACACAAGCAGTTAAATATAACCACCTTTGTCGGTTTTGAGGTGTGTATTGATGTGTTCCCCCTGGATGAGTTACTGCAAGTCAGACTCACAGTTTCTCGAGTGCTGTATTGACTCTGTAGGACCATGGTGTTTTCTGTTCATTTCATTCCTCTTTTACTCTGTGCTGGCCCTGTACTTTTTTTCCCATCTGGCATTGGCTAGCGTGCTGTTCTCATCAGTGAATGGAGCCAGGGGGAGGTTTAGATTCCTGAAGGGAATATGATGTAAGAGGAACGCTGTGGTGGGACAGCAAAATATAGAAGTCTGTTGAGGTTGTATTTTTTATTGCGCTTTGAGATCAAAAACTCTGGCAATTTTGATATTGTCACCTTGATTTCGGATCAAGTGACATGTTACTGGGGATTTTTACCAGAATGTTGATGTGGGATTGTTAAATGAATACACTAATAACATTAGTTAAATGGTATGTTAAATGGTTAATCTAATTCAAATTCAAAAGTGAATTGTTAGGTAGTGTCTTGGCATCATTTGTAGCTGTTCAGAAAATGTTCTTATCAATATTAGACCAATTGTTTTAGACTAAGGGGTGTTCATGCAAGTGTCAAGTTCTTTTTATTTTTATTTATTATGTTTCATTATGCATATTTTTGTTGTGATCTGATCCCTTCCCTGTCATATTTTTAAAAGATTGTATATGTAATTATATAAATACCTTTTTTGCATAAGTTACAAGCATAGAAACAGACCGTAAATGAACATATTTGTACCAGCACATCCTTAGAATAATTGTTGGCAAAATAAAGTTTTTTTTTTGAAGTATTTAGTTTTGCAAAGGCGAACAGGTACATATCCAGTAGGATTCTGCAACAACAACAACTTTGTCTGGCTGCTTTGCAACTGGATTTGTGTCGGGTCTCACAATGATATAAAGTGATACAAAATATCTCTAATATATATATTACAACCACCTGGCAGACGGGGTATGAGCAATAGAGAAGCCCAGTGTGTCCTGTCCATGTCTTCATGTGTTAAACATGTTTATTTGCACTGTCCTCATGAATTGCATGGGGAAATCCTCTTGGTTGCTGTGCATTGTGAAACTATTTTGTTATACAGAGACTGACATTAAAAAATGATGGCAAATTTCAATCTGTTAAATATTTGGGATAAAGTGAATTGGAGAAGGGAAAGGCTGCACTTGACTGTTTCAGAAGTAGAGTCTGCAAAAGCTTGCTTTCCAGCGACGGGTGGACAAATGGTCTCCGGCAGTACATTGGCACGGCCGTTAAAGCAGAAGGAAAGCTGACACATATGTGCAATGTCAACAGATCAAGCTGCCATTGGATAGGTGGAATGAGGGCTTTGCTCGTCTCTCAGCAGCACATGCTAAATCAGAGCTTCTTGACAGCTTCCTCCTGCCCATCTGGAAACTAGCTTCTGGGAAGGGCCAGCCATAATGGGTCAGGCAAGCTTTTGCATTAACACCTCAGTATGTACACCAGACTGAAAGTATACAAAGCAGCAGAAACAAGGTCTCTGGGCCCATTTCAGCTCCTTTATTTAGAGATTGGCTTAGATTTATTCGGTTTATGGTTATTATAATCCTGATAATACAATGAGCAGTAATCGATTTTTTGTCTGTCTGCCTTAATGCTCTTTGGTAATCATGGTAACTGTTGCGATGTATGAGAACTCCCTTGCTGTGCATCGATCTGTTGAGTAGTGTAGAAAAACAGCATATACATGCCTTTGGAGAGAGCCGAGATGTGATTGGTGCAGTGTAGGGTCCGCCCTCCAGACTCTCTGGAGTATGTAAGGCTGAGTTGAGGCAGCGCTGGCCCAGAGGAATATGACTGCTGGCCACCCTCCCCAGGGCTCCACGCTCCCGCAACCTGCGCCTAAACTCCATACCATGGTTGATTTCTCAGAAAGATACCTGAAAAGGTAGGTCACCATAGAAATGAGCCCCCCCCTCCCTTTTTATCTTAGTCCACTTCATTCTGTCGCTTTAAAAGTAGGGGAGGATAAAAACTGACCCAGAATACAGAATCACACCAGTGGACTGTAAGCTGGCCCAGAGTGTTGGTGCTGAAGGAGGACTCTATAGGTACTACTTCAGTCTCTTCTGGGATTTCCAGTTTTGTTCCATAGCACACTTAATTTAAAATGTATGTATGTTGCAGCGCTTCTTTTTAAATGGTTTCCAGAGCAACCACTTTAATTTTCTTGCTTGTTTGTTAACTAGATGCTGACAGAGTTTTGGATGTCTTCATTCTATTTTGCATGTAAATTTAGAGGACTGGATTAAATATGTGCTGCTGTGTTATTCATGTTTTCATATTCCTTTGAGTGTTGCTCTGTATACTGCTGTGTACACAGGGATGTATGTGGCTCACATCTAAAAGAGAGAGAGGTTTAATTGATATAATTATAACTCTAACCAGGCCTGAAATGTGTGGACATAAAGGCAGCAGGTGGATGGATGCAGATGGATGTTGGGGTCTCTCCAGGCCGGCATCAGTCCTGGGTAATTTTACGTTGACTGATGTGTAATACAGGGCTTCCGCTTGTCCTCTCATGGCTTCCTCCCTTTGAAAGCAGCCTAATTTAGTCTCCCTTGCAGTGCCGAGGATGCTATTAAGGGCTGTAATGAGTGCCAGGCAATGTGGGAATTTCTGGATTCCTGAGATAATTGGGTATAACCCTGCCCCAGGCTGCAGAGGGCACGTCTGATGATATGTCGAAGTGCACTCAAACAAGACCACACCATCCTAATTTGATAATGCCCCATGATCACCTCATTCTTGCAGCATATTAGATAGAAGGGCTGCATGACAGGCTTAAAATTTTGCAAAGCCTTAAGTCCCATTAATAGTAGAATGATGGCTATAGGCTGTTGGGAGTGCTCATGTAAAGTGAGGGTTGGCAGATATCTGCTAGGTCACTGGCAAATTTAGCAGTTGTTAATCTGACACACGTACCACCAGAGATTTTCACCTCATCTGTTCAAAGGGTTGCTCTGTGTTTGAAGATTTAGAAAGTTAGGTACATCGAGGCCATCTGAAAACATGAAGGTCCTACTTATTATAACCAGCAGAGGACATTTAGGACTGAGCCAAAGACTGAACGAAGACTCCATATTTTTGTAGGGTATAATCTGACCTTGTCTGTACATGGCCCCCAAATTTCCACCAAAGATGCAGTCTAGCATGTGGTATTCTGTAAATGGCATTGCCAGGGCATAAATCTACAACGTTTTACAGTTAGTATTATTATGTAACCATGCTTAGTGGCTATTGTTTGGCTATGATAATGATGATTATCATTATTTATTAACAATGCAACCACAATACAAATTGTAATAATAAGACAAATTATAGCGCTGAATATTGTTTACAGTAATAAAATGTACACACGCACTGAGTACATACATGTACTCATTGCTGAGTAGACTACATGTTAGGCTTTTTCAAAGAAATCCATCCAATAATCCTTTACAGATTCCAGGTGCGTCTGTAATTGTTTGTAGTCATTCCTAAAAAGCTTAAGTTACTTACTTCAGTGCTTAAGTTACTTACTTTACACAAAGTGATCTTGGATTGTAGTGCTTGCTAAATAAAGGAGTAATAATCACATTAATGTTAGATGATATAAGGCTTTAAATCCTTGTAGTGCACTTAGGCTTACTGTAGGTGGCAGTCTTAAGTTACTGTGCAATTCTCTCATGTTTCCATCCATTTATTGGTCTGTTTAGGAATACTGCTTCTTTGCAAATTAAGATATCTTGTATACTGCATAAGACAATGTTACTGAAGGAAATGGGAAATATATGTGAAATACTGTAGAGTTATCAATGAAATGTAACCATGTATACCCCTTATGCAGTTTTAGTCTACAGATAACTGTTTTCTTCTAAATCTTATGTTAAAATAATGAAGGTGTTCTGCTCAGAACGTGTATTTTTGCGAGGAAACATTCACGATTCATTTACAGTGCACAGTCAGTAATGCTTTTTCATATCCAGCAGCCATAAGCATGCCGTCATTTCTGTTGTGGTCGGCATCCGCATTCCTCCTTCTGTGCTCCCTCCCAGCTGAGGGGCTGGCAGTAACGATCCATCATAGCAGCCCTTTTGGTGAAAGGGGTAGAATAACATGAAATAGGCCTTCACTCCGTAGCCCTTCACTCCAAAAAAGTGACAACACTCAGCAGTGACATGGAGCATGTTAAGTGTTAAAAGTAGCACCCACAATTATACCAGTGTGTGAAGTACTAAAATTAGCACTAGCAGTTATGACCTGGCAGTTTCCTTTCCACATTGTGTCCTCACATCTTGAAAGACTGCTTTTCTTAATCTTCATGTTTTTCCTCAAATTTTTCACCTCGCTTGTGTTTAAAAAAAAAAAGCTTCAAAAAATAAGAGACAATCACGTTAGCTTTGATGCTGTGCTGATGTGTGTTTGCCCAGTGTCTGGAGTCATTAGCATTTAGCATCAGTATGAGACCCTCCAGTGGAAGGACTCTAACGTGCAGCATCTTTCGCTAATTCAAACATGAGCTTGTTTAACCATTGCACTGCCTCCTATCATGCTTATGACGAAGAACAATCGTATTTGGCTTCAAAGCAGTAGAAGAAAGTTAAAGGAACTAGGGGGAGTGAATATATCCCAAATTCTCCAGTGTTTTCTTTTACTTCTGGATAATAATAGCTTCTTGTGGGTTTCCTTAGCTCAGCTGATCCTGATATACGTATCAGAGGTAGCTGGCTTGCGAGGATGTAAGAACGAGACCAGGTGTCTTGACAGGGTTTGGGGTGAGGGGTTCATTCGAGGTTAACCATTTATATTACAGTAGGGAGCGTGAGGTTCTGGGCTGGCGTGTCACAGTTTGGGACGGGAGAAGCTCACTATCCCAGGAGCTTGAACCAGGGCTGTTGCTCATTGTCCTGTAGGGCACCTAGAGAGCAGCGGGATTTCACAGGAGAGACGGCAATAAGGAGTGAGTCTCTTCCCCTCCCAGTGAGCTGCTGCACTTCCACTCAGAGCTCAGGACCAGCAAGGCTAGAGGGGGAGAGAGAGGGAACCGCTGCTTCACACGACTTTGACCAGGATAGCCTCACGCTAATTGAATACCTGCTGGATACTGAAATGTACACAGTGACAGTCTTGAATTCCTTTGCTTTTTCATTTTTCTCCACATTTAAATTTTTATCTTTCTGCTACTTCATTTTTTTGCCCAGCTGTTTGATTTATTTTTGGAAAGCATGCCTTTTCTCTAACATCTTTTCCTGTTTTGCACAGGGCCAAAGACATGAAGAACCGCCTGGCCTTCCTGAGGAGGAGGAATGAGTCTCCCGGAAGTAACCCAGCCGGAAAGCTGGACAAAGCCATGAAGTCAGTCAAGTAAGTGTGTCTGCACGCCTCCTCGCTGCTTCCCGACCCTGCTGGCAGGCAGGCAGACAAGTGTGCAGGAGGCAGGGCAGGTCAGGGAAGCCACGGTATGGATAGCAAGGTCAGATGCATTTGGCTGGAAGTGCTCCTGTTCGTCTCCACTGCTGTTTGCTGGAATATGTTGCTTTTTTTCCCTTGCATTTTTTAATATTGACCATCCACATGTAAATGGGTGATGAATTCTGCTGGCTTTAGTTGCGTCTTTTTCGCTGATGGTAATGTGGGTTGGCGACTGACGCTAGAAGCAGGATCCGCACTGTGTTGTGGCAATACCTTTTGAACTGCGCATTTTCTCACTCGAGCGTTTTTGGCAGCTTGAGATGTGCCCGTGGAATCTCCTGTTTATAAACAGAGTTTGCAATCCGTCCAAACAATTTGCAGTTCTTCATAAATGACACAGAAGCCTCCTGTCAGATAGCGGTGTCCGACTCAGCCCCGCAGAGCCCAGGCTGCTGGTGGCGTCTCCGCTGCCCCGTGTGAGAGTGCCGGCACATGGCAGCAGAGCAACTTGCCGTTAATTTTTCAGTAAAGTCTGGGTCAACAAGTCGGTGCCTTCAGAACGTGGCGACTTTTGCTCCCGGAACGGGAGTGTTAGACTAAGCACACCTCCACTGGTGCCGTGACGCTTACTTTGCAGATAGCTCCTTAAGTCTATAAAGAGGGGTTTGGGCTTGTTCTTTGGCTAAACTCCTCAATTCCTTACTTGCACCTCTATTCAAACTGACCACTATTGTTACGTTGTGTCTTCTAAAATTATTTCTCTTAAGGTAACGTTCTTGTGGCACATTAATATGATTCCATTTGGCAATGTTCATAGTGTCCAAAGTGATCAGAGTGATGTACAGGTGTGTAATATACATTTTTCTTTCTGTACTTGCAACTAATACATTCTTAGCTCATTTGTAGGTGCTATGATTGCTTATCAGTTCTGGGAAAATCAAATTTATGATTCAGAAGTGACTTCTCATCTCATCCCATAATGACTTACCTCGTAATCATCATTTACCTCATTCCATCGTATCGTCCTTAACATTCTCATTTCAAAGTCCTTTCTATTAAAAAAATTCAGTTGATTATGAGTCAATAATGGCATTAAATTTTACTATTTATAAAATCATAAATATTAATATTGACTATTAATATCACAGTAGAATTTATTTTTTCCTTGCATCTTTTCCATCTCAAGCATAAGAGTTTCTTTACTATGAATCATATCATGTTTTTATATCTGATTTGTGACAGTACTTCTGATGAGCCAGTTAAAAAGTCACAAGTACTGACCTTGTTGCCAACTTAAAGTCATTTTTAAATTATTATAATAATTTTTATGTGCAAATAATACAGCAAAACTTTGTCTTGCATGGGAATTCATGCCTCCTTTCCAAGGAGCTGTTGAGATTTTAGTCACTCATTTTAGGGTGACAGCAGTGTTCGGCTTCTGCACGTCGAGTGGATTCCTTTTGTTTCTGGCATTTTTAAAAAAATGGTTGTACACGTTTTAGTTGTTTAGTAATGTTTAGTTTAGTTGTTCAGCTGTTTGAAGTGGCTTTAACGTTTAATGCACATCCTCAGTTTGCAGAATTGATTTATGGGAAGGGACTTAATGCAAAGAAACCTCTATGAGCTTAATTCTGTCTATGTAAGTTTTTCACACCATGCCTTATGACAGTATATATTTTGCACTATTTTCAGGTGTTTTAAATGCAGTCACAAAGCACAAAGTCATAGGTAGAACAAAAGAAAGTTAGAAACCAGAAACAGGTGAAAAAGGTAAAAGTGGGTTGCAATGAGATGCATTGTCTCTGTGTAGAGAATCAAGGGCAGCATATTTTAAAACACAGAATATGGGCTGCAGTTTCTCACTGATGGGTGGGTGGTTCTGGGGCACGGAGACACGCCCCCTAGCTCCTCCCACCTTTCAAGCTGAGTATAAGTGGATCAAGTGCAGAGGGAGGTGCTCACACACAGTGCAGCAGAGAGCCGGTCACACCGACCGAGCCATCCTGGCAGAGGAGCCTGCCGGCTACTCTCACTTTCATGTACACACACTGTGGATGGGTCACACGATGAGAAACCTGGCTGATATGGGCTTGCTGAAGAACCGGTCCGCTTTCATCTGCAGGCCCACCCCGGAGGAGGCACTGAGGTGGGGGGAGTCCTTGGAGAAGCTGCTGGTCCACAAATGTGAGTTTCATTGCAAATAAAATGCTGTTAATATTTGGTGGCTGCATGTTTGGAGTGATGTAATTCTGATGCTTTGTTTCAAATGTTTTTTTTTTATGGAATTATATTGCCGTACTTAATTAGTCTTTCTTCATATTTCTGGTGGGACATTTGTCATTGCAAATATATACTGACATGCACAGCATTGCTTATTTGATTATTTTTACATGCATAATCACCAGGACAGACATGCATGCGTACCGCACAATTCAGCTAATGTATGAATCACAGGCAAGTGAGCGGGGAAATGTCATCCTTGTTAGACTAGCATTAATCCTTGATCCTTTTGAGTCCCCCAAAAGTCTGCAGTGGGGGAAGCAGGGGGGGGTGGTCAGGCGGCAAACAATTACAGCCCACTGTGTTCACTAAATACAGTTCATTCTTAAATGGGTCATGGTTCATAAACGACCTTGGAGAAACCCTATAAGCTAATATATTAGTCTGATGATCTCACTTTGTTTATGTGTAACAACGGGGCAAGACCACTTTGTCTTTTTGAAAATATCCCTTTTAACCCACGTTGATTTTGCAAGCGTTCTCAATATCATAGGAAGCTTCATACCCAATACATTGCGGGGTGGGCTGGTCTTTGTTGATGGGCACAGTAGGCATACCTCAGTGTACAATAGCGACATGTGGAATCAGCTTTCTGATAAAGCACATACATAACCATTGAAGGCTGAAGGTGTTTTCCTTACTTTGCTGAGTCTTCTTGCTGTTACACTGTTGCAGTGCAGCATCCTGCACTCCTTCTCCTTTCTATGGATTAAACAGGCTCATTGGTTTTATCTTGCCCCCCCCTCTCGCCGTTCCTTCCTCCCCAGATGGCCTGGCTGCCTTCAGAGCTTTTCTGCGAACAGAATTCAGTGAAGAGAATCTGGAATTCTGGCTGGCGTGTGAGGATTACAAGAAGATTAAATCGCAGTCCAAGATGGCGTCCAAAGGCAAAAAAATATTTTCAGAGTACATCGCTGTACAGTCCTGCAAAGAGGTGAGGGCAGGAAATTCAGTAGCCAAAAAATCTACTATGGCTTAGTGTCAGATTTTTGTTTTATACTCCTGATAAAGTGTCATAAGGTATTAAAAAAGAATAGCGCACAGAGTCTGCTGGATTGCATTTGCTTAGTGATTTTCAGACTTTCCAAAAAAATACTGGGCAGCGGTGGCTGTGAGATCACACAGTTAGAAGATTAGAGACTGAATATTCAGCCGCAGAATATCACTTCTGTGTGGGTTTTTTTGAGTTTCAAGGTTGGAAAAGAACAACGGAAATAGCATTTCAGAAGTAGAGATCGGTTTCCATTTCACCAAGAGTAACGCACTGCCTCCTCCCCAGGTTAACCTGGACGCGCAAACAAGAGAGCACACCAAGGACAACCTGCAGAACATCACATGCTCGTGTTTTGACCAGGCCCAGAGGAAGATATATGGACTCATGGAGAGAGACTCCTACCCTCGTT
Source organism: Mormyrus iriodes (assembly GCA_011763525.2). NCBI lineage: Eukaryota > Metazoa > Chordata > Actinopteri > Osteoglossiformes > Mormyridae > Mormyrus > Mormyrus iriodes. The sequence continues at coordinate 17,173,306 of JAAGVU020000040.1, forward strand.
TCCTGCGCTCAGAACTTTACATGGACTTGATCAACCAAAAAAAGGCGAACTCGACGTCAGCCTCTTCGTCGTAAGGTCACAGAGAGGGAGAACTGTGGAAGGGCTAGGTAGATTTCAGTTTTCTTTCCCAATTTGCACGTTCGAGAATGGATGAGCGCTGAGGGATGGTGTTTGTACAAGGAGAGGGGCAAACACCCTGAGGGGTCATGGCAGGCCCACCTGGATGGGGGTTGCTGGGCAGGCCCAGGACAGGGGGACAATATACATTTATTGCTACAGTTAGTAATGTATTGCTGAAAAAAAAATCTCATTTTGGTGACCAGTGTTTCCCAGCCCGGTCTTCGGGGACCCCCAGCCAGTCCACCTTTTTGTTCCTAGCAAAAAGGTGGATTGTCTGGCAGAGAGCTGGGAGGGAGCAACAACGTGGACTGTCTTGGGGTCCCCAAGGACCGGGTTGGGAATATCTGCTTTAGTCCTTATTTGGAAATTCTGCTTCCTCTTTTAAAATATTTATACTACAAATAAGCAATACATTTCCATTAGTCATTTTTATGGCCATTCTTGCCATTATAGAAAAAGTAGATGAAGTGTGACAGCAGCAGGCTTATTTATGAGTAAGAGGGATGGTTGGGGGTTTTCATTCTTAGTTTACTACGCCGTTTATGCCCTGCCTTCCACCCAGCACCCCCATAGATTTTTGTCTCAGTTCCTGGGTTACTTCCCCCTTTTTTTAATTCATCAGCAGAGTGATGGTGAATCAGGGGGGAGCAAGAGGCAGGAAAAAAAGATTAATGGACAGACCAGAAAGGTGAAGCTTCCTTTGCTGTCCTGCTTTTCACATACTCATGATCTTATAAGGACCCCCAGCCACTCTTCAAAGACTGTACATGGCTGAGATATCCTGTGGAGCCATCAAACAACTTCTCATAGAGCTAGTCTGGACAGAGCAGTTCCCTCAGGACATCAAGACACTTGATCGTGAAGCTTCCAGGTGTGGTTTCCGAAATTTCGTAATGTTGTTGATCATAACCTGCTTTTACTCTGCAGACACAGTGGTACACTGTAAGGGGTTTACCTTTCTTGTTTCTGGACAAAGGTTTTATTTATTCTGACATTATTGCTGGAAGCTTCAGTCAGTCGACTATGATGGAATCTCTTCCCACCCATGACTACAAGCCAGGCTGAATGCATCCTCATTTAATGTGCAATATTTTTGTTCTTTCAGATAAGTTTTTTTTTTTAACTAGACAATGAATGGAGCTCTGTATTAATTTTATTTGAAAGAGTTTATGTTCAAGTTATGTTCAATGAATGATTAACAATGTAAATATCATGAACATTTACAAAGAAGATAGAGTTTTAAGTGTTTTCTCCTAGCAGCAGGCAGCTAGGGCTCGAAGATGTAAATATAATTCTTAAGAAAAACTTCCAAAAGGAAAAAAAAGTGACATGACAAACTTGGTTGTATCTATGTACATATGAGACTTAAAGCTATAAAATGACACGCATTACAAAGCAGGAGGAGATCGATAAAATCTGTACCTTCTCAGTCATACACTGCTTGTAAGGAGTTTTAGTAAATATCTGATCGTTTTCACTGTTTACAGTTCAATGCATCTCCCAAGATAGCAACACATTGTGTCACTGCAAACAATGAATAAAATAGCAAATCCATCCTGTGTTGTCCCTTTTTTCTTTTTTTTTGCCTCATATTTCTACAGTGTAGTACAGAAAAATATGAAATTTCCAATATGTGTCATTTCTGGACTGCTGGCACATGCATTTAATGAGGTTTTATCATCTTAGCATTTTTCCCTAGGTTACACAAAAGTCATAGTGTTTATGTAGTCTGGCAAGGAGTTTGTATAGTCTATGTATAGGACATTAATAGGGCCCAGTGACACTGTCTAGGTGAGGGTTTAGCAATAATGTTCACGCAGTGTTATTATACTGTTTATTGTACTTAGTAAATAACAGGAAACTTGCAGCATGTGAATACAGGAAATTTCTTTTGTTTTCCGCAAAGACGACTATAATGTTATGTCCTTTTATTCCCTCTTGAATTAGTTTGTAAGCAGTTTTCCCCTATTTTGCTCTTTTTAATAGTTACATTCATTTGTGCCATCAATAATCTGATATTCCTGCCAGAAAGGATTTGCTGTGTGAGTAAACATCTGCAATGCAGTGGTAGCTAATGTCCTCCGTAATATTTCCATGCTTTACCACTATTTGCAAAGATGTCATTTTAGTAGAAAAAAAAGCTGATTGACACAATGTTGCCTTTGTACACCAGGCATGTTTTGAGTTCAACATGTTATTTCATGCAAGACTGCAAGAATAAATATTGTAAATGAATCTGTAATGGAACTATAGATAGTGCCACAGTGAAACTTGTTATTGTGTCCTAAAAATGAGCATGTAGGGCTTTCCATAATACATGATAACACAGCTTATAGTTTTACCATATGCACATTTTTACCGAAGGGTGTTTGGTGGAGAACCTTCTGAAACATTAAGGATCCCTGAGATTTTCTCTTTTCTTAAACTTTTTGTTGCAACCTCCTCGATTTTCCTATAAAATGCACACATTTGAAATAATTTCTGTACAACCCATTACATTGCCCGCTTATTTCCAAAAGGCTTGTACAAAATTGCTTCATAAGAGCAATGTTCCTATTACAAGTTTTACTTTTGTTATTAATTCTTTAAGCTATTCATTCCTTACACATGAAACCTTGGCTTTTCTATTCTAATTTCAAGGTTGCTACTCTGGTAAAGAATATACAAATCTGTTTTTTCTTTTTTTTTTAGAGCTAGAATCAGGAAGTTTTTAAGTTCATTTAATTATGTCCCCACAGAAATTCCTACCGTATATTTTCCATGGGGGTGGCACGGTGGTGCAGTGGTTAGCACTGTTGCCTCACACCTCTGGGATCAGGGTTCACGTCTGTGCCCGGG
>JAAGVU020000040.1:17176363-17191747 GCA_011763525.2 Mormyrus iriodes
GTTCCCTGCCTTGCGCCCGCAGCCTCCGGGATAGGCTCCGGACCTCCCGCGACCCGAAATGGAATAAGCGGTTCTGGGAAATGGATGGATGGATATTTTCCATGAATAGTAGTTCTACGGCTCCATGCTACTAAAGATGTTGAGCAGTATACATATACAGTGACAGTCAATAGTTTGGACACACCAAGCAACCTACAAAGGAGAGTGATAGAGTGTCACATCACATGACCTGGCAACCTGACCTAAACACAGTAGGAATGGTTTTGTAGGAATTTGACCAGAGAGTGTAGGAAAAGTGGCCAATAAGTGTTCAGCATACATGTGGGACCCTCAGGACAGTTGGAAGAGCATCACAGGAGGCCACCTCATGAACCTGGCGTGGAGGAGAAAGTAGGGTCAGCCAGTCCCGGAAGCAATTGGGGTTAAGAATCTTGCGCAAGGGCCCAATGGTGGGATCACTCTGCCAACCACATTTGAACTGACAACCTTCTGAGTCCCAACCCACAAAGCAGTCCCCTCAACAAATTAATTTTGATGTCTTTATAATTATTCTAAAATGTGCAAAATAGTACAAATAAACCTTTCTATGTGTAGGTTAGTCCAAACCATTAAATAGTACAGTAGTTGTGTAGGGCTGCTGTTAGGGAAAGGGGACTTTCTGCAAAGATCCCCATGCTGTGTATAACTGAAAGGGCTGCTGTTTCAGGCAAGTGAGACTCCTTGCACAGTAGTGCTCCTTTAGCGCCAGGTGGATACCCTTCAGACTTACAAACACAAAAGGGAAAACTTGACTGTGATGGGCTAAACAGCCCTGCTGAATTCTGGCTAAGGTTTATGTGTTCCTCTTTCCCATGCTTTTTAAGGATTTTTCCAGGCAATGGAAGCTGATGTAAGAGTCTTGTGTTAAAAAAAAGAGACTATCTGACGTTCACATCTGTTTTCAACGCGTGTCTTCTGGGATCGGTGAGTTTCTAAATTGCAAGAGCATGACGGAAGCTGCTACCCGATTCTGAGGTGCACTTAGTCACAGACTTCTGCTCTGAAAATGATGATTCTGTGCCACAGAAAGGAAAAGAGCACTGTAGGTGAGACACAGTTTTTTCTGGGTTACAAGTCTAGTGAGCTGTCTGAAGAAAATGGAAAAAAAAGTTCTGAAAAGTTTTTTTTTGTGAAGGGTATCAGCATGTGAGTGTATGAAAAATAGGGAGTAAATTTAAATCATTTCTGTGTTGTCTGGGGGCCGGCCCAGGCAAACATTAATTAGCAGGTTATTTGGTAAAATCTGTAGTCATAGTAGTATGCTACCTATGTCCTATTTTTTAATGGCTCTGTGTCTTAGAATCTGTTAGGGTTCAACATGCAAGAAAACAGGAAACCAAACAAAAATAGACCATTTTTTCTTTTTCTATACTTGCCAGATTGTTGATAACTTCTCCAGTTTTTATACAAATTTCTGTAGCCTGTAATAGCTCTCCAGCTTTCTCTAATTACATCCACAGGATTCCAAAATGCACATTGCCAAAAGGAATAAAGAAATTCTCCTCAGCTTCTAGATTTCTTGGTCTTACAGTGTTTTGAGAAAGGGATTGTTACTGCCAATAGGAACCGTTCTCTTGAGGCTCTGAAAATAATATGGAACAAAGTATGTTACCAAGAAGATTTGATTTAGGCCTTAAACAAGGGAAAAAATCCTAAAGGAACGAAAATGGCAAATAGACTGGTCAGATAAAGCTAATGTAATAACCTATATTAAGGGTGATGCTATTCAGTTTTGAATACTACATGCCAACAAATGCAGCATTCCCTTAAAATCCAAAAAATCTATAATACTTCAACATATGGGGAATACACTGTTCTATTTCTATTGTATGCTAAAATGAGCATGTAGGGCTTTTCATAATACATAATAACATAGCTTATAATTTTACCATATACACATTTTTATCAAATGGGTGTTTGGTTCAGAACCATTTGAAACATTAAGGCTCCCTGAGATTTTCTCTTTTCTCTTTTGTTCCAACTTCCTCGATTACCCTATAAAATGCATACATTTGAAAATTTCTGTATGACTCTGCCAATTACATTACCTGCTTATTTTCAAACAGCTTGTACAGGATATTATGCTTCATGGAGTTTTCTAAGTGTATTTCTGTTGAAACATACATATTCCTGCCATGCTGCATCAGGAAACACATCAAAATGCTTTTGCATGTATCAAAGATGACTGTTTGTGGGTCGATACTACAGTAACTTATACACTCCATTGGCTTGGAAAGACTCAAGTGTCAATTTCTTCGTTATGTTATGTTATAATGCTTAAACGTAGGTTTGTGGTTGGGAAAGCTGGCTTTGGCCCAATGTCAATTTTCAGTTTTCAGTAATAATGCTTAAGGTTATGGCTGAAGTTGGAAGAACTGATTCTGGACTGCAGACCGCAAGCAATGTTCATTGTAAGTACTATGGAATATACAATACTTGGAAATCCTACAACAGTGCATTTAGTGCTCAAAGATAAATGTGTAGTATTGACATGTAGAACGTAATTTTGATTATGAATAGCAGAGTTCAAAATCTGCTTTAATATTGGTCTGTGGAAGCAACTGAGGCTTTTACTTGAAATGTACCAAGAGCAGTGCTAGATCTGAAATGGAATGGAATGGAATGTGACGCTCCATTCTACAACATATATTGAAATATATTTGGTTTGTGCAAAATCATAGTAAAAATGATACCGCATTATTTTTTTTCATAATGAGTTTATGACAGCTTAAGAAACTCTTGGTTTTCCAGGAGGGTATTCAGGATTTCAGGAAGCAGGATTTCTTTATTAGCCAGATGACTTAATGTAAGGATTGTCCAACAGAAATGTCAATTACCTCTCTTCCTATTGGACAGTTTTTACATTTGGCTTAAATTATCCAGCCAACTGGGAAATACTGCTTTGTGGAATAGCCCCTAGGTCTCTTTTGAAATTCTTCCTCCAACCACTGGGGAGAGCAGGTGCTTCTCCTGGGCAAGAGTATAAAAGAGCAACAGAAGCGATAAGGAGAGAACAGACATTGGCATCATCCCATTTACCTTGCTAAAGGGCAAGTGCACTAAGATACTACACACTATGGTGACATATGTTGATGTACAATGCAAAGTGTGCAATTATATGTGAAGAGCCAAAGTGCACAGGGAAGCTGCCTACAAAGCAGAGTAATGGAGTGTTGCATAACATGACCTAAACACAGTAGAAATGGTTTTGGAGGAGTTTGACCAGAGAATGAAGGAAAAGCAGCCAATGTCTGCTCAGCATATAGTAGGAACTCTTTCAGGACAGCTGGAAAGGCATTCCAGGAGGCCACCTCATGAAACTGGCATAAAGGAGAAATTAGGATCAGCCAGTCCCTGGAGCAGTTGGGGGTAAAGGTCTTGCTGAAGGGCCCAATGGTGGGATCACTCTGGCGACCCTGGGATTTGAACTAGCAACCTTCCTAGTCCCAACCCACAGAACTGCCCCCCTCCCTCCACAATTTTTTTTGATTAATGCGGATTTTATGTTTAATGTAAAAATGTTGTGCTGAAAAGTGTACCATTGGCATCCTCCTTCTGGCCAAGTGACAGAACACTTGCATATGGACTAGTAAGCTCATCCCCCTGCACCACTCTGGGTTTATTTGGCGGATGATGTGTATGATCCAATGCAGTTTTTATGTTTCCTGCACTTATTGATATTTTGGGCCTTATCTTAATATCATGTGGAGTTAATTATAGGCTGCAAAGCCTTGGACTGAATAATATCACCGAGTGTTAGTATGCCATTTCTGTAATGGTAGGTTTCTGTGACTCTGTTGGTCTTTTCTTTATGTGAATGCTAATACAGTCTCTGAGTTTCTGTGGTATAGGGGCTGCAAAGTTTATTGAAAGTATCTCTTAGCGAGTTAGCAATTAGCATGTAGATCAATGATTTCCCTCATATGTAGCTGTGCCTCAGGCCTTATATCAAGGGTCGGAGTTGCAGGGGAAATCTCATTTTGGCTGCCAGTATTATTGATCTTGTTCTTCTGGTCATTACCCATAACTCATGACCGTAGGGGAGGAAAGGGATGTCGAATTACCAGTAAACCGCAAATCTCATTTTACAGTTCCCATTTTGTCAACATTTGCCAGCTGATTCTGCTGTAAATCTCAAAATGCCTTTTACCTCTCTGAGGTTCTTAAACCTTTACCAAGAACAAACTCTTCCCTTTCCACCTGAAAGGAGCAATTGATACATTAGAGAGAGAGAGTATCACCTTAGATTTTGAGATGGTGCTGCTTCAAGCCCAGCATTGAACAGAGCATGCTGGAGGATTTGATCATGTAATACCATAACAACATACCACAGCTAGCCATGGCTGTGCTTTGGGAGCCTGTCCATTAAAATCACAAACTTGTCAGAGGCTGGCACCCAGACTAAATGACTTTGACTTTGTGCCAAGAATGCAGACACAACTCTCCCTACATCCATACAGGAACGGAATGGCTTTTAGTAGTGGTTGCACTACCCTGCATTGCTTCAGCACTTCCCACAGTATGTGCTGTACATGCAGTCATATGTTGTCTCCACAAAGCACTCGTATACTGCCTTAGCATATTCCCCTGAACCCTATTGCAGCTGTGCAAGGGCAAAGATGCAATGTTCTGTGGCCAGGTAAGGATGGGTAGAGCCTCCTCTCCAGTACCCTGGCTATAGAGCACTTGCTATGAAGTGTCAGCCACAGGTGTGGCTTCAAAGGTGGGTCCTGGTAACCCTGCACTGGCTCTGGGTCAAAGCTCATGTTTCAGATGATGTAGCTCTGTGGGTTGTGGACTCATACAAACCCCTCCACCACACTAAAGTTGCGATCTGTGGATGGAAAACATTTTGTCTCTGGGGAGCTATTCTATTTACAGGGGTTGGACAATGAAACTGAAACACCTGGTTTTAGACCACAATAATCTATTATTATAGTGCAGGACCTCCTTTTGCGGTCAATATAGTATCAATTCATCTTGGGAATGACATATACAAGTCCTGCACAGTGGCCAAAGGGATCTTGAACCATTCCTCTTGTGGAACAGTGGCCCAGTCACACGTGATGCTAGTAGAGGAAAACATCTCCTGACTCGCTCTTCCAAAACACCCCAATGTGGATCAAAAATATTCAGATGTGGTGACTGTGCAGGCCATATGAGATGTTCAACTTCAGTTTCATGTTCATCATCCTACTCTGTCACCAGTCTTGCTGTGTGTATTGGTGCATTATGGTCCTGATACACAGTGCCACATTCAAGGTCAGTTGAGCACCTGATCTACATTGATTATATACTGGGCACAAAGCAGGATTAAACCCTGGATGGATACCGATCCATCACGGGACACACATGCACAGTGGCTAATTTAGAGATGCTAATGCTTTTGTGCTGCACAAGGAAACCAGAGAACCCAGAGGAAAGCCAAACAACTCAGAGAAACTGAATTCTCCACACAGAATTGAGGTAATAATCAATTCCCCAACCCCAGAGGTGGCAGTGCTCTTTAGTTTTATATTATTCTCATTGTGTTTCCTGCACAAACATTAATCTCCTTCTTAAGATTATCTTAAGATCGCAGCTTTTTCTGCTATTTGTGTTTGCTATTCCTGTGGTTCCAATAGTATGGTTCAAAAAGCATGGCCAGTTTTTCCTTTTCTTAATCAAATGTATTCCCTCCAGTGAACTTTAAAGACTGTCATCTGAGTGTGCCTGGAGATAGAGGATGGAACTGTCACCTTGGCCCAAAATCCACAGACAAGAAGACCATGTAGTGTTGCATACAATCTCCAGTGTTTATTTTTCTGTAGTGTGTCACTAAACAAGATCATTGTTCCCTGTTCCCTGTCTCCTGCTTAATCCCTGTGTTATTTTTGGGGTCGAATTTACCTCAGGCCATTTTCAAAATGAGGTTAAATTCTATAGATTCTAGAATTTAGAACGGAAGAAGTAAAATACACAAGGGTTAATCCAGGATCATAACCCTCTTTCACTCTTATTTTGCACAATTTTTGTACAGGAACCTTTTAAATGTGATACTTCACTTGATTCTCTTTTTTTGCCGATTTTATATGTAATCTGCCATGAATGCACACACGTTGAGTTCATTACTAGAAACATTTGGAGGGGCTATTTCCAGTGTTCAACTGAATGGACAGTTCTTGGTATGTCTTTGATAGAAATGCTAATTCAGTAGTCAGCTCAAATTTGGTTGGAATTAACTGAACAGAGTTAATCTGGGGATTTAATACACATATGAAAAAAATCTATTATGTACACTGTAATAAAGAAAAGACCCTTTGCATGATTTAAATCTCACTTGTCTCTTCATGAAACATTTTCTTCATTGTATTTAATAAAAAAAAATATTCTGCATTGTAATATTTTTGTGCTAATTCCCCTCAGGATGAAATTCTTGACCTCAGTTGACCTCTTGACCAGTTAGATGGTGAATCACTCAGTGTAAAGCTATGAAGAACAATCTATGGAAGTCATTGTGTTTCACCTTTTGGCTTCACTTCTAGGATTTCTATCTTTCATTCTCAAACAACGATGACATAAATAACTAGTTACTTTTTAGCACACTTGAGGTAATCATAAGACTAACACATAAGGATATCACTACATATAAAATAAATTCCCTACACAGCAGTCAATATTAATAATAGCTTAGCATGGCATGCATTCACAATGGTGTGCATCTTTACTCAAATTCCAAGTAAATCTACAACACACATCTGCTTGACCTTCCCCAGTTGGATGGAAATCCCACTTTTGGAGGAAAAAGTGAATTGAATAGAACATAAACGTTATACAATTTGGTTCAGTGTTTATCTTCTTCAAGAATGTGATGAATGATGGTTTTGGAAGGCCTTCTTATTTACAAAGGAATCTGCAGTGCCAGCTGTTGCTGGACTGCCTTTAAATGCTCTATCCAAGACTCCTCGTGAAGCATGTCGACTTAACACATTGCAGCAAGGGGTATTTTAGCAATTCCTGATGTTACATAAGCAATGACTGATGTGCTTATTTCTGGGTGTGATTAAGGTCACGTTTGGAGAAAAAAGTGCTCAGTATTAATAAATAATTTGTTGTATGAAGTCCAGGATCCTTTTTTGTGTCTTTGAGTAGGTGTTCTTCTCTGTACACTATTAATTGAGATAAAGCTTAAAATATTAGCTGTACTTATGAAATGGTGATACACATTTAGATGGAAATGTAAAGCCTCCATGTGCTTGAAAAAAATGCTTAGAACGCTGACTGTCAGCTTTAAATAAGGTAGTGCCATTAATTTGCATAATGTATTGGTTTTTAAAATAGAACCCAAGCATTTCCTTTCTGGATACTTGACCCTGAATTCTGCATTCTCTTGGCTTAAATGAAGACCAAGTGGAAACAGTTGGTGCTATTGCTTTTATATTTGGAATATGGAGTGTATCTTCAGTGCGCAGTGACCTCTCATCATTCTTGGTTTTGTGACCACGGCGCTATAAAGAGAGAAAACTGTCTATGGCTTCTGTGGGTTTCCCAAAAAAGATGCGGGCTGTCTGTGATAACAGTGTGGCTTCTTTCTACCCCCTACTTCCCTTGCCACTCTAATTGTGCTGGAGGCGCTAACTGTTTTTAGCATGGGAACCGGCAGTGGTTACCAGAGAAGACAGTGGTGACACAATGAAAGTGGCATGAGGTTTAGGACCCGCAACTCAGTACGTGCCAGTGTGTGACGCCACTGCGGTCCAAACGGACGGCTGTTCCTGAAATCGGAACGCAGGCTGCATGTGCCGGACTGAAAATCCTGCAAAGTCGTGGTCAAGTTCTGCACTAGAATGAGCTCTCATTACATTTCTTTTATTTGGCATCACTGTTAGGAAAGCATGCATATGAAATTCTATCTTGTTTGATCGCGTGGGATTTCCCATGATTTAGCAAGGGAGTATAACGGCTTTTCCTGGGTGGTCCAGCTGGATGTTGGTGACTGTCTTGTGATCCTGTTATAGTCAGTTTGCCTTTTGTTTGTTAGAAATTGGATGGAGTTCATGGTAATGATGTGAAGTATCTGCTATCCACATGCCTTCATATATAAAAAGGGATTAATTCAGGATTGGCCAAATATATTAATGGGTTGTTTGGGTTTGAGGTACAAGATTCCAGCCTCCAATATAAGAGACCCAAGGTAGAGCAAATCACAGGCAGGTCAGACTGTTTTCCTCTTGCCACAGGCTTGAATACATGGAAAATCATCTTTTTAGTAGATATTTTGTTATCCATGTGCTGCACCCCATGTTTGCCCATTTAGCTTAAAACATACATGCTGTACATAATTAAATCTATAAAAATTTGGTAAAGTGTCTAAAGGTTGTATTTTAATGTTGTTCCTATAAGCTGCTGGTCTGTTATTAATGGGAAGCTGGCCTCCTGGAAGTGAGGAAGGCTGAAGCAAGCAGGTGCTTTATGTTATAAAAGGGGTCTCCAGTGACATATACATGTGTGTATTTCATTTTGTCATTGTACAAATCTGTTTTCAGTAATATCAGTGAGATGCACTTTAAATAGTTACCTCACATTTGCAAGCCACCTGCGATGAGTCATCAGTTTGCTCACTAAAGAAGAGTTGCTCGGTTACTCCTGTCTCACTGTCTTTAGTTATATGTTCTGCATAAACAGTGCAGGTCCCACAAAAAAAAGCATAACAGTGAGTACTACAGATGTGGGATCAACAGAAAGTCACTATAAATGAAGGGCATTATATTTATACTTCCATCCATCCATCCATCCATCCATCCATCCATTATCTGCTGCTTATCTGGGGTCGGGTTAGGGGGGGCATCAGTCTAAGCATGTATGCCCAGACCCCCCTCTCACCAGCCACCTCCTCCAACTCCTCTGAGGGAATACCAAGGCATTCCCAGGCCAGCTGAGAGATACAATCTCTTCAGCATGTCCTGGGCCTGCCCAAGAAGGTGTCCAGGAGGCATGCTAGATAGATGCCCAAACAACCTCAACTGGTTCCTTTCAATGTAGAAGAGAAGCAGTTCTACATTGAGCTCCACCCGAATGTCTGAGCTCCTTGCCCTATCTCTAAGGCTGACCCCAGACACCTTGTGAAGGAAACTCATTTCTAATGCTTGTATCTGCAATCTCATTCTTTCGGCCACTACCCAAAGCCTGCGACCATAAGTGTGGGTGTTCTGTCAAACATCCTGCTCATTAATTTATCAACAGTGTCAGTGCTATCAGCCAATGCAGTTGTAGAACTCCCCCTGCTCATTTGTCTGTGTTTTTACAGTGCCCTATAAAAGTAGCCTAGAAATGAAGCCAGCATTACTATTCTGTGTGGCTAGCAGTTACCAGCAATTCTGAATGACTGCATGATCACACCATATCTTTTTATTAATATTATGTGATCTCTCTCTTGAATCATACGTACTTCCCTGCTTCAAAACACCCTTATAATTACTTCCACAGTGTTTTGGTTTAATGCTTAAGTGTTTATGGTGGGAAAATTAACAAATATCACCGCAAGCACATATGATGTACTGACATGCAGAGTAAACCAAGAGTGAAGAAAGCAGTACAAAAAACTGACTATATAATTTGAAGATTATAAGCAAATTAAATTAAAAGTGTACTAACAATGGAAGCAACATAGTTAATATTTTGATGTCTATGGAACAATTTTATCAAAATACCTGGTAACAGTAATTCTCAAAAAACAAATAATTGTTTTTGTTTTTACATGTGCTTGCAATTTTATTTTACATTCCATTTGTTTGATTCATTTCCCTTAACATGCATTAAACATTTGCTATGAAAAGAAAATAAGCTGAAAATTTTGCATTGGCATAAAACCACATCTGTTTCTGCTTCAGCTACACAGCCTTTGCTACCTCCTTCTGCTTTGCTGGTGTAACCATAGAGATGGAGTAAACTAAATAAAAAGATATGACCATGAACTATGGCATTGTTCTGTCAGGGTGCTTCCACCACATTGAACTGACATTTCTGCCGTAAATCTGAATTATAGACGAGAAGGTGGTGGATGTATATCGAAGGTTGTTTTTAGATGCTGGATTGCCTTATTTTCTCTGCATGTTTTACATATTCGCATGTTGTTTATAATCCAAATCTAGAAAAAAACTTAAAACAATATAAGTTGATGGAACTGTAGCTACGTGATTCTGCGTTTTTTTTTTTTAATTTATGATCTTCTGATTATATGCCGAAGCATACATCACATATCCTGAACAGAGTCACAGACAGCCAGCCAGAAGCCTACCCCAGGACACACAAGTCAGGGGAACAACTTGAATGTCACTCCAGCACAGGGCACTCAATCCCAATGCACCAATTTGTCTCTCTGTATGTTTTGGATTACAGAATGAAAAGATTCAACCCTGCAGGCTCAAGGCAACAGTGTTAGCTATTTCGCCACCCTGACCTCTAGATATATTTTCCAGGCTTCCGATATGCAGACAAATAAGTAAAACAGTTGACACACTTGGCAAAACAAAGCCTTTCTTTAAAACATTTCCTGTCTGGCGTTGTGTTTCAGGCGCGACAAATTTCCTCAATTGCCTTGGTCAAATTCTTTGATATGTAAGTGTAAAGATGAGGTAACAGAATCCAGCTTAAACCACTATTTCAGAAATTTCTTTTAAAAAGAAAATGAAAATTATGTATAATCTTGTAATAAATGTGTATTATACAAAGGCCTTACAAATGCATAAAGTTTGATGGAGTTTGTACAGGTTGAGTTCATTTATTTATTTGTTTGTTTGTAGAGCTCACAGACATTAAGACCCCTTTTGAAGGTAATTAATTTGCACTTACAGAATAATAATATTATTAATTTATTAAGTAAGAATCCAAAAATTGTTCTGAAATTAGCTAGCTGGAAGTCAGTTAACAATGAGTCATAATGGAAAAACGTTTCCATGCCGGTGTTTTTGTCATATCAATTAAACTTGGTTTATGGAAACACATTTTGATTTAAGAAATTTTTTTTAGCTGTACAATCATCTAATATCAGTGGAATCCAATATCACTGGTAAATTCTCTGGAAAATGCCAGAGAAATAAAAAGCTTGTCTTGAGAAACTGGTAGCTAGGCTGATAGCTCCAGTGTCCTTAAAATAGTATCTAAATATATAAAATTCTTTTTGCGTTTGAAACGGAAATTACGTATGACCACAGAACATATTATAATACACGACGTGCGTATGACCGGAAACAGCGTAACTAGCGCTTACATTTTATATGAATTATTTATATGAATTATTTGTGGATGCCATTTTTATATCGGGCTTTCTGTTCTCGGGTGGGTACACCAAAAAACATACATTTATGTACCTAATAGGCAAACACAAAATGTAGTTTACCCGAAAGCACTGCAGTAGTACTCAATGCATCTTTACTTCTTAAATGTTAATGTTTTACAGTTTAATAACTTATACGCTTCTGATATGTCATTGAAATTCTCTTATCGAAATGTTTTACTGTTTAATAATTTATATTTATATGCAATGTGCTTCTTATATATTACTTCATATTCTCATATGATAATGATGTTAATAAGTTGTTCATATTGATTTCTATGTTATTGTAAATGCTCTTTATTTGTTGAAAAATAAAACTGGTAATTAAACTTATTTTATAAATACTGCATTTTATTTTTCCCCTTGCAGTAAAAATGACCTGGTCCAGAACATGGTGAGCTGACGATGTGACCAGCCCAATAGCACGTTCTATGAACTCTGTATCAAACAATTAGACTAATTTACAACAGGTGTCACCTGGAGCTGCATGGACAGATACTCCAGCATATAGACCATGAGATCAGCTCTTGAAGTGACTAGTTTAGGAGATTTCAAACAAATGAAATTTTCAAGAGATTGATAACTCAAATCAGTTATATATCAGCCTGTGAGTTGCCAAAAATGGTTTTATTTCAAGACGTATCCAACAGCTTCAATAAAACCAATTTCCTAGTAAGCAATAATAAATAAAACAGATCTTAGTTTATGCATAGAAATCAGTTGGCATAGTTGGTTTCACTATAGATAACAGAAGGAGGGATCTTTCTGTCCCATCTGTACAGTTGTGTCATTGCTGCACTGAGCACCATCTTGAGCAGTTTGTTAATGTGATAATGTCATTATATGAGAAAATAAGTGGAACAGTAGTTTAGTGTGCCATTTCGACTACCGTTTCTTCATTAACATTGTCATGACGGTGTGACTGACGACGAGGCATGATGCGGGCAAGGAAGGAACAGTCTGAGGAGAGCAGTGCTAGGATCACCCCATGTGGGGACTTTATTCACACAGGCAACAGGATCAGCTACAAACATAGGATCAGCGACCCGACAAGGGAGTACAGGACTAGGGAACTCTTATACACTGGAACACAGGAGAATGAACGAGGGGCACCTGTGACTGGTTAACAAGGGGCAGGAACACAAGGTAACAACAACGAGCTACAGGCGTGGCTGATTAGCAGCCCCGCCTGTGGGAAACACAGGGAATAGACTGGTAGGGTGGGGCTGGACGTGACAAATATAATGGTTGTTTAATATGCTAAACTGTATTTTGATTCTTTTTTAGCAGTATATCTCAAGAAACAGCCAAATCCAAAGTAGGATATCTTAATGTTAGTAAATGACAAAGCCAAGCATACAGTTATAATTCTTGAAACGCTAAACATTAGCTATCTGAGTCTGATAATCTGCTTTCAGTTTGTTTCATGCACAACTCTTTGCTTGGCCTTTTCAAAGCATTGGCATTAGTTCTTCACTAGACCTGCAATAGCTTTTTTGTGACACGTATTTGTTCATATTAATTTGCAGACTTTGACATGATTGTTTTAGTCCTTCTGTAGAATGGGAATTAATACATCCACTGTAGAAAGCCACAGACTAATTATACAGTTAAATAACCTGCATAGTCACTGTCTAGATATCTGCAGAACACCTGACATATTAATTATTAATGCTTATTCATTCAAGAGAAGAGATCACTATTTTCTTATAGGCAAACTCTATAACTGATTTGATTACACGCATACAGAAAGTGGACAGCTATAAATGATGACACAGAAAAGTAAATGATAAAAAAGAATCAATTAAGTAAGCACGCAGGCAGAAGCACGGGCAAGCTTAAAACAGACCTGACGGCTCAAAGTGAAAAGTTCAAATTAAAGTCAACAGGAAAGTAGTGGTGTATCATGAAATGTCGTGGGCTGAAATGCTTGGATGTACGTTAGTCTGCTATTAGTATTCTGGCTACGTCTTGGAAATTGCGAGGTTATGCTATTTTAGCGAAGGGATGTAAGAGCAGGTTACATAACAGCTAAGCACAAAAGAAAATGCAATATGTACAATGCTTGGAATGAAAGATGGTGAAAAGCATTAAATTATGGTATTCTTGTCCTGTGTGAGGGGGAAAAACTTAATTCACAGTAAATTTAGTGATTCCAGTAATGGATGTTAATGAACTGATAAAACCCTTGGATTTTTTTCAGAGTTTTTGCAAAGTGCAAACATCCTGCATTGTGTGTCTCACATATTCTCTGTCCTTCGATAAATTCTGAAAACCTAGGAAAAAGGTCAACCATGTTCTACTCATTGTTTATAGCTCCAAGTCTTCAAATACCATTAGAAAAAACCAAGCCATGCCTCAAGGCTGAGTTCTGCAGAAAGGGAGTCAGAACTGTGCCGCACTGCCGGACTCACCTCAGCGCTGCTACCAGGGGGACATTGGGGTGGCTCCTCCTAGCTTCACATCCTGAGAGACAGCACTGGGCTGTTAACACTGTGTGTGTGTGTGTGTGTGTATATATATATATATATATATATGTGTGTGTGTGTATGTACTGATGCTCCCATTGACGATGTGCTTGTACCTTTTAACTTCATGCGTGAGCACATCCGTTTCCTCGGGCGAGAAGCGATCTGGCCTATCGGACAAACGTGCCATTATAATAGCAATCCGCCGTAGATCATGCACCGCTGCCTTTTAAATATGACGTGACGCGCCATTCTGATTGGTTCCTTGCTTGTTACGCCCAAAACATGCTTCTGCATAATTATGAGTGTTAGGACAACCTTTTAGCGCCTTTGTGCTGGAGCAAAGCATGGGAGGTATTTTCTGCAGAAAACAAAATGAAAATGGTAAAATAAAAATACAATCTCCACTTTGACATTTAGTTTTCAAAGTCTATGCACAAAAATCCTGCCAAAATTAAAATTAAAATGAAATAGCATTTGCAATTTGCAATTGCATTTTAATTTTCCACCCATGTATGAGTAAGATTTGAAAAATTAAAAAAACCTTTTTATCTTATCATTTTCAAATTTGACTTTTCATTTCCTACTTTGCTTTTTCATTTTCAAGTTCACACCATGCAAATATATGTTAATTGAAGCGCGACAGTGGGCGGAGCTATGGATCACTAACGTGCTTTCTCAATGTTTTTGCTGATTCTGTTGTTATATGTGTCCTGGGTATGACGTTAAACTGCATCCGGCCCTGCGAGCGGCCCTTCAACTTGTAGGGAAAAATTTTGGGGGCGTCGCCTGCTGTATGGCAGTGCTTGGGTCCCGGCTTGAGATGACCTATTGGAGTAGGCACGTAGAACATCTCGTCTCTCCGGCAAGATGACCATCTTCCCCTGCTGCCAGGGAAGCTCCGTAAACTCCGCATTTCAGTGGTGGCGCTCTCAGAGGTACGCAGACCGGGGAGTGGCCAGATTTCTGTAAGTGAGTACACCTACTTTTGGTCTGGTCGCTGTGATGGCTGCCATACTCAGGGAGTAGCTGTTGCTGTGGCACATCAGCTCCTCCCAATGGTGGCTGATGTCACCCCTTTCAACAAGCGTATTATGAGACTCAGGCTAAGGCACTCCCTGGGTGTCTTGTCTGTTGTCTCTGTGTATGCTCCACCCGCGGTGAGTGATGTCTCATTGAGGGAGACATTCTACTCGCAACTTCACTCAGTGGTTGATGGGTGCCCACGAGGTGACACTCCTCTGGTCATGGGTGACTTCAATACGACCACTGGCACTGAAAGGGTACGAGGATTGTATCGGTCCCCAGAGGTCTGGTGACCAAGGTGAAAGTGGCTCCATGCTCCTCGACTTTTCGAAAGGTCAGGGGCGGCGTGTCGCTGGATCCTGGTTTCAATGCCCTGAACCACATCGTTGGACTTGGTATTCCAATACTGGTGATATGGCGAAGGAGATTGATCACATCCTCGTGGGCAGACGCTGGAAGTTCCTGCAGAACTGCAGGGTCTACAGAAGTGCCCAGTTTGTGAATTCTGACCATAGACTTGTTGTTGCTACTCTGAAG
>JAAGVU020000040.1:17191847-17202226 GCA_011763525.2 Mormyrus iriodes
AGGACTGGGACCGGAGGGCACCGGGGGGACCGCAGGACTAGTGGCAGAAGGCGAATAGGCGACCCCGGGACAGGGACGGGTACTGGGGGGGCGAAACGGAGACCAATGGAGCAGAGCTGGGGAGCGATGCTGAGGCCACGGGAACGGGCTAGGAGGCGACATGGAGGCCGCGGGCACAGGGCCAGGTGGCACCGAGAAGGTCACGGGACCAGGAATGAGGTCGGGGAGGGGCCCGGAGTTAGTAGCGTCACGGTGGCTGGGCCCTGGTGCATCTGGCACCGGGCGTACCCCCTCCTTACACTACAGGAAACCAAATACCGGCCTGGAGCTTGGCTGGACCGCCCATTGCGTCGCCACTGGGGACCTCAGGAGCCAGAAATGTGGGACTCAAATCCCAAGGGTCCCACTCCAAGTCCCTGCAAAGGCCGCCCTCCAAACCGTCCCCCTCTCAGGAGCAGAGGTGCTCAGGGACCCAGACAGACTGGGGCGGCGGAGGCAGCAGGTTCCCCTGGGCAGGGCTCTGTGGCGGCAACGGCCAGTGGGAGCCATACGAGTGACGGCAGAGAGCCGGTTAGGGTGCGCCGTCCAGGAAGCGGCGTCGGGCAGGCACCGTCTTGGCGACGGCCGCAAGCCAGCAGGCGGGAGCAGTCTCAGCGACGGCGGCGAACCGGCAGGAGAGGACCGTCCGGGCGACTGTGGCGGAGAGGTGCCGACGGGAGTGCGCAGTCTGATCGGCGGCGGAGCGCAGACTGGAACATGCCTTCCTGGCTTGGCAAGACCCATGGGGAGAGCTCGTGGCTCTGCGGGACCCGCGGGAGGCAGGGGCTGTGGTGAAGTGGCAGCAGCCCTTTTCAGGGCAGCAATACACCGGCGCAGCTTCTCCTCGAGCCCGGCCAGTGCCTGGGGTAGGGAGTTGGGGCTCACCACCATGAAGTCCCGGTCCAGATCCTGGAACAGCTCTGGAAAGTTGGGGGTTGTCCGAGACCTCAGGGCTGTTCCACAACTTCCAGAATAGCCCCTGGAGGGTGAAGAATAGCTGTACTAGGTCCAGGAAGCGCTGGAGGGGTCCGATGGACTCGTCCATTGAGTCTGTCTCTTCAGGTCCCGACGCGAAGAAGCTTAGCAGATGCGCATTCTCTGGCAGACGCGGGACGAGCGGATCTGGCTCCACTACAGTATGGAGCACACTATATAGTCAGTCATTCTGTCAGGTTCGCGGTGCCGACGGTGTGGCATGATGCCGGTGGGAAGGGTAACCCAGGAAAGGATGAGACGGCACAAGGATAATCCCATTGCGAGGAGCTTTTATTCTTGTGCTGCTCGGCGTTAGCAACACAATACTAAAAACCACAAAAGACTACTAACATTTACAATGACCGACAAAGAAGCACTGGACTGGGGAGCCTTATATACAAAGAAACATGGAGGGGTAAACGAGGGGCACCTGTGGTTGATTAACATAGGGCAAGACACGAGGTAACTATGACAATTAACAGGCGCGGCTAAACAGCAGCCCTGCCTGCGGGAAACATCAGGGAAAAAGATCGGTAGGGCGGGGCTGGACGTGACACCTGTACACTATTACATAGTCAGTTAGCAACTATACATCACCACTATATACCAATATAAATGGAGTTAATAACTTAAACACTCTATCATAAACTTAAATCGGGGTACTGCAATGAAATAGCATTATTGCAAAACAATAAAGTAATGCAGTTATTGCTAAGTGTGCAATGACTAATATGAGGCATGAATAATGAAACGCTTATTTCTGTACATATATACACACTTTTTGGGGGAAAAAATATACATTTTGCTACTAATTGCTACTAACGGAATTATTCATTAATGAACTAAACTGTACGTGCTTCCTCCCGTGTGGCAGCTGCCTGCATCCATTAATGTGTGTCTTACACCCTTACGAAACAACAATATATTTAAAGATATGGACATTTCAATAATTTTTTTTGTCAGAAGTACCTGCTCCAATAATATATTGCAAAATGTAATGCAAAATGTATTGTGGAAATATATTATGTATATTTCAATCTATTTTAATATATAAGGTGTTGTTGGTTTTTGTATATGGAATATGAATTTCATTTTATATTTAATAATACACTTCATAATATGCAGATGTATATGTGACAAATTATGGTAAATACTGTGTATATACACACACACATACTGTGTATATATATATATATATATATATAATAGGCTCTATATTAGGGCTGCCGTGATTAGTTGACGTACTCGAAGACGCTAACAGTGAGTCAACATGAATATTTAAAATTGACGCCTCGTTTTTTAAATTACTTTTAATATAGCTACTTTTATGATTTCTAAAACACTTCAAATCATTATGACAAATGTTTTCCTTTAAAATCACTTCGTAATGATTGGAGTAGTTCAAATAATAACAAAACCAAAAGGTGGTTTTACACTGTGCAAAGTGCGTCGGCATACCACAGCTGCACTAGCACTATGCACACGGACCTGAAGAGGAAACGCACAGGCGCTATTCTGGACGATGGACCGCCAGAGTAGGCAAAACCACTCTAAGTGCTGTCTATACATGTTTATTAAATTAGCATTATAACGGACAGCTATTAAATATCTCTTGTCCTCATAGCTGGTAAATATACTCATTATTAAAACCATAAAGTTGTCTGCCTGCTACTTTAGAATCTGCATTGAATAAGTGTTTGTGAAAATGTTAAGGGTAAAATCTGGGCTTATTCTACACTTAATAAGGGTGTCGGTGGGTGCGTTCGTGCTCGTTGAACTTGTTGGGACCAGTGTCCCTATCTAAGTTTATAACTAAAACTGAAATGAAAGCGGACACTAAATAACAGAAATTAATTGGTGAACTGAAATAAAAATGAAAACCGTATTTACGAAAAAACATGTCGGACTTAAATCTGCAAAAAGTACCGCCACCCCACCGTCTTTTCACCTTGTTTAACCAAAGATATCTCCTCTTCTAAAAGATGTTGTGGCTGCTGATCTGTCCCTTTCTTCATCACGACTTCAGTGCTTATCGCTTGTGTCGCATATGGCGTGCTTTGCTAACTGAATTTATTAAGCATGAGGATACGCCAAATTTATATAGACAAGTAACTTTTGGGCATCACAATACCCATCTCATTAATATTTTTAGGGATCCTACTAATCATCTTGTCGAGTTGTGGACGAAAATAATGTGCGCATAGTGCCGAAAAACCCGTGTACATTATCTAAAGCCCTGCAATGGCATAGAGTTTATTGTTGTCAAAATAAAATTAACTTAAATTGAACGGTCAAGTTGATTTTCTGAAGGAAAATTAATAGTTTAGATTAATCAACCAATCCATGAAATAGTCAATAGATTAATCTATAGAACAATAGTCGTTAGTGGCAGCCCTAATATATATACATACACACACACATTCACATTTATATGGGTACATGCGCTGTATGTGCAATATATGTATGAGCAATGCATGTCCACAATTAAAAGGAATATATTACCATATAACTACCATATATTACCACAGACTAATGAGTAATCTATCAAGAAAATTGTTTGATTTTGTTTTGTTTTGTTTTCTATTTGTAATGTCTAAAATATCTCAAAACCATGTTGTCAAACTTATTACTTATTTGGCCTCTAGCCGTAACTTTTAACATGAACGAAAGGTCCAGAACAAGGAAAGAGAAGAAATAAAAGGCCTAAACGAACAGTCTGTTATCCTATTTAGCATTCCATCTTGTTTCATCGCTTATTAAATCAAGGTGCGAAACACGTGAAGAAAACAAGAAATGAAGAACAGTCTGTTATCCTGTTTAACTTGCCCCTATTTGTCCATGGTCCTTATTCGCTTCACCTGGTGCCTCAACTCACAAATTATTGTGTTGATTATTTTTTTTTTATATCTGATATTTTGGCCCTTTGATGGTGGTGTACAACAGCATCTGTGGAACAGAACAATAACAAATAATTAGACATTCACAAAAGACAGCAGGAAATATAACAATATCCATAATATCTACATTAAATCATGAGCAAGCGGACATGCTTTGACTAAAGTATATAAACAATTCATGAACCAGATAATGCCATATTAACATTGAAAAAATGTTTTTTCCGCCTTGGGGATATGTTTAATGTCAGTCAGCTGGTTCTAAAGCAGGAATGTTTGGTTGAAGTGGGGTTGTTAGGGCTGGGCGATATGGCAAAATATTTTATGATGATTTTTTTCATATAAAATGATATTGGTAATTAGCACGATATAAGGCCGTTATTTCTTTATTTCTACTTTTGCTTAAAATTCCCTTAGAACTTTTCAGAACACAAAAAGGTGAAACTGAATAATTACTAATTGAAATCCAATTTTAATAAATAAGTCATACGAAAATAAACATTTTTTATCGTAGGGCATAACACTACAAAATGCTGACAATACGTTTTGTTGCTAGGCTTTTTTGACCGCCTCACCGTATGTTGCAGGGAATGGATTTGACTAGGTCTGGGCGATATGCCCTGAAAATGATATCACAATATTTCCAGGGATTTTCACAATACTGATGTTTATCACAATATTCTAAAATGCATATGAAGACAACAGTAAAATACGACAGGCGTTTTTGAGTTTTTTTCTGATTATGATGACTAAATTGTTTTACTAATAGTTATGGAGCAAGTGAGGGGTATAATGATAAATGACACCAAAAACAGACTTATACCTTGATGGAATTTGTAGAAATTGTGCATTTTAACTGTTAATCATGCAAGAAAACAGGTTTAGGCTATATCACAATACTCACGATATTCAAACTGAGGGTGATATGAATGTTCATAATCACAATGCAATATTTTTTCAATATATCGCCCAGCCCTAGTTAGGGGCAACAGCAAAACGCATTTTAGCCACCTAATAAAAAGGGCCACCTAAAAAAATCAATATCAGTTTACATGTATGCTATACCTAGAATATTTTCACTGCTTTACCTTGTGAAACTGAAGCCATTATATCCCTCCGTTGGCCGATCCAAGCCAGCAGACTCCGTTGACAAAAAACTAATTTTACTTTATAGAACAAGTGAGTTCTTAGTCTAAGTACCTCATACAACCCCACTTCAAAAAACTATGCCTTTACCGTCATTTACCCTGCAGCTCAATCAGCTGAATGAAGAAGGCACCAGATAATTTGCCTGAACACCTAAAGCAGAGCCAAAGTAACTGGTTGTAACATAACGAGAGTACAAAATCACAACTGGACTGTTTATTAGTCCGCTAGGATGAAGCAAAACATTAACCTTTTTTCCACCGTTCTGTTCTTGCTAGAATCTCTGTTTTATCAGAACCAGGGGGAATATATTTTCTTTTCAATCGATCCATGTCTTCCATAGGATATTTGCACCCAGTTCTGTGCATCTCAAGAGCCCCTCGCGTGACTCATGGACAAGTGGGCCGTGATTTGACCACAAAACCGGAACGCTTTGGACAAACGAATTAATTTATGAAATATAAATGAATTTTTAACAAAAGTCCTACACATAAAAATGTAGTGCAATATATTTTTTCTATGTATTAGTATATAGCCATATATGGTCCATACATATATTGCAGTATATTGGAAAATAGAAGCACTAATTTCCCATATATATATATATATATATGTGTAAATATAGCCATATATTTTTGTTTCAAAACGGCAAACACGCATTAATAATCTGTAAACAGGTAAACGTCAGTAAGTTATAGTAATTGCTGGGATTTTTGTACTGCTATTTCACGTTTTTCAGCTACACAGCCTCTGCATTGTGAGTCTTCAACATTTTTTTACTGTTGATTCTGCTTTGTTCAAGAGTATTTGTAGGTGTGAGATCTACCAAAAAAGAGTGAGCAAGAAGGAAATGCCTCAGATGTTTGTATGTACCTCACCTTTATCAAAGAACAGAGAGAGATCCAGGAAGGAAGGAAGAGTCTGCTTCAGGGGATTAAGGACACAAGAGTCATCGTATCTTCTGCATAGCAGAATCAGCATTCTGCATGCTAATTTTGCATTACCTCTCAAGGTAATGTTAGTGCTGTATTATCTTGATACCATTACAAGTGCTGCAACAGATGACCTGGCCCCCACAGTCCCCTGACCTAAATCCTATGGGACTGGTTTGGGATGAGTTGGATCAAAGAGTTAGGTACCCTACTTATGCCCAAAACTTGTGGAAACTCCTTCAGGACTGTTGGAGAAGCATTCTAGGTGGCTACATCTGGAAGCTGTTTGAAAGAATGCCAAGAGTCTGCAATGCTGTCATTGAAGCAAAAGGGGCAGAATCTAAAATTTGAGAACATTTTGAGATGTTGAACTCTTCTCTTGGTCGTTGCAATATTTGCTATGTATTAGTTTATTGCCTCAAGGCCTTTTACTATACAGTGAATAACATAGCAAAAGCAGAGACAAATGCATTAAAAGCAGGTGTCTCCAGAATTTTGATTGGCACTGTACATTTGACTTTTTTTTCCTCTACATATTTTATTGCTGTACATGTATTTGTATTTCTGGCCCTAGTGAACACAACATATGTAGGCTCTCTTCTTAGTGATATACAACTTTGCCGCATGTTGTGTGAACCATGATTTTGTAAGAGATGATGTCATGAATGAACATGGCTTCGCAGGCTTTATTCCTGCTGTCTCACCTCACATGGGCTCATGTTTCTTAATACTTTTCACAGTTTTCAGCTGCACAGTCAGATGCCAAGGTTTTTCACAGTCGGATGCCAAGGTTTCAAATGAACATGAGCCTTTTCTCCATCAGCTTCCTACAGACTCCTCCTTGTTGCTCTGATTTGCATCTTGAGAGTGGCTGCTTTTGCTCAACTTGCATAATGCATGTGTTTAGCTGCTAATAATCTATTTCTCCCATTGATTGGAGGTTCTTGGAAATGACAAACTCCAGATTCTCAGCATGTTTACTCAAACAAGGCTGAATCCGAGTCGATTGTTCCATGTGTCATTTTCTCAGCATAGAAATATACGTTTATTTGAAATGGATCAATTTCAAGAAAATATAATGACTAATGGAGGTTGAATTAAAAACTTCACCTTCTTCTGTAGTAAGATGATGATATATTTACAATAATTAAAATGTTTGTAGTACACTATTAATCTAAACTATGCTCAGGTTTGGCCATTGCTGCTGGCAATCAGCATCACTGATAGCATCAGCTGAAATGGTTTTCTCTACACTAACTGCTACATTACTGAGCAGATACATTCAGCTTGTGTACCTGGACAGAGTAACGTCAACACACACACAGATCATTTGATGATAGGAAATGTCACACACTAATATCAGCAGCAGATGTGAGGGTATTGATTCTGATTTTTATGGCTCGTGTTAATGTTTTGTCTCTTTAAGAGTCCATCTGAAGCTAGAGGAAGGGAGTGCCAATAGGAAGGCCCCTTTCAGGGGGCTTTTCATCAGGGAACCCAGCCAGGCGCCGCTGTGACTCAAACAGGTTCACATGTGTTCATCATTACCACTCACATATTTCTCTCATCTGACACCAATCAATAGCTCTGCGTCAGTTATTCCAGTAAAGCAGTATATTGATTTACAATGAGCCAGAAGGTAGGTCCAGAAATAACAC
The DNA here is from genome assembly GCA_011763525.2 of Mormyrus iriodes. Classification (NCBI taxonomy): domain Eukaryota; kingdom Metazoa; phylum Chordata; class Actinopteri; order Osteoglossiformes; family Mormyridae; genus Mormyrus; species Mormyrus iriodes. The sequence continues at coordinate 17,199,492 of JAAGVU020000040.1, forward strand.
TTTGACAGTTAACAAAGCCTAGTGAGGGTAGAAAAGGTGCAAATGAGGTGAGGTGTCTTTCTGTGTGGTCTCTGAGGGCTGCTCTTCACTATTCTCTGTTTTGTTGCTTGGCTGACCACTTTATCCATTTATATGCCTGGGTATTTTGCCCATACTGTTGTATACTGTAGGATTTTAATTAACCCTTAGAATGACTTATGTCTCCGAGTGAGATTTTGAAAGGTCGACTTGAACATGTAATGTGAACATTTGTGTGAATATTTTAGGCTGAATAAATATGGAGAATTTCTTACCCAGTGCAAATTAGAAGTCTATGCTTGTATGCTTGGAAGGTCGCTAGTTTAAATACAAGTGGCTGGCAGAGTAATCTGGATCCTTGAAAAAGGGCTCTAACCACAAAACAGTCCTCCAGGGGCACTGGAAAAATGCCTTGTCTAATGAAAAATAAAGTATCATTAATCATCAATATGAGCTTCAGTGGGAAAGTAGCTGGGCTACAGGTGCTTGTGTCTTAGGGAGTCAGAAGGCATTAAGCCTGATTGAGATGTTTGGTCCATATTGCTTGTTTGATTCTTAGACAGCTTCTTATTGGAGCCATTAAAAGCATATCATTCTGATGGGTGCAGTAATCTGGGAGGTGTTGACCATTAATAGGAAGGCTCAGAATGCAGAAGGCAGTATGAAGGTCCTACGCACACCAATAGAATTGTATATTGTATTTACTTATTAATATTCTGTTTCTGTTCATTGTGTTTATATTCTGTTTATATTCTGTTTATTTTATATTCTATTCATCTTATTTTTTCTGTAGTTTGTATCCTTCCTCTCTTTTCATTTCTGAAACGACAAGAATAGTCTTCCAATTTTGTTGTACATTATGCAATGATAATAAATCATTCATTCATTCAAGAAAGGCTGTATATACATGGGTTAAGCTATCACTGGCTTGGCAAAAATACATCTGCAAAGAATAATGTAATATTATACATCAGTCTACAAAGATAGGATGCTGGTTATAATGGTAGAGATTTGAGAATCGACTTGGTGGTTACTGTCTCATTGGCTGGTGTGGAAAGAACTCCTGTCTGAGTGCAACGCTATTTTAAAACTGAGGCCGTAAGAGACACTTGAACCGCAGCATCATTGTGGTTTGACAGGGTAGACAGATTTTTACTTTCTTCTCTGTTCAGGCAACTGATTATTTTGAATATGCATTTTTTGTGCAGTGTTGAAACAATAGGGTCATAGCAAAGTGGAACCTTTTAACGTTTGTGACCTGGAAACAGGTTTTGTGAACAGGTTTAGTACTTTACTGATATTCAGTCCAATTTATCTGTTTTTTAGCTTTTTCTCTCGAAAAGCAGGCTGTACCCTGTTTTGGGACATTTTGGATATCGGACGGGATATACCCTGGCAGCCCGGCCGTGCAAAGGTTAATAACACATCCCACACAATGCAGAGTCAACATCCTGCTTTTGGATTACGATAAGATGTTAAAGTACTTAGAGAAAATCCTCTCAGATGTTGAGAAGTGTGTGAGTGTGTGTGAGTGGGGGGGGCTAAATAGTCCATATCCTCACTTTCGTTGAGCCCTTTCCAAATTCATTTTCCACTATATGTCCTTGACCTTGGGTCTCACCCATGACCTGGGGGCAACATGGAAAAGAGAGATGCAGGAAATCAAAATGGATACAGGCAACATAACAAGAATTCATAAACCACAAACAAAAAAGTAGCGCATTTGTTGTTTATGAAGGGCTAACTACAAAAAAATGTCTAGCTGCAGTCTTGCCATGCTGTTTAATAGAAACACATGCTGCATTCGGGCTTGTGAGAATGTTGAGCTAATGAGAAGGTTAGCAACCTACTAAAGAAAATGTCCTTGAACAGTCATTTGGGAGCGAGGTTGTGAAGGGCTGTTTATTTTAGGCCAGGCTCATAGCGCCTGTCCTGGGAATGTGTGATTTTTTTCTATTGATGGCAACAGTCATTTCACAACTTATGTTCTTCTAAATCACACAGGACCATAACAGTCTTGTCTGAAGAGATGAGTTAATTTTAATTTGGCAGAAGAGATGGTTGCCAGGTGCACAATTGGGATGTTGTGCTATTCCCATGGGGGTCCCATCCCAGAATGCAGTGACGGGATGGCGTTAGCCTTGTGATGCATAGGTCTTTTTGGTGGCTCGTCCAAGAAGGGTAAATGCAAGACACGCTGCGCATGATACATTTTTAAATATGTGGCTGCCAAGGCAGAAAATCACCCAATGCACAGCAGAGTGTTTGAAAATGTATAATGCTCATTCCTACCTAAAAAAAATATTTTCATGTTTATGAGCAGGACTATTTTCTTCTGCCAAATGATCAAAGATTTTTTGTTAATTTTTTAACTGTTACACACGTGGAATTTTAAGTAACGTTAGTCAGCATTAAAGATCACAATAGCATATTGATTTATTATTGTGATTCACCTAGCTGGCACTATATATGTTGTTATAGAAAATAAATCAACACTCTTCTGACCTGCTGCATTCAAGAATTCAACAATGCCGTTGAATGATTTGCTTTAATACTGTAGTCTGATCCACAACTTGTTTATGGAACACCCATTTTCCAGAACCGCTTATTCCATGTCAGGTCACGGGGGGTCCGGAGCCCATCCCGGAGGCTGTGGGCGCAAGGCAGGGAACAACCCAGGACGGGGCGCCAACCCATCGCTGGGCACACTCACACAC
>JAAGVU020000040.1:17218171-17254846 GCA_011763525.2 Mormyrus iriodes
GTGTGCCCAGCGATGGGTTGGCGCCCCATCCTGGGTTGTTCCCTGCCTTGCACCCATAGGCTCCGGACCCCCCGCGATCCATATGGAATAAGCGGTTATAGAAAATGGATGGATGGATGGATGGATGGATCTGTAATTGGGAAAGGTTGCCGGTTCAAATCCTGTGGTTGGTAGAGTGATCTAACCATTGAGTCCTTGAGCAAGGCCCTTAACCCAGGGACTGTCTAACTCTACTTTCTTTTATATGCCAGTTTGATAAGGTGGCCCCCTGGGATGCTTTTCCAGCTGTCCTGATATATGCTGAGCATTCATTGGCTGCTTTTCCTTCACTCTCTGGTCAAACTCTTCCCAAACCATCTGTACTGTCTTTTGGTCAGGTGGCCAGGTAATGTGATGCAACACTATCACTCTCTTTTGCTGGTGGCTTGGTGTGTCCAAACTTTTGACCGGTATTGCACCTCTGAGAAAACATTATTGCACTTTTAAAAAAATTCTATGAATAATAGTCATAATAATGCAAGAGATGAGGGCTATCCTTTCTGTGCTTTTAACATCACACGGAACTACGAACTGAGGAGTCTGGAGTCTTGAGGACTAAATAGCCACTTAATAATAGCCTCCTTTTATTAAATCACATGAGTATGAGTTTGTTTTATAGCTGATCTTGGCCTGGGTCAAGGATGGAGCCTCAAGGCATGAATGTGAGCTATGTTTTTGCTCTTAAACTCTTCAAGGCAGTATTGTAGTACTTGAGACCGGTCTGGAGAACACTTTTTTGCAGTCTTGGTCTCATTTCAGAATCAACTTTATTTTGACTCGGCCTTGTCTCGGTTTTGGACATAGAGGAATCGAGGTTTTCTTTCAAGACCACTCATCAAAACACCTCAATATTTATCACAACGACTGAATATTCAACTCTCTGTTAACACTGTACCGTATGATTGGGTGCAAAACCTGAAGCCTGCACAAAAATTTGCTTGCAATACTGTGTTAAGTGATGTTAAAAGATGTTTTGTCATGTTATTATCCTAGTATTGTATTCCTGTGTTAAGCTATGGTTCCCTAGTTTATGGTATTGTTAATTTGATTCACCCATTGCTTGTTAGTTGCCCTGTGCCTCTGTTGATTGGTAATCTTCTACACCTGTCTGCCATTGTGTGCTAAGTAGCTGTGTGTTGTTGCTCTGCTTAGTTTCTAGGTCCACCGCTTCCTTCAATTGAAGCATTACTGCTAATATTAACATATATATAAAATCAAGTTATATTCAGCTTATAGTATAGAATATATTTGTGTTTAAATTCATATACAGAGACGATTTTGACACATATTTAGACAATGTGTGGCTATGTGTGCTAGGGTGTTTCTCTGTATGTGTCCTGAAGGTTATTTGTTCAAATCCCTTTGCTGGCAGAGTAATCTTATCACAGCTAGAGCCCTTAACAACAAAAATTGCTTCCAATTTTTGCTCCAACCCCAGGCTTCCTTCTCCCAGGAAAGCAAAGCAGTAGATGTAAAAGAATTCCTATGTGCTTGTGCAAATACCAATTAAAGTATCATCATTATTAGAATAATATGGAAAATGCCTTAGCAATGGGTGATATTTTGATGTCATAATGATCATCATCAGATGTTTATGGAGGGTGTTTTGTGAAAATATTCAATAAATAAATATGTCATTTAAATGATTTAAATAATTTTAATTATCATTGAAATAATTATTTTAGAATGTCATTTAAATGACTATTTACGGTATAATTTACATGGTCATTTAAACGATTATTTGAATAATAAGTTAAATGATACCAGCAACCATTAAAATAATCTGTCAAAGTCACCTATCAAACTCAGTGGGTGGGCTTTAAACAAAAAATAACATCTTATTGGTTACAATGCAAATAAGTCAGAACAGATCGATCTCGGCTAGTGGGTGAATCCATGGTAATTAGAATTAGCACCTGATTTAGGAAAAAAGCCAATACAGATGAACAGTTCCAAAGTCATTGTTCCAATCCTAACTTAAGACAGGAAAAATGTATTACACAAGCTTCCTAACATCCCAATATCTTAAACTTTTCAAACTTTAGGATAAGTACACAGGCCCACTCATGACATAACAATAAAAATTATATGTTTCATGGCCACAGTTTACTACAATAGTCCTCCCATATCCAGAGGTATTACATTCCAATACGTACTGTGCACAGCCGAAACCGGAGATTATGGCCAACAATCCGCAGACTCCATATATAGCCTGATTGTCATGTACAAACATGATAAAGTTTAATTGATGAATGGCACTCAATACAACTTACCAACATTAAATAGAGGGATAATAAAATACATTTTAGATTTTACAGTACTGTACTCTCTCTCAAATGAAAAAAATTATAACGTTTCAGCATGATTCTCAAGAGATGATAGAGCAATGAAAAAATATACATCAGGGTATAATGGAACGATGCAAATCATGCTTTATATTCCCATCAAAAGTGTCATGCCCAACCCTGCCCTACCAGTCTGTTCCTAGTGTTTCCCACAGGCAGGGCTACTAATCAGCCACGCCTGTTTCTTGTTGTTTTTACCTCGTGTTCTTGCCCCCTTGCTAATCAGCCACAGGTGCCCCTCGTTTATTCCTATGTGTTCTTCTGTATAAGAGTTCCTGTGTCCTGTGTGTCCTTGTTGGTCATTGTAGCCTGTTGTTTTTTTTTTTGTCGTCTGAGTGTACTGCTTGTCATGGTAATAAAGTACCCACATGGGGTTCCCTTGGCAAAACCAATCTGGTTTTTGGGCTGAGTCCTTTCAACCTGTGCCTTGCCTCACCGTCAGCCCTGCGTGCATGACAAAAAGGTGAAGGAATTATGAAAAAACATACTGTTACAGGTTTAACATTTTTTTTGGACTGAGAAAAATTGCAGATAACTGAAAGTGTGGTTACTGAAATTGTATATACTGGGGGAGTACTACAATTCATTGCCGTGATATATTAAAATGTGGCCAATATACACTATATGAGCAAAAGTATTGGGACACACTTAATCACTGAATTCATTCAGACCCATTGCTACATGTGTATAAAACAAAGCACTTAGCCATGCAGTCAAATTTACAAACATTTGTGAATGAATAGGTTGTTCTGAAGAGCTCAGTAAATTTAAGTGTGATGTGTCATAGGATGCCACCTTTGCAATAAGTCAGTTTGTGAAATTCCACAGCTAATTGTAAGTGGTATTATAGCAAATTGGAGGCATTTAGGAACAACAGGAATGGCAGACCACGTAACAGAGTAACAGGTCAGGGTTGCCAAGTGCTGAAGCACATACTGTGTAAAAGTCACTCTATTGACTCAATACCTGCAGAGCTCCAAATTTCCTCTGGCATTAACCGAAGCACAAAAACTGTGCACCAGGAGCTACATGGAATGGGCTTCCATGGCTGAGCAGCTACATGCAAGCCTTACATCACCAAGTGTAATGCCAAACATCGGATGGAGTGGTGTAAAGCACACTGCCGCTGCACTCTGGAGCAGTGAAAACGTGTTCTGTGGAGTGATGAATCAAGCTTCTCTTTCTTGCAGTCTGATGGACAAGTTTGGTGGATGCCAGGAGAATGTTACCTGCCTGACTGCATTGTGCCAACTGTAAAGTTTGGTAGCAGAGAGTAATGCTAATGGAAATGTTTTTCAGGGGTTGGGCTAGGCCCCTTAGTTCCAGTGAAGGGAACACTTAATGCTTCAGCATACCAAGACATTTTGGAGAGTTCTATACTTCCAACTTTGTGGGAATAGTTTGGGGAAGGCCCATTTCTCTTCCAGCATGACTGTGCCCCAGTGCACAAAGCAAGGTACATAAAGACATGGTGAGGTGAGTTTGCTGTGGAAGAACTTGACTGACCTGCACAGACCCCTGACTTCAACCCCAACCATGATCTTTGGGATGAACTACAACAGAAATTGTGAGCCAGGCCTTCATGTTCAACATCAGTGCCTGACCTCATAAATGCTCTTCTGGATGAATGGGGAAAAATTCCCACAGACACACTCCATAAACTTGTGGAGAGTCTTCCCAGAAGCTTGTGGGGACCAACTCCATATTGATGCCTAAGGATTTAGAATGGGATGTCATAAAAGTTCCTGTAGGTGTAATGGCCAGATGTTCCAAAACTTTTGTCCATATAGTATAGCTATTTTGTTTGTGTTTATAAACTATCAGTGATTTTTACTAATAAAATGGTGATTAAATTGATATTATTTAAGGTGTAACAGATCTTTGGTGAAGACAACAAGACTGGGCTTATGAAAAAGGGTGTGTCAAGTAATCACTAATGTTCCATGTGATGGAGCTAAAAGTAATTGCAGGAGCAGAGTGTATAGAGTGTTTAAAATGAACTTTGAGGAATCCTACTGCAAATGCTGGAATCTCCATTGAATCAACTGATAAGTCTTTGTATGAGCTATAAGTTTATGGTGGAGTGAGAAGGTATGGTGTGGTCAAAATGGAATAATGTGAATTCCAGATACACTGCATCATTCTGGAAGAATTTTATTTTGTAGGTAGTCTTCCTTCCCTCTGTAAGATAGGGCCCAAACATCACTGCTACTTCCTGCTGGAAATTTGTACAAATCATTATATAAGACTGATTTCAGTCAGCTGTTGTTCATTACGAAGTTATAAATATGTTTTTCAGTTTTTTTCTCAACACCTTGCCCACCCTCCATCGGTAACACAGTCACAACTACCATGTTTGAATACATGTGTTATGACATACAGTACCAACCAAAAGTTCGGACACACCAACTGAAAATTATGTGTTTTTCAACACGATAATGAGTCTAAGCAAACTTCGAGGTTATGTAGTAAGTATTATCTTGTGAACAAGGAAACAGTTGGAGTGCTGTGACAGATGACCTGGCCCCCACAATCTCCTGACCTAATCCCTATAGAGCTGGCTTGGGGTGAGTTGGATCAAAGAGTAAAGTAGCCAAGTTGTGCCCAAAACTTGTGGAATGTCAATCAGGAATTTTGGAGAAGCATTCCTTGTTGCTCCTGGAAGCTGGTTGAAAAAATACCAAGAGCCTGTAATGCTGTCATTGAAGCAAAATTAGATTTGAAGTATCTAAAATTTGAGAAAAATGTTGAGATGTTGAACACTTCTCTTAGTCATTGCTATATTTGATATGTGTTACTGCATTGCCTTGAGGCCTTTATCTACAAGATGAATAAAACAAAGACAAATGCATTAAAAGCAGATGTGTCCAGACTTTTCACTGCTACTGTATTTACTAAGGGTTTTTCCAGTAAGATTTCTTAAGATGTGTTCAATACAAAATAGTAGTGATTACATTAGTACCCAACATTTAGATAAATGACTTGAGATTTAATGCAACTAATGTCCTTCAAAATGTTACCTTTTAAATATAGCTCTATAAGCAGGCTATTAGTATTTCAATGTCTTTTCAGTGTTAAAAATGACACTAAAGACCAACTTGACTTGACTTCATATTCATAGTACCACCAATTATGGGAACATGTCTTGATTAAAAAAAGGATTTATTGGGTATTAAAAAAACAAAATCCCAGCCATCTTCTCTGAATATGTTGTGATGACTTGGAGTGAAAGAAATAATGCATCAAGAAGTTATCTTCATTTTTTTAAAGCCATGGTTTTCTTTCCTGGTTTTACACTGTAATCAGGACAGCATCCTGCAGCAGGCCTGACTGTGGACCCTGACGTGTGGCCCATCTTCCTTTTGTGTAAGAGCCATGATTACCCAGAAGGCAGACTAGCAGCACCAGGATTCCAGCGTGCTCACTGTCCCTTTTCCCTTTTTAATGAGCTTTCTATTCATAGTCAGCCTATGGAAAAGTGCCATAAGTGTCATGGCTGTGCTTTTCAATTAAACTGTGCAAGGGTGTGTCCCCCAAAGGGCTCCCACATCATTTATTTCGTGTAGATTCAATTCCAAATATCTTCTCCTTCACATCCCTTCAGATCCACCAGAATAGCAATGCTGCATGTAAGGCTTGTTACATAATTGTGATTAATGCGCATAAGGTAACGAACAGGTCACAGGATTTTGACTTACAGTACTCATAAGTAAACCAGTGCCGTGTGTCCTTGGTTAATTCAAATACTTTAAATGATGTGTATCTGCTTTTACATTCTGTTTCTCGTCAAATTCCCTGTTTGCAAACGTGAAGCATATTGCAGGAGTGGTCTGTAATGGTTACATAAGAAGTGCTCCACTCTGCTGTGCCGCTCTGCGCAGAATCAGGTCATGTGTGATTGCAGCTGAAAACAGCCTGTGGTGCAGCTCATTTTCAAAAGCACTCCTTTTGGAGAAAACGGCCCTTTTATTGCATTTCTTGGAAGGACAGTTCTTGTAAAACCGTTAATAGACACAATAGCACATGCCTTCTGATCATGCAGAAATTGCTATGAAACAGCAGAAGATCCTCTTTCTTCTTTTCTCACTTCAGTTTTAAGATCTGACTGATCATGTTGTTTTAAATAGACTACGGATGCTTTCCATCAATTTTTTGTGAGAAGTTATATAGGTGTATATAGGTCACATTTGACAATTGGGCGAGCATTGTGAGACTCCAGAAAGGAAAGGTTCACAGAGAAAGCTCAGCATGTTGGCTGTGAATCAGTAGCAGTCATTGCCACTGCAGATCTGAACAGTATATGTTTCATTATGTACAATGTCAATTCTTTAATCTTTTAAGCTTGTTTGTAACTGAATGATTCACGTTTATGTAAATTCTTCCCTAATGAGAATTATTACATACGCAATGACCTTGAAGGACAATTTTGTACTATGTCCAAGCTGGCACATGTTAGGAGCTCATTGCACATCTCAGAGTTAATTAAATGTTCTACGCGGACACCATGTGCGGCTTAAAGCTTTTAGAATATGTAACTCCTGCAATGAAGAGCCAACCTTTCACTGAATGTATTTATAGCACAGGTTTACATCTTCCTCATATCTAGGGTATCACACCAGGAATAACAAATTCAAGTAGCACAGGAATTTTGCCAGGGGAAATGCTCCAGAAAATCTGTTACTCCATGTGATCTCTTTGCTTGTCAAGAGAGCAGTCATGATGTAACAATTTTCAGCAGAAGTTTGAAGAAAAACCAGTGCCAGTTCTTAAATGAATGAAAGTGGCAGAAATGTTTATGCTTGCTCCATATCAAAAGTCCAACTTGTTAGACTTTAAATGTCTCATGAACAACAACAGAAAACCTGTTTTAAAATGAGTTTAATTCTCTAAATATTAATAGAATATGAAATATTATATGGACACAAAGTAAACTTTACAGCAGTGGCACATGAATAAAAATTAAGTGGCCTAAAAACTGAATAGATAAAAGGCAGATGTTTATTGCTGAGGCAATGTTTTTTTACATGGTGACACTCCGACCAACATCAGCAGAATGACTGCATAAAACTTGCTGTTTACTATCTGGGCAACACAAGTCAAATGCAGTAATGCAGAAACCAGGCTCATATACATACATGTTCAAGTTAGAAAACCTCATGTCAATTTTTATTCCCTTAAACTGACTAGTCCAGTCCATTTTCATGGGCTTTAAGGGTTTTATAGTTGTAAGAGTAATACACCTGCTCCAAATCACTTGATGACTGGACAACACTAAGTAGTGTAAGACTTAATCCATTCTTAGCTCCTGTAGCAGTAATCATGTTTGTTGTATATGTTTGTTGTCAGGATACCAGTAATTTTCCTGTGTACTGAGAACTCAGTTACAGTTGACAGAGCGCAGATTTCTGAAATCTGTGGGTTTATGTGTCAGAGCAGGTAGACTAGTAGACCCAGGAGTGTGCCGCCAAGAGTGTTGCCCAAGCAAAGGGTAGAAGAGACAAATAAGAATTATTATTTTTAAATGATTTTTCCTCTGAAAATCTGTGAATGAGATTTTATTGTTCCTCAAAGTGCTTTCAGCTTCCTTAAAAATTTCAAATCCACTGGCATTCCCTATTTTCGTGTCTTATCTTTCCTCGCCAGAACCAAAACCACTTTCCGTCTCTGTCTCTCTCTACCTTCTATGAACAAAATGTGCTAGTTGCAATTAGCACTATTTCAGGACATGACATTAGAGATTTTCTATTCAAAGTACCACTGCGCTAAAATTTGAAGAACCATCGCGAACTCCAAAAAAAGGGTCACATAGTGGAGCCAAGATGATCAAAATTTTTCATGCTCAGCGGAATGAACATGTTTATCAAATACTGTGCATTTTATCATGATATTATTACTGTGACCTTGACAAAGACAAAAATTAGGATACAGTTTCCATGCATTTCAGAGACATTAAAGATGAATCCCAAGAACTAACAGAGCAACGACCTATGTTGTTTCTCCCATGTGCTTCTTGCAACAGAATAAATTTGTTAGAACCTTATCTGGTGTCCAGTAAAAGATTCAGCAATATCAACAGTTACAAACCATATGAAAACACCTCAGAAACGCACATGGAAAGAACACAATTCCTGAACCAAGTGAACTTTTCATCCGCAGACCCACCAAGGTCAGAATGATTGCCTGGTGACTTTTGTATATTTTCACCTTGAAAGCAGTGTAGTGATCAAGATTGACAAGTTTTAATGCTGACATATTTGGGTTCATTTGGCCATTATTAGAAACTGTGATTTGCTTACTGCCCCAGGAAAAAAGAAAAGAAAATGATAATTAAATAAAATGTATACCAAAGTCAAATCATGTTTGCTTGCTTGGTGGTATGTGGTTCAGCAGCTTGGGAATCTGTGCCTGTAAGTGGATGGATGCTGGTTTGAATCCCTGAACCAGTAAACTCATGCTGTTGTTGGGCCCTTGCACAAAGCCCCTAAGCTACAGTAGCACTGCATGCTGGCTGACCTTGCACTGTAACCCCCCATGCTTGTTCTCAGCGGTAAATGTTTTTGTGTGTCTCACAAAAAGCATGGTGGCATAGATAGTTTATATGTGAATAAAATATCTCCGTTCTGTTTGTTCATTCATCTTTACTGAATGAAAAAAAAAACATTTCTGGTAATGGTATTTTTCAATTACACTGAGTACAACCTAATCTTTGGGTGCTGGTGTGCTATTATTTGACTGTAAATATATAATGGATATTATTCTTCTGAGTGAGATTACATAAACATTTATAGAAGACAGCAGCAGTAGTGGCTGCTCTGTTCAGAGTTGCAGTTATCTACGTAAAATCTCTGCACAATTGGGACAGATTTCAAATAGGCTTTTATCCAGGACAAAAATTGTTCCTTCATCAGACTTCTTTTCTTCAGAAAAAAAACATTGTGCAGAGAGGTTATTAAGCCCCTTTTCCTTTTTTTAAAATATACTCTTTAAGGATATGATGGGAAGGCTGTATGAAAATGTGAAAACTTTCTATGTGATATCTTGATGTATTCTTTTGACTGTTCTTCTAAGGGAAGGACAGTCCGTACTGCAACATAAATAAATGAATGTAAAGGCAGTTCACTGTAATGCTTTCTCAGAGACATTGATCTTTTCCAGAGCCCTCTGCATTTAAGCCAGTGTAAGACTGCAGTGACATCACCCTCTGGTTCTGGTGAGTATATCTGGTGTGCTGAAAACAGTATGACTGCAGTGCTTTTAGCACTGACAACACCCTCAGCCCTTTTCTTTATATTTAACTTGCTGCAGTGAAAAACAGATATTTCATGCCACATTGGTTTAATTACTGCACAAATGAACAATAACTGGCCAATCATAATTGATCCGAGACAGCTTCTATGCTCCAGCTCAAAAGATGAAACAATAAATCAAGGGAAATATATAGCAAGTCTGCAAATTATTTTCCAAGATAATGTGATTCCTTGACTTTGTGTGATATGGCAGTTGAAAGGGAGAACCTGCAAATTATGGCTGCTTTAATAATTTGGAAGGTGATTCTGCCCCAAAGGCTTTTGCGTTAGCATTCTCAGAGGCAGGCATAGTTGCTATCAGGAAATAAATTCTGTATATGCAAATACACACAAAAACTGTGGGATTTGTCCAGATTTAGGGCCATGCTATGTCTAGCCCTACAAAGTTGAGTTTACAACCAGACCTGCTCTGTTTTCTCCAGGAAATGTTTTCTTAAGAGAGTGACTCAACAAATGAAGGGTGAGGTTGGTTGATTCTCAATTTCCAAGCAGTTCAGTGGCTCATATTGTCTGACTGAGGAGGTTTTTTGTCTTAGTTTAGAAAGGCGTTGTGACTCATTTCCTCCCAAGCTACAAACAGCTTCATTAAGTAAGCAGACCACAAAGAGAGATGGCCTAATTCTGCAATATATTACAAGCAGGGTAAGTTTGGGATAGGGCTGGAGGTGTTAAGATTAAAAGTATATAAATGCATGAGAATTTTCTTTAATTCTTTGCAAATTATATAATTTTTTGTATGTTTATATTTTGCACCTTCAAAGACTCCGTGTCATTTCCATGGTTGTATGAGCTTCCATTGGGAATTCTGAATTCCTCCATTAGCCTGAAGACCACTGTGGATGCTGACTTTAAAATGCCCTTGGTATGTAATGCATTGAGTACAAGTATGAGTGCCCTGTGATGTATGGTGTACAGGGAGTGCCCTGCCTCTATAATACTCAGGACAGCTGATTTCTCTCAGCCCTGATTTGGATAAATGATTTCATAAAATAAAATGCCAGTTTAATTCCCAGTCTTGCATCTGCAGTGACATTTGTATGAACTGGTAACATTGTGCAAAAAATAAATACACTACTATGAATATTTCAGATTACAATGGAAATTGCTGAAAGATGATCACCTGCAAATGCTACTATCAACACTCTCATTTGCTATTTTATCATACAATTTTCATTCATTCATTTTCCATTCCTGCTTGTCCTTATTTATTGTTCAGTGTTATTTATTTCCTGCATCACTGTTCATGCTGTTATTATAGTCTGTCTCTGCTATTTATTGTTCTTCTTTGTTAATAAATTGCTACATGACAGTTTTCAGGAGGCAGTAAGTGCATATGACAAAGTTGAACTTAAAGCTTGATAAAGGTTTAAAACACAAACTTCAGTAAATGGCAAACTAGTTTAATAGCTACAAAACATATGACATATTCAACTGCTCTGATATGTAACTATATTTTCAGTAAATGTGAAATGCATTTGTAGCAGTCAAATATTTTAGATTTCTGGTAGTATTTTTTGGAGAACTTCCAAACTTAAAAGCCATTTTAGGCCTTTTTCAAATCTGGAATTTGACATTTTACACTATATAGTGGTTCAAATGAAAGGCATTTTAAGCCAATTTTTATTATAATCTAAGCAGAAGTCAGAAATGTAGATGAGATATACCGGACTCTTGGATCTGTGTTTTTTTCTTATGACCTAAGTTTTTCTTTTGCCTAAAATGTTAAGCTGTTTAGTCATACAATTGTGGCACCAGATTAAACAGAACTCTTTTATTGCTCATTGGCCTGGCAGACACTGTTACACCTGTTTTTCTTCCTAGCGCTATTTCGGGTAACTGCGGGATGTTAATAGCCAAACTTAAAAGCATTCACAAGTCAGTAAGAATAACAGCAGCATTTGCTGTTCTGTGGAATACTGTCCATAACACGTAACTAAGAGCAAGTATTAATATTTATATATCTCAGCACTGCAGACTGAATATTTACCACAAAAGCAGATTATTGGATTATTAGAATATATATTCAGATCATGTCTTCAGACTTCAATGGAAATGCCTAGTTGTCTCTTGAAAAATTAATTAGATCTTATATTTATAAAAGCATGTGGGCCGTATATTTAAAGACACTTGGTTCTCCAAGAAGTAAGCTTGGGGAGAGGTGGATCCTGATTCACCAGAGGTTTCAACATTAATTAGAGAGGCGTACAGGGAATAGGCTCTTCGCAAGATGTTGCTCATCTGCACCTCCAGGTGTGGAAAGTATAGAACTACAAAGGCACATGAAAAGTGATTTTAAGCAGATCCAGCATAGGAGGACAATAATTTCATAGAGAGAATAAAATTAATTGCAGAAAACATTAAAATTCTGATATTTTGGACATGGAAGAATATCCCAACAGTTTTTTAACTGAAAATTCTTATTGCACCTCCAAACAATTGAATCCTTTAATACCTAGTTCTACATAAGATTACATAAAGATGTTATATGTTTTATAATTCTCAAAAGAGAATCGTATTAATTATCGGTAATGTTTTCCACTGAAAATATCTATTTGCTACAATCTATTGTCACATGTATTATAGACCCATGTTTTGATAGTTAAAAGATATGACTCCTTTTCTAATTTAAGCAATGCAGTCAGTCTGTTTTGGATTGCACTCATTCTTTGATGTTTTTAATGTGGTTTACATTTTTTCACAATGTATACGGTGATTAAATAAAGGAGGATTGTGGCAAGCAAATTGGGCTAAAACAGATTTTCTCATAAATAAAAATAGGTATTAACCTTGTTTCCAAGTTAGGTATAATGACAGCTTCTGTCCCTCACATTGCTGATTAGCAAAGCAAGTAGTAAAACCTTTCAAAATTAACATGACCCCTCCACAGTGCTACTACATTAAGGAACCAGCCAAACCCAAAAATAAGTGAACATTTAATTAATGCGATTTGCTGTTGGGCAGCACGGTGGTGCTGTGGTTAGCACTATCACCTCACACCTCTGAAATCAGGGTTCAAGCTCCTAGGTTCCATGTGTTTGGTGCTAACATGTTCTCTCTGTGGAGTTTCCTCTGGGTACTCTGGTTTCCCTCCACAGTCCAAAAACATGCTGAGGCTAATTGGCATTGCCCAATTTCCTGTGAGTATGCTCTGTGATGGTTTGGTGCCCCATCCTGCGTTGTGCCCATAGGCTCTGTGACCTAAGATAAGGCACGAAAATAGGATGATACAGATACAGAGGATGGATGGATATTTGCTGTAGTTAACTTTGGGATTGTGATTTACTTTGCCTGAAAAGGCTGCTTAGAAGTTTATAAAGAGTTCCTGGCAGATGTTACACCATGAACTTTTTTATCTACAGAGAGTGGTTTGTCATGTCCCCCCTGCAGACCCGTAAAGTATGCTTGCCCACCTACCTAATATATTAACAGAATATAATCTGGATCTCCAGTAGTAACACAACGTCCACATTTTTCTTGCTGAGTAGATCTTGAATTATCACTGGTGTAATGGGAGCAGCAATATTGTCACATGACATCGTATCCCTGGGCAGAACAGTAACATCAGTGGTTGTCTCTTTGTGTTTTAGCAGCCTTAATATGCTATTTTCTGCCATTTAGCAGGCAAGTGTTCTATTTACTAACTATATTCAATGAATTTCCACTCTAAAATGCAGAATGAATGTGCACTGGCCCACAAAGATGATGTAATGGCAGTTCGCTTGATGTTTCCATGAAGCACAGTTGCTCCTGAGATTATGACAGAACCTCAATTGTAGGAAGTGTATTTTTCCCTACATATGAAACTGGAGGAGTGAAAGATTTAACTGTGGGAAGACAGTGACTGTAAATTAAAAGCCCAGATAATTCATTTTAATGCATGAAAAAAAGAGAAGTCTGATTCAGTTTATTCCTTCCGTCTTTGATTCCTAATGAAACAAACACATTTCCTCTCTTTGTATTTTTTATACACATTTTCTCACAGGTTCATTTTCAGTTGACTCAAACATGCTAAATCGTAAAATTGTTTCTGCCTATGAATGTGTACCAACAAAAATGTTGTAATTCATTAGGAAATTTGTCAGTAGTATTAAGAAATTAATTCATATCCGGCTTTATTGCATAAACACTGAACTGTCATCTTGTGACAACTAACCACAAAAATTAAACTCAGCCATTTTTAGCAGTAATGCAAAACCCAGTTGAATTTTCAGCCACTTTTGGGATATTATGCTTCATAGAGGTCATTAATTTACTTTTCAGATATATACAGAAAGATCCTCATGGATGCTATAGAACCATGTGCACATTAAATGCAAACAGCAGTGTATGGCAAGGTCATAATGTGAATAGTATCATTGCAATATTAACATATAGTTATGCAGTCTTCTAGGTGTATGAGTGTGTGGGAATGGGGGTCTGATGTTAGAGGAAAAAGAGATGCTAATTCACCTCTGTAGCACAAGTTCAAGGGTAGTGTAATTCAGTTTCAGTGTTATATTCCAGATCACGTATAGTGTAAGATAGTAAATATCAAGCCTGGAACTCAAAAGGAGAAAGAAATTCAGTACTTCTGGGGAGAGGAGAAGCTCTGGTATGTGGAATCCAATGGTAAGGGAATGAGCATACCCAGAAAATGTGAAAGGATGTATATGTCCAGGTCTAATCCTTAGGTCTGGAACAATAATTTATGTACATGAATCTTGAGTCTATGTTTTAAAGCAGCCAGTGGGGAATAAATCTTGTATGAATACCATGATTTTCCCTAGGTAAATGTGAAAATATATCTCAAAGGCAGGATTAAAGGGCCACGCTGTTATCCCTTACATATGGTTCAGGCATTCCAGGTGAATTAGGGCTCCCTGGTTTGTACCTCTTCTGCTTAGGAAGATGCAAATCAAACTATTTACAAAAACGTTAGACCCAAACAAAACAGCAAAGTAACCAGGAATGTGGAAGGGAGTCGAAAGATATTCTATTTTCCATAGCACAATGAAATTATTACTGCTGTGCTTCCTGCAGACCATAGTGCCAGATACTAGCAAGAAGAAACATGCAACATAAAATTGAAAACTACAAAGTAATACATAGGGCAGCCATAAATGTAAATAGATAACAAACAACCAAAACCAGCACCACCACAGATAAATGAAAGCGTAAGAGGTGTTTTGGTGGTGAGACCTAGGGAATACAGTGACACAGTGCATTTGATGTCCAGTTAGCATTTGGTCAGGAGCCTTATTGCAGGCTCTCCCTGAATTTTGTAGTCCAGTGGCTATTGTGTCATTGTTACTGGTGTTGGCAGATTTCCAAGAAATCGAATTCTGACACTCTGTGCAGCATACCCATCGTTGCAGACCGGACTGTGAGGCTTGGTTTCTCTCCTAAAATCAGTGACCAGGGGGATGTTCACAGGAAGCAGGATTTGTTGCTGTGCTGGATAACTTGTTGGAATTAAGGCAGTCTGGGCTGAATGGACTTTATCTTTGTACACCTTTGTTTCTTTTTGTCGTGGCATCAACAAGATGGAATATCAGCAAAGTAGCATTTGGCTGCAAAGTGGCGTGTAGGGTCACCTATCCAGGGAACACCCTGTGCCCCAATCCACATTTATAATATCTGTGCATGTAGCCTTCTGATCCTTGTGGAATCACATGCCTTCACTAAGAATACAACATTGGCCTTTAAAGCTGAATGTACCAATAAAAATGGAGACTGTACTGTGCATGTTAAACAATGTGTCCATATGATATTAGTCAAACAAAGCAGTGCTAAGTTTATACACGCTTTCTATAAAACCCACTGTGAATGTTTTCTCTGGAGAACCATGCTGTAAAATGGTGTTGCCGGTTAAGTGAAACATAAATAGAATAACATTATTCCATTGTTTGTAGTTTCCTGTTTTTGATGCTGGGCTTGTGTGGTGGATGAAGTCTCCTTCAGTTTTAGGACTGCTGAATCCTCTTTGACTTTAACCATGAACTCCCCACTACATTTACAACTTGATATTTGAACACTGTCAGATCTGATTCAGTTATACTTAATGCTGCATGTGATACAGTGCATGGATTTTAATTAACTTTATCAGCTGTTGTTGTTTATAATGATGAAGGTGTTAATTGGTATACAGCTACCATACTGTGTTTTATGTGGCAGTAGTTTTTTTAATGCATTACTATTTTAATATTTCACATACAGGGGCTGGACAATGAAACTGAAACATCTGATTTTAGACCACAATAATTTCTTGGTATGCTGTAGGGCGTCCTTTTGAGACCAATACAGCATCATTTCATCTAGAGAATGACATATACAAGCCCTACACAGTGACCACAGGGATTTTGAGCCATTCCTTTCGCAGAACAGTTGCCAGATCACTACGTGATGCTGGTGGAGGAAAACGTTTCCTTACTCACTCCTCCAAACTACCCAACCTCCAACTAACCAAAAGTAGTTCAATAATATTAAGATTTGGTGACTGTGCAGGCCATCGGAGATGTTCAGCTTCACATTCATGTTCATCAAACCACTCAGTCACCAGTCTCGCTGTTTCTATTGGTGTATTATCATCCTGATACATGGCACCACCTTCAGGGAACAATGTTTGAACTGCTGGGTGAACATGGTCCTCCAGAATAGTTTGGTAGTCCTTAGCAATGATGCATTAGTACCTGAGCATCCCGTTCAGACAGCTTCCTCTTGTGTCCATAGTTACTCCTGTTGGATGTGGTCTGTCCTTCGTGGTGGTCTGCCAACATTACCCTGGATACCGTGGCTCTTGATACACCACAAAGACTTGCTCTGCTGGTCACAGATGTGCCAGTGCGCACCAATAATTTGTCCTCTTTTGAACTCTAATATGTGTCCTATTATGTTGTATGGATTGCAGTATTTTATGTACAGCTGCGCTATTTCTCTGCTAATTCAACCTTCACATTCTGCTCTTACTGATGGAATGTGCAACTAGTGAAGTCTGGCCACCAGGCCTTGCATATATAGGTATGAAACCTCAAGCATGATTTTGGCCAG
The DNA here is from genome assembly GCA_011763525.2 of Mormyrus iriodes. Classification (NCBI taxonomy): domain Eukaryota; kingdom Metazoa; phylum Chordata; class Actinopteri; order Osteoglossiformes; family Mormyridae; genus Mormyrus; species Mormyrus iriodes. The sequence continues at coordinate 17,234,889 of JAAGVU020000040.1, forward strand.
TGTTTCAGTTTCATTGTCCAACCCCTGTAGTTACTGTTCAGTGTTATCATTGGAGGTTGCACAATGGATGTCACACCCCTAAAGTTGGGGAGGGGGGACCTCCGCTCTGTGTATGTGGAGTTTGCATGGCCTCCTCATATATGCATGGGCTTCCTGAAGCTACTTTGGTTGCCTCCTACAGTTCAAAGACATGCAGCTGGTTGATTACACAAAGATCATGATTGTATGTGCACCCGGAAATGAACTGCTATCTCCCCCAGGGTGTTCCTTATGCAGAAAGGGCTAGACTCCAAGTCCCCACATAACCCTGTAGTGGGTAAGAATTTGGAAGATGGATGGAACATGGTTAATAATCACACCATACATCAATTTACAACATCTAAATAGATATGTTTTTTTTGCTGAATATTAAGTCCTTGAGGCCTGTCAATCTATAAGTACTATGTGATATCAATTCTATAATCAAGTTCGATTAAGTCCATAAATTATTTACTTTTCTTACCATATTTAGGTGTCAGCTGTATTTGAACTTCAGTTGTTTCTGTAGACATGAAGAAAGCTTGTCAGTCTAAGCAGACGATACTGGTTGAGGCTCCTCAGAGCAGCTTAGTGATGGTATGTAACCTTCATTATGTGTAGCTAAGCTGGGACCCTCCAGGGGGCACTGGTCCTTTTATATGGACTTGATTAGTCATAGCTGAGAAATCCATGAGGACACTGCATTGTCAGCCTTGTCAAAACAGAGATCTCTCAGCTGAGAAAACAGTCATCTCTGGTCTTAATTTATAGCTGCATACTTCTAGGCTTAATAAACACTTGCAGAATCCTACACTTTGCTATGACTGATGATATATCCTCAGGTTTTACTTGGTAAAGCTGTCATTGATCAATCATGACACTGTAATTAACTTGGGGGCCTTTATTCCAAACGCCATAGAAAAGAAGGCCATTACTGACACCATTAATCATTAAAAATCTTCGAAAATAGGTTTCCAACAATAGCACTCTCCAGATGCTGTTGAATCATCTGAAGGGAAGGACAAATTCTATTGATCTGAAATTTGGTGCCACCTATTGGAAAGTCATTTACAAAGTCATTGTACAGTGTATTACATTTTCATTCTCTATTAGTTCCTTTTACTGTGATTGGTCTGTCCTTACTTTGTCTGTCTCATCCTCTTCTTCCCTCATCACCATAACCAGAAACATCAGTGATCCCAGGAACTAATTTAACTACTAAAACACGGGTTACTTTGCTAGACGATGTACAGAGATATAATTACTGCCAAAAATCACCTCAAGCACCCCATTCTATTCCAATAACATATAAACAGCCATGTCCTTACTGAAGCCTTTGTAAAAACTGTATTGCATAACCTGACTATCATGAAAGTCTACTACATGAAAGTACCTCTATTCTATGGCCATTATAAACTAAGTGCTAAAATGCTGCTTTCTGACTTATGCTGTTAGGAAATAATGAAACAAGATTTCCAGAACATCAAAACAGTTTTAAAAACGTTAAGTTAAAAAAAAAAAAAAAAAAAAAAAAAAAAACGTTTCTTTAAAATGACATCCCATATTTTACTTTTGTAACCAAGTCCCATAACTTTTCCACTCTATGAACTGTAAACAAACAGTCTACAATCCATTAAATTTTATTTGTGCGCACTTGGAAAACTTAAGAAGAATGATTTATTATCATGCGCTTTAATCATTTGTGTTATTTTTTGTGTTCATCTGTACATTTTACTTAAGACAACATTATTCTAATGAGTACAATAAAAATATATTTCATAATGCCACATGTTAAACTTTAGCATAAAAAGATTTAGTTTAAAAGCAAAGAAAATGAGGGCAGTGTCTATGTTGTCTTAAACTGTATGATTATGGCAAAATTCTATGTTAAATGTGAATAAGGGCATTTAAATCAATTTCTCTTGTTCATCGGTAAGCATCCCTGCTCTTGGAGTGCCAGTATCCAGCAGGTTTTTCATCCTACATGGTCTCTGATGAACCACACCTGATCTCAGGCAGATAGTAACTCATCAGGTAGGACAGAAAAGCTGCCAGAAACCTTCAGTCACTCCAGGATCACGGTTGCCTAACCCTGCTCTGGTTCTTTATTCTAATGTGCATGTTACTTATATAATGTTCCCAAAATATTCAAAAACGGATAGGTTACAACAATAGACTTGGGTAAGTCAAAGTGGTTGCTTGAAAACAGTTGATACGTTGAAATTGTATGTTTTTCTGCATGAATGGCTGCTAAAATCTGATCTGATCTTTATCCAAGTCAAAATAATAAATACAGTCCTATTGAACAAGAAACACAAAAAATATTTTACAGCTGTGCTGAATTTCTTCCATTTATGAACTGTCTGTCTTACTGCACTGCTGAGGTCCAGGTCGCATTTCATGAACTTTTCATGCGGAAAACCATCCAAGGGGTTCACAAACTTCCACCACAACTGTGACTTAGCAATGTCTCTAAACCATTTGTACTAGGAGCTCCCTTCCTTTTGCTGCAGGCCAGCATATGTTGTGCTGGTGGATCAATCAGTGGGAAATAATTTATATATCTAGATGTTTACATTTTTTGAGATACGATCAGATCATTCAAATGTCACAGGTGGTTAAAAACTCATGCCTTGAAATTATATGTAGTTATACTGAATAGTATAAAGTTTTACACTGCTCTCTGTTGGCCAAGAGAAGTATTTTAGATACATTTTAAGACTTCCCCATGTACTGTTTTTAGGCCTCCTAAAAATGCTAAGATTGATTGAATTGGTTGTCATGAAATTAAATACAAGTTACTTGCCTCATCATATTGATGCAGGCAACATAAGTAATATAATATTAAAAGGAATAGTGAGTACAGCCATGATGCCTGATCACTAAAACACACATTATTTCAGTTGCAGTAAATTCTGCTCATTACAAAATCGTTCTTTATTAAATAATGTTTACACAAAAATTGCAAATATAATTGCAGCTCATTTATGCACAAGATGCCTAGTGCTATGCAAATGGCAAACACAAAAAGTAACCCACAAAAATAAAATACAAACAATTTTCAAAACTAACGTAAAACTAAAAGAACAGCACAAAACCAATGTTAGATTTATGTATACTACTTCAAGACAGCACAGGTGAAAATGTCTTTAGAGATTAAAATGTGTACATTTATGAAAAAAATATATAGTAAAAAAGGAATCTTGGGATGGACAGTGCGAAATAGTAAAATTCCTTGTGCCCTTCCATAGTACACAAACAAATAAATAGAAATGGAAAGAGTTTTGTCCAAACCATGAGTCAAAATTTTCACAACAGCTGGACATGCATCTGTTTTCACTGATCGCATATCCAACCTAGGTGAAGTGACAGGGAGGCTGCCCCTACCATTATACATCATACAAATGTTATGGGATCTTTGGATTTATATTAGTGAATTGTAAATATATAATACATATAAAAATGTTACATAAAAGTACATACATTTTTTTAATCTTATTTTTTCCTGCACTTTTTAAAATTCTCTTCCGACCTTTGACCTTTGAGTCTCTCACTCATCACTTTGCGAAAAACCATAGCTTCTCTAAATGGTTGGTATGAGGGTCTCTACCTTCATGACATACCATGCCCCAAGGGCCAAGTCCATTATTTTCAATGCCTACATTTCTCCGTGCTTTGAATTTATTTCTATTCAGCATTTTCAAGTTGCAAGCTTTAACATCTAAACAAAATGATAAATTTGTGGTTTTTGTCTAGAAAATATTTTTGCAATTAATTTTATTAAATGAATCATACCGAAGGATGCCTTCACTGTGTGGACCGCTGTGAATGGTTCCCACTCTTTTGGTAGGGAATTTTGCAAATGAGGAGTGGTGTTTTTGTTTGAGGTTTAGAAACTTATCTGAGTAATTGTGAAAGGTCCTGCTTTTGACTCAGTCATACACAGGACCTAAGGGAATCTGTGCATGCATATATTGATCCATGCATCTTCAATCTATATTTAAGCAAATATTACTGTAATGTGGCTGTCAGGGGACAAGTACTGCCATGCACCTATAATCGATAATTAATTGTTTTCTTGAGGGAGGAGTGACAGAGACTGGAAGCTACAATTGAGTTCCTACAGCTTACCTGAGGATCCGTCCTTGGTTAGATGTGAGACAAAGATGTTTGTTTTGGATGTTTTCTCTCTTTACCCAACCTGCTGTATCCCCAGTATACTAATGTTACAATCCATCTCCGTTGGCCTCATCGTATTCTTGTTTGGCCAGTAGATGTCACCGCTGACCATCCTGTGCCCTTTTGTTTGCATTTACCCAGCTGTTTCCCATCCTTTATGATGAGTTGTTATGGTCCACACCTGCCCCTCGTGTACTCCTTTTTATCTGTGTATATATATACCTGCCCTCACCAGACTCCCTAACTTTGTCATTAATATTGTTCATTGCAGTTTGGTGGCTGTCTACTTGCAAAAATAAAATTTCCTTTTGAGTTCTAGCCAACACCTGTGCATGGATTGTCATTCCCTCCTGACTTTTGAACACAATAACTAATCCTCCAACCACTATAAAATGTGGATGTGCTCTTTGTCCCAACAAATGCATGTCTTACAATTGTGCTTAAGTCAAGGTGCCCCTAAAACAACCTGGAAATTGACTAGATAGAGTTGGAATCGTTTAACACTTTTATCCACAGTGCTGGGATTCCTGAAAATTCAGGGTATGAAAAAAACTAAAATATCTCTATTATTCAGACATTTTGACCATAGGCTTTTGGTTGAGACTACAAATAACACAGCTGATCTACATCTACATCTAGGATTAGTCTGAGACTGACCTTGACCCTCATGTTTGAAGACCATGTGATCACATGGAGAGCATTTTACAAACTCTTACTGCTACTCAGAACCAAGGGCCTGTTCTGTAGAATCCTCTGTAGATGCTGATTGCTCCTGCTACTGAAGTATACTTGGAGCCATCTGTAACACAGACTCTGGTGGTTTATCACAATAATTTGTCATTTTCTGAGATAAACAGAGAAAAATCAATGGTTGTTACATTAATCACAATTTGGAACATGCTGGGCAATTTTTCAACAATGCACTGAAATTAATATTATCTTCAGATTGTCCCTGGTGAATAATAACTTCATATTAGGGTTTAGCCTCCAAAGATTCTGCTCTGTGAAAAGGAATTTTTCTATCTGACACAGATTCTGTGCGCACTAAACTGACCTTTTGATCATGTAGACAGTTACATACATCCAACATGTGTATAGACTACTCTGTAAGTTCAATTACAACATATTCGATGCAGCAATGGCACCACTTTTGAGTTCTTGTAATTCAATTTTGAGTTCTAATTATTCTGATGTTAAAATCCAGCTACAGGGTTTATTATATGCAGTTTGCAAATTTGCACTGAAACGTTTTGTCCCTGCAAAGGAGAAAATTGTGTTTAGGTAGTTAAAGGAATCCATTGGTATAAGTGCTTGTTTGCCCTCACTTGGGAAAGATCTTATTGGTTGGAAACATTGTAGAATATATTATATAGTTGTATGGGGTGCGGTGTTGGGGTAATTTTAGAGCATGGGACTTTCTCAATTTTTCCAGTCCCAGTACTTGAATATCTGAATTTGGACTGGTGCCATCACGTAAATAGGTCACCCACTATTTCATAGGCAGATTGCCGTATACAGTACAAGCACATAGGTCCTTTCGTAGTGCTTGTTCGATCAGGTAAGAGGTTATGCTTAAATGTTCCGCTAGAGGGCGAGAATTCTCACCAAATGTCAAAAATGTACGTGGCGTTTGCCTGTTGGCTGTGGGAAAGCACGCGTTGGGGCGCGCGCCACGGGTTGGGTTGTTGCTTTATTTGCTGTGTACTGTTGCGGCAAATGTGTCGATACAGGTGTAAGATAAATGTTACATTTAAGCAGCATTTAATAGCTTTCTGCGTATTCTTTATATCGCCTGTATGTGAATTAGTACACTTTCCGTTTGAACAGTATGTTATTTTCGCCCTGGCTTTGTTTTTTTGGGAAAGGCGAAATGGTAATGCATCACAGATAGTTTCGCACGCACTAAAATTCATGTTTACAGGGGTTTAAATGCCATGGTCATGGTAACGAGCGAATACTCAGCATTTAGTAAGTTGTGTCGTTTCAAAAGTGACAGAGTTACAAAGCCTTTTGTCTGCAGTGATAAAATAGCGTAAACTTGTTGTTAAACACATTGACAGCTTTCTAATAACTGCCATACGGATTTTGTTGTTTGGCCGTATATGATTCATGTCTTGAATCTGAATGAGAGAATTTTCCAAAAATATTAACTCAGTTTAAGTAGATGGAGCTAAGAGGAAGCCTGTAAACGGGTGTATGTTCTGTGTAATTTACTTTGATTTGCATTTAAGCATATAATTGAGTATTTAATTAAGGTCTTTATGCTTATAACATCCGTTTTCACCAGGTATTGTAAAAGTTGATTTTGTGCTATATTGGTATATAAACGATCAAATAATGTTTGTAATTAGACTGGTAAATATACAGTTGTGGAAAAACAAATTTAGCCTTTTTCAGCATATTTGGACAGAAGTGTAATCTTCATTTGAACAGTTTTGATAGATTGATGTGATGTAATTCTGACTTTATTCAATAAAATTCAACAAAACCGTAACTATTCTCTCGTTCACCTTTATATTTAGTGCCTGGTATTGAAAAAGTAGCCTCTTGAACGTATTTCTTATAACTATCAGTTTTTTAATTGACCTGGAGAAATTTCTGGCTGTTTCAAAATTAGTTTCTATAACTGTGTGATGTTGGTAGGATTTCTTGCATATATGGCCCTTCACAACATTTCAGTTGGGCTCATATTACTTGGCCATTTCATAACTCTCCACGTTTTGATGGATGGCCTCTCATTATTCTGAAACACATTCTGGTATTATGTTGAACTGTAGGCGCTATGATGGCAAGTTGGCAAGGCCCTGAGACAGAAAACCAGCCCCAAACCAAAACACTACCACCAGCATCATACACCATTGGCACAAGGTTCTTTTTCTCATCTGCAGATTTTTTTGGAATTGTGCACAAAACAACTCTACCTTTCACTCATCTGTGCAGAGTACATTGTACTATTGTGGGTGTCTCATTTTGGTGTTTAATGGCATTCTTCAATCTTGCGTTAATTAAATTTAATTAATTAATTAAAAATTATTTTTGGGCCGGTGGCATCTTCTTCGCCAGACCTCCCTTGTAGGTCAAATGTGTGCAGTGTCTGTCTTTGGTTGATTTGTGTTTTTTTGCATGGACTGTGTCAAGAGCTGGCTGTAGATCCCATGATGACACCCTGGGGTTCTTTGAGATTTCCTGATGCATCTTGAGTTCTGCTGAATTTGGTGGGACGGCCTGGCCTGGAAAAATTGCCAGTAGTCTGAAATAGGACTAAGCAGTATATCAAGTTTTTAAATGACATATAGTATGAGATGATACTGGGCTGTATTAAAGACTTTAAATGGAGACATACAGTATTCCTTCCTGGTTGTAAACAATGCAAGAGTTTTGGTCGTGAAGTTGCACAGATTCCCAGAATTCAAAATTAAACCATTCAGTTAGCATCTCATGGGGACGTTGGTGAGGAATCATTGTTACTTTGTTCATTTCATTTTAAAACATTGCCAAACAGCTCACAGGTTAAAAATATTGTAATTTGCAATATGTTTTTTTTGAAGGCGAATACTTTAAAATAAGGATCTTTCTTCTTTTTCTGCTTTCAATGGTTGTCAGGCCTCTGTTTTCTGAGCCATTTAGATTAGATTTCTGATGATAAACATTCACCTTTTGTTTTATTTGTTTAGCAGTGTCGTAAACAGAAAAAGTCTGTTGGTGAACATAGTGGAGTGAAACGCTTTTTAGCGGTTTTATTTCACCCATACAACAGATATAGGCCTAATTTATTTTTGTCTTTATTTTGAGACATGATTGGAATAAATAAAATGAGGGGCAGCGTGTGGCTCAGTGGGCTCAGTCTCTATGTCTGTGATTAGAAGGCCACTGGTTCAAACCTGGCCTCAGCACATTTGCTGGTCCTTGAACAAGGCCCTTAACCCCCAGCTCCCTGGGTATCACAACAGGTGGTTGCTTTTTGCAGCCATCTTGTTGGGAGAGGCATAAAGAGAATTTGCACACAGCAAACAATAAATCATCTATTATTATTATTAGTCGCAATAGTATATTTGCAAACAGGAAAGGACACCCTGCATTTGCATTACATTTTGATCGCACACTTTCAATGAAAAAGTGACATTTCACATGTGGCTTTCACATGCGACTGAATATTTAGACCACTTCATACAAATTACAGAGATGTATGTTGTGTATCAGTATTCTGACTAAAAATACAGAAAGATGGTTTTTGGGTCATGTTCCCCATCCCTAGACTCTGAAACCTTCACTATATGTAGATTGTTTGACAAACCATGGAGTGCATGATTTCAGATGGCTTGGAAATGGCTTTAAATGTCTTCCTAGACTCAAACATGATCAACCTTCCTATATTTAAGGTGTGACCTCTGCCATATTGTCTAATAATGATCTAAACATTTGTGCCTGATTTTATGCATTCTTACTCTTGGTACATTCTTATTGATAGGTTTAATAGTGATAAAATAGGTTTAAAGTGATAAAAGTAGGGGTGTACTAACTTTTTCCTCACAAGAAATTAGATTTTATATATTTTTTTATGGTTACTAAATGTAAATTTGTACTGTAACTTTCAAAATTGTATTATTTCTCTGACAGCACTGTTAAAATGAAGTTGTCCAGATATAGTATGTTTGGGGGGGGGGGGCTTTTTCAAGGGGTGAACTGCTTCCCCTATTTGTGTTTATTTTTGTGTGTAATTTGTTTCCTGAATTATTTTCCTTAACAGTCTTTGCCATCATCTTCTAATATATTGTCCTCACAAGGTAAACTATATTATTTTTGAATACTTGACTTTGTCTGAAGGTATTCTTTAATTTTAATGTAAAATGTCATAAATGGGGTAGCATGGCTACTTCACATCTCCATTGCTGCGTTTGATTCCTCCTCTTTTCTATTACCAACTGTAGAATAAAACACATGCTTTTACAATATGTACTCTTAAGGCAAGTAAGAGTCACGGTTTTTGCATACTGCCTGCATGAAATGCGAGTACAAAAGCAGCACTTCTTACTTGTGTTGCACTTGGAAAGTTGAATCAGTTATGACATGCAGGGTAGCCTTTGCTATGACCCCAGGACAGCTAATTTGCATTCTCACAGTATGAATAGCACACCTAAATGCTTAAGCCAAACCTCTGTGATTATTGTGAGTGCTGTGATTAGCATCCTTTCCCATGCAGTTATCCTCTTTGGTTACTTCATGAATGCATGAATATGGCTGACTAATATGACCGGCAATGCCACGGCTAGGAGCAAGTAATCCAGACGTTAAGTCTATAGAAATCTAGCTATAGCTTATTTTTGCCTTTCGTTCCCTTTACTTACTTTTGCCTCTCTTTGCTGGTGTCTGTTTATTTTCCCCCAAAGTCCTTAGAGAGTCAGTCTGTTACAAAATAAAGAATGAGGAGGACGTGTACTGTAATGTGCATGGGTGTGTCCGAAACGGAGCACGTGGATCCCGGCCAGGGAAGCCTCTTACTTGGCCCGGAGACACCGAGCACCGCAGGCCGGTTACTGAAACCTCTTCCCAGTGACGTGAGTCGACTGTGGAAAACAAGGGGAGCTCAAAATCATTTTGTTTAACATCCATCACAGGCTAATACTTTAATCAGGACCAGTGTATGGCACTGGCATGAATGTGTCGTCTTCACCGATTAGACCCAGCAGCTGGTGGTAGAACGCACATCCTTTGATGAGCGAGCAGTTCATTTCCACCCTTCTCAGAAAGGGAGCTTTTTCTATTTATGCTTAATCCAGCTCTCCTTCTGTGGATGGACAGCCATGATGGGAAAAGAGGGAGGTGAATTCCTGCACTTGAATCCTGGTGTCAGTGTTATGATTTAGGCCATGAAGCTGACCTTGAAAGGGGGCCATGGGAGTTCTGGAACACCGATGCTCGTGGCACCCAAATCTCCGTGCAATAGGATCCCATGGATGCTATTAAATTTGTGGCCATAAAAATGTCCATCCTGTGAGAAGGGCTTATTATGCTGAGGGAGAGAGAGGAGGCAGTGGGGAAGGGTATTTCCCATTCCAGGCAAGGAATTCTGTTTAAAATCACACTGACATTAGATCTGCTGCTACCTCTGATGTGTTGGCATGGCAATTATAGGTAAGCAAGGCTAAGCAACTTGTGGGTGGCAAACTCAACTGATGAAAAAAGGAGCAAATCCAAGAAGTCTCTCTGCAGACTAATTGGTCATTAAAGTTTTACAACAGTGGTCATAAAATTCTGTTTATACAGCTGAGTGGGAGGCTTACAAACCTTGTATATCATGAGTCTTTATGAAAGCTCCCTAGGTATGTCCTGACCCACTCTTTCGAGCAAACTGAACTTAAATCTTTTGGCCAAGTCTTCAAACTTACCTTTCCTAACCCTGCCAGTGTAAACCTTCCCTCTGCACTCGAAAAGATGCACAACAGCCAGTGGTTTCTTTACAACACTCCTGCCAAATGGAAATGAAAACATCTTTGGCTGTAATTATAATTGGTGTTTATATAGTTAAGATGAGCATATTCTTGTAGGTATATTTTTTTTCTTTGTAGAGTTTACAGTGTGGTATGGCAGACAGAAATGACCGAAAATTCACTTTATTTGCTGCAGTAGCTATTGGAAAAAGCAAGTGTACCAGCATCTTTATAAAAATGACAGTAGTTTTCCCTGGCTTCCCCCCCCACCCCATGTCAAGATACCACTTTAGTAAGAGTGAAACAAAAAGCTGTGTTTGAGCTCTAGTGAAATATTGGATTAGACCGTGGACGTTGGCCAATATAAGCACACAGGCTCAATGAAATGGAAAAGTTCCTGAAGGTAGTACTTAAAACAACTTTCATTGGATTAAAAAAAAAAATCAGTACAGAGTATTAAGTTGCCCCAACACCTAAGCACCTGTATCAACGAAGCAAAACATCAGTGCGTCACTGCAGTTAGCCCTGGCCAACCCAAACTGATGTGTTGTTGCACATGTATAATAAAGTTATACCATATCATTAGACATTTTGCGAACAAGGAAGATATCTTTATATCTATGAAATATTTTTGCTTGAGAAGGAGGACCAAAACCATGCACGTAATGCAAATGTATATACCTGATCGGTTTTCCTGGAGTCACAAGCAGCAGTCTGGAATTTGATGTGTAGTGTAATTAATGTCATTTGATCGGTTTTACTGGATAATATCTTGGGCAAAACCATATATAAAATCCCTGTTGAACAACAACTTTAGCATTACTATCGATTTGTTTACTCATTAAGTTTGTATATTGCAAAAGCCGATATATGTTGTATTACAGATTGGACCCTTTAAATATTCAGAATTGCGTAAATTTTTCAGTTGAGTCATCCTGCAGTCACCAAAGGAGTACGAGAGACCTTTTCCAAACAAAGCTGGATTTTTTTTTATTTATATCAGGAACTCCCAGCATCCAGTCATGTCAGAAAGCTTGCCTGCCAGGGATACTGTCTGTCTTCCTGGTGCTTCAGGCTAAAGTTAGTAAAACATTTCCACCTCAGCAGGCCTTGCATTTACAAGAAGCTCACTTTGTTTCATAAAAAGGCTGTTTCATTCATATATTGGGTTAAAACGTTTAGTAATGAGATAATTACCTTGTTCATTGATTTAAATGCTACTAATAAAAACCTCTCTCCATCTTCCAACTGCTTATTCAGTACAGGATGCTAATCTCTACTTTTCATATGCAGCCCAGGGCAGCATTATTTCAGACTGCAGTAGGAAACTAATGTGGAGCCTTGAATAATGCATTAATTATGTTGATAGAAGACCTTGCTCCAATATTTAAAACGTTTTGTCTTTCTGCCAAAAAAAATCTTAGTGAAGATTCAGTGTCCTGTTAAAATGCTACCAGAAACGGCTGACCACATTTCATTACTATGAGAAAACTTTGTGGTAAATGGCATATCGAGGTCAATCTTCAAACGGGAGATATTGTAGCAAACATGTTATCTCCTTTCCATAAAAACAAAAAAACCTTAAACTGAAAGCATTATCACCAGCGTTTATTTGTATTCCATCCCAAATCAGTGCTAAATAGCTTATGCATAATCTGGTCAGCCGTATCCTCAAGGCAAAGGGATCTAAGAGTGGTACTGTCTTAAATATATGAATGTATTTTTAAGCATCAATGCATATATCAAGTGTTCATATGTAATTTTTTTTTAAATGCATAACGATGCAAGACATCGGTACCTGGCCCAATACAATTCTCAGGTACTCATCATCATGCCAATGAGCTAATGCCTGTAACTGACGTATCAGCAATATTGTTAGCGAGCAAAATAAATAGGACCACAAAATGTCTGCAGTGTGGATGTTCTTCAAAATGACTGGTGATTTAGCCCTGCTAAAATATCAAGAGGAGGCACACAAACAAGTTTATACAAGTAATCTAAACATTTGCAAACACTAGCAGAGAGAGAAAAATATATCAAATGTTAACCCTCATGCAGTAAAAATAACAGAACTCTTACCCAGTATATTTTTCTTGACGATCAAGCATAATGTCATAATGGTGGTACGTGTAATAATTTCTGGGGGGGGGATCTCAATATTATTGTTCATCCCAATATTTTTAAATTAAAATATTATACATGTTATTTTTCTAGACACTGCCATGCCTTAAGCTGTATCAGTATCAGTGTGTATCAAAAAGTGAGCAAAGGCAGTTACAATTTTTTTCAGGTCAAATATATCGATGGATCCCAACAATTAACATGATTTGTTTTAATTTTGCAGACAGCAGTACTTGAAAAGGTATTGATATTCGGCATACCTATCATACATACATGGTTGAGATAAGAAAAGTCAAAGGCTTACAGGTGATTGCATCTGGGCAGGGTTGATGTGTAGATTACACTATGTAACAAAATGTATATTCAAACTTTGCTTTTGTGACCTGGGTAATGTCATTTTCAAATTAACCCATTTTTCATTAACATTCCAGGTAGATTCTATGCTACGGAGCCTCTAAAGAGACATGGAGAAACAAAAAAATCCTCTGTGTGCTTTTTTTGTTTCCCCTTATCCCTTTAGGGCTGTGATCACCAAACTTCCATTTTCTTTAATCGCTTATCCCAGTCGGGGTCACGGGGGGTCCGGAGCCTATGGGCGCAAGGGAGGAAACAACCCAGAATGGCACACACTCACACACCATTCAAACACACATGCACACCTACGGGCAATTTGGCAACTCCAATTAGCCTCAGCATGTTTTTGGACTGAGGGGGAAACCGGAGCACCTGGAGGAAACCCCACGATGACACAGGGAGAACATGCAAACTCCACACACAGAACCCTAGTGGTGTTAACCACCGTGCCGCCCTGCTCACTAAACTTTCTAAGCCTATTATCCCTGAACCTGGCCGTAGTGAAAGCCAAGATCTACCTATTTAAGCCTTGAGAGAAAAAGACAGCCCAGATCTTACTTCCAACTAGAGACCTTTTATTTGGGCTAACTGTACTTGAATTACATGAACGGCTTAGATCCAGGTTTCAAACTGATTCAGCCAAAATAACACTGTAACACGTATTTCAAACAGGCCATAGCTATCTTGCTTTAAGAATTCTACATCACACATTCAATTCTAAATTTCATTTCAGCACAAAAAATAAAGACGTGACATATTCCATTTGCATGAGAAAATTTTGCTCATAGTAGACAAAGAAAAACATCAACACAAATGTATAACTGTAGTGTGTTCTAATAAAATTAGCACTCTATGCAGTTAAGCTAAGTGCAGTTCTATGTTCCATCACATGCTATGTCACTTTTCACAGTAGTATCAGATAGCAAAACTGTTGCAGTCATGTTACTCAGTCATGTCAGGCTGATGGCTGTGACTGTATAGTGTAGGTGAGTGCTTTGAGGTTTGGCTCATAACCGCAGTCAGCCAGGTGAGGCAGTCTGAGGTGTCTGGCAGTAAGGCAGCCCCTGTACTTTTATTTGATTATTTTCATCTGTGAAATGCTGTTTCACAGAGATAAGTGGAATCAAAGCAAGCACTCACTCTTGGTTCACATGTGGTCAGAACTGACAAGTCCGCAAAAGTCACTGTTCCGTAGTCTGAATTTTAGCTCTGTCATTTTGCAAATCAACCATCTCCATGTCAGCTCTGCTTGGCAAAGGAATTACTTGCTGGAATTTGGCTGCTACCAAATGCAGCAATATCTTCCATGACGTTTCACTCACCACATGCAGATTGAACTCTGTTGCCACTTTGTCCAGGTGAACGCAGTACTGCTTAGGATGCAAAACATCCTTGTCTTCGACAGTCTGTGACATTTTATCCAGGCAGGGAAAGTGAGTCAGTCTCCCGTTCTTTAGATGTATGTTCCAGACACCGAGTTTGGCCTTGAACGCATTCACAGCACTTATCATGTGAGGCAAGTGTTGATCTTTTCCCTGGAACTCGTTGTTGAGTGCGTTCAGTTTTGATGTTAGGTCTGTCAGAAACCCTAGGTCCAGTAGCCATGCGTCATCTGACAATTCTGTGTGCTCCTCATTCCTTGTCAACAGAAAAGTCTCAGACAGCAAGTCAGCAGATCGCTGCAGCACTTTGTTGTGACTCAACCACCAGACATCAGCATGAAGAAGTAGGTCTCCATAAGCAGCGTCGAGCTCATCTAATAATGCCTTGAATAAGCGGTGCTGAAGTGCTTTTGCTCAAAATTGAGTTTTTCAGTTTTACCACTAGTGTCAATACATTGGAAAAGTCCACGACCTTCCCAGCTAAGGCCTGCTGATGAATCACACAGTGATAATTCATGAATTCTGGAAAATCAGGGTCATTACAGGACAGTGCTATAAAACCAGTGTGCACGCCGCACATTGCCTGGGCTCCATCAGTAGTAATTGAAACTAGTTTATGAATGGGGATGTCATTTACATGGACATGTTTTTAAAACTCAGTGTAAATATCCTCACCTCTCGTTCTCTCCTTTAAGTGCAAAAGAATCAAGTTTAAGAAGTTTGTCATATACACTGTAAAAACAACATTCAGACCATAAAATTAAATTCTTACTTTGCCGTCTCCTTTTACACAATGATAATAAGTAAAGTAAAGGTAAAGTGCTCTGTGCATTGCTACAAATAAGGTAACAGTCAATGAAAGTAATGAGTAAGGGAAGCAGTGTTGAATGCACTGCTCATGAGCCTAATGGTCTGTGGGTACTCTACAAAATGTCCAATCTCTGAATCACATGGTCCTGTTTTCCCCTTAGACATTCTCACATAATTTTTATTAACGTAAGGAAAGCTTTTAAGACTGTCAGGATGTCAGTTGATATAATTTGGATATTTGTTCTTGCATCTGCCACTTAAACACTTTTCTTGCTATGATTTTCTTTCCTTCAGTGGTGTGTAACAAATGTGAAATACTTGTAAGCCATTCTCTACTGTTTACTTACTTAAGTGTAACCAGTAAACTTTAGATTATACTTTTCTTGGCAACCAGCATCTCCACCCTTCCATCCTCTCACCACTTATGCTGGTCAGGGTCGTGGGGGCCCCTGAAGCCTCTTCCTGGCAGCACAGGACAGAAGGATGGGGTACGCCCACACTCTTACTCTGAGGACTGCTTACTGAGACCCAGCCCGCATTTGATAAGGAGAAAACCCCATTTTCCATACTAGGTAGTGAAATTTAGTGTTTATAATTTTCAGACTTTATGTCAGACTTAAATGAAAGTTCTCATATGAAACTGAACCCTAACTTATCTTTATTGTCATACATACTTTTTAATGCCTGGTAACTATCTCACTGTCTGTCCATTTGTATAAAATTAGCATATCTAATTTAAATTGAAATGCCAATTTGAAATATGATGTATAGTAAAGATGTCTGGCTGAAATTGGCTTACAATATTTATTCTACTTTATTACCTGTGGTTTGTTTGTTACTGGAACAAAGCTGTCTAATTTTCTCAAAAGTAACACCTTTCAAAAAAGATGACAAGAGGAAGTCAAAGTGCAAGAACTAGAGAAAGCTGTAGATATACCACTTATAAAAAGGAGATTGCTGTGTGGTACTGTTATGTCCAGCCCTGCCCTACCGGTTTACTCCTTGTGTTTCCCGCAGGCAGGGCTGCTAATCAGCCACGCCTCTTGCTCGTTGTGGTTACCTTGTGTTCCTGCCCCCTTGTTAACCAGCCACAGGCACCCCTCATTCATTCCTACCTTTCTAGTGTATAAGAGTTCCCCAGTCCTGTGCTCCCTTGTCGGGTTATTGATGTTATAATGTTATGCCCTGTTGTTGCCTGCACCAAATAAAGCCTCTACACCAGAGCATTGCCTGCGTCATGCCTCGCTGCTGAACCCGTGGTCATGACAGGTACATCATGGGGGAGGGGGTAATTTCAATACTATATTTCGTCCCAATATTTCTAAATATAAAATAGTGTGTGTGGCGTCGGTTTAGGTGAGCACCAGACAGCGAGCACCAGCACTCACACTCAGTCTGAAAAAAAATGGTATTGATGCATCCCTACAATTGACTACCAACTGTGATTTGTTTCTGAGTTTGTAGGCAGCACATCTTCAAAAGGTTTGGATGCTGGGTATGGGGCGCCAGGTGTCACAGGGCCCACCTGTTGCACATACATGGTGGTGACTTCATTAGAAATGCCTGTTTGTTAATGCAAACAGCCTACTCCTCCCAACAGAGACCCATGCAGCTGGAACTCAATATATGCAAGGATGTGCAGGGTTATGAGGTTCAGGTACTGTTCAACTAAGCATTAGAATGGCTAAGAAGAATGTACTTGAAAGTTGTATTACTGTTTGGCTGCTCAATTATGGCAAATTCATAATCACAATTATTTTGATCAGTATTGAGATCATGATACTTTAACATGATTACTCAGTGACTTTGGAAATATCCATTTATTTTAATAGTGGATCCATGGATTTCCAATGGATTTCCTTGAACTCAAAATATAATTCAGCTGAAAAACAAATGAAAAGGGGCTAGAAAGGGGTACACTGGATTTATAACAAAACAGAATGGGAGTAAACAAAATGCGGCACAATCATTTTGTCACGATTATTTTGTTTTGATAATCATTGGAAGCCAAAATTGTAATTGAAATTAAAATTTGATTAATTGCCCAGCCTTATTAAGTACTTCCAGCATCTCAGAAACAGCCACCCTCTTGCAACTTTCACATAGTACATGGTTTAGACTTTACAAGGAATGGCGTGTGAGCAAAAAACACCCAGTCAGTGGCATTTCTGTGGGTGAAAGCACCTTGTTAATGAGAGAAGTCATAGGAAAATGGCCAGGCTTGTGAGAGCTAACTGGGATGCCATAACTGCAAAAATTACACCTCAGTATCTCCTTTCAGAATGCCTGCTCTGAACACACAATTCTTGTCCCCTTGAAGTGGTTCTGGAGGCAAAAGCAGGTTCTTTGTGGAACTAGCTGTGTATACCTAATAAGTTGGCCACAGAATTCAGAAGTGATGTTTCAGAAGTAATTTATTGTGATGTTTCAGTTTATTTTTAATAAGTTTGCAAGAACTTCTAAAATACTGTTTTTGCGTTGTCATTATGGAGTACTGAGTGTAGATTGATTACATAAATTAAACAATTTTAGCATAAAGCTGTAACATAAAATTGTAAAAATGTGAATGGGTCTGAATACTTTCTCTGTCCACTGTATATCCATGCATATATGTGTATGTACATGCATGACAACAGACTCATAATAATATAATTCTTCTCATATCCAGCTGTTCTGCAGAGTCTGGGCTTCCTTCTGGACCGAATGGAAACCCTTAAGGACGTATGACTTTGATGCACTTGGTTCTAAAATCAATCCATCAGAAAGACTCCATTACCTCATTGACATTATGTCTTTGCAGACACTCTCCAGCTGCCAGGGAAGGGGAAACAGGCCAGCAGGGTGTGGCCCCCGGTCACGTTTTTCCAGTGAACGTTGTTGGTCTGCAACAAATTTCTGTGGCCCAAATATGATTAACCTTATTCCTGTTATTGTGAAGTGAAAAAAATTGAGCTTTTCCTGTTGATATAATTTGTTCAGTGAACGGATGAATTATTAAATCGTTTAAAATATTGCCGGTATTTGCAGATTAAAGAATATAAAGGATATATCATCCTTCTGCCTCAGTAACATTCAGGCGCAATACCAACACAGTAGCTGGTCGGAGTGAAGAGGCTACTTAAAAAAGTCAGCCTCTAAATATGAAGAATGCATTATGTGCAGCATTAATGTCACAACTTGGCAGACTTTTCGTACAGTATTCATTGAGTCTGTAAGTGCCCTTCTGCCCATTGTTTAGTATTTCTATTATAGAAAATGAAGTGTAAAATAATATTTAGAAGGCCATAGAAAGAAATGCAACAGAGTCTAAATCACATAGCATGTTATAAGTTCTTGTGACAGACTTTTCATGGGAGATGAACTATAGAACGTAATGAAAGACTTTGAGCTGCTAGGTCTAATTGGTTTATATTTGCTCTTGAACTTATACGTCTGAACTTTTCTTTGAGTAGTTGCCTTTTCAGATACTTTCAGTCTGGATATTTTATAGACACAGTTATTTCTGATATATTAGTTTACAGTGAAAACCGTTATGGTTGCAATGTTTTGGATTGTCCATAGTTTTTCATTTGGGATTTTCAAGCTGTTTTTCCCAGGATGCAGACTTCACTAATTCAGACCTATCATTTGTGGAAGGAAAGTGGAATGTGATCTGAAACTTTATGTCATTTTTTTTAGGTAATTCTCCATTTTTCCTTCCAAAAATTATTTTAAAATTATGTAGTCTCATTCTATCTTGACTTTCAAGGTTACCAAAATGTGTGGTCCATTTCACATTGCCCTAGGTGGTTGATCCAGGAAGCCTGCATTTTCCTGAATTCTTCATACTCTATACTGATGGTTTTTCTCTGTTTAAATGACTGTACTTTTATAACAAATAAAGGTTTCCTGGAAGATCTGCCAGTTTAGTTGTGGCCCTTGGCTTCATGCCACACTGAGCTGTTTTTGCTTGTGTCTTATGAGCTTGACGTGAACTGTGTGGTGCTGACGGACAGCTCCTGTAACATGTTTTGGGACAAACATGAAGGCTGGGCCAACAGTGCTGGGACATTGTCCTTTCACCAATTTGTGTTAAGCCTCACATTCAAAGTCGAGATCTATTTGTTATTATACTGTCAGAATAGCAAGGGTCTCAATACAGATGCTTGCAGTACTTCTAAATTAAGGAAGAAATGGCTAACTTTTAAAGTTTTCTATTCAATAATTTACAGACAGTCCCTTGGGTAAGAACATCCAACTTATGGACAACTTGTACTTACGAACAGACTGCCATAAAGGCTGTTATATTTAAAATTTGAATTAAATAGAATGGTTCATAATAGCAAATACATACACTACTTTGTAACGCTCATTGAAACATTGTGCAGCTTCAGCGCTTCATCTGTTCAAGGGCAATACAGTGCTGTATAGATACTTTTATTATTGCTGTATTACTGTTGCTATGTACTATATTATTAATTATTATTATACATTTATGTGTGTGTATATGTATGTATGTGTGTATATGCGTATGTATATATGTATATATATATGTGTGTATATATAGAGTGCTCAGCATAAATGAGTACACCCCAACAGATTTGTCAGAGAACCTTTAGTTTCCTTTCAGAATCAACATTTTCTATGGGATATTATACTACAAAATACTCCCACAAATGTGGGCCAT
>JAAGVU020000040.1:17292576-17314687 GCA_011763525.2 Mormyrus iriodes
AATGTAATAGGATAAGTGCAACCGGACAGTATTTGGGAGCACGTGTGTACTGTAAGTTGTGTACCGGACTTTAAATAGCAAATAGCTGTTTGACGTTGAGTTATACTCTTTGAAGACATTGTAACTTCAGAGAGCTTCCATCCTGTGTTAACATTTTTTTGTTGTTGATGATGGTAGGACAAATTATTGTGAACTGTCAAAATGGTGCTCATGCTACCTAAATTTTGATCGAAGGTGATTTAATTCAGTCTCATGGGCTGAAGTATTTCCTTTATACTGTAGGTATTATAGCCTGTTTTATTTGAGTATATCTAGTACAACCTTGCAAGGTTTTACAAAAGGAGTACAAATAAAATTTTTTTCCTTACAATAAATCACCTTATTATGTGATCATTTTGTTGTTTAGGGTGGTTTATGCACTTGAATGTCAAATATTTACCCTGGGGTAGGGGCGTCTCACCTGACGTGCTAGATCTTGGGAGAGCAGGACTGCTGGCAGGTTATATCAATAATTGGGCAAAGCATACATACTTCAGGGTGCCACCGTGTCCAATTCGTCTCCTGAAGCCTGCCTTCCAACCTCTTTCCGCAGCAGGTTAGGTAAAACATATTTGCATACACAAGTACTGGGACCAAAAGAACTGGGGGTGAGGGACTCAGATCCTGTCATTACCTAGTCTCCCTGGGTAAGATAACATCTACTTCCCCCCTACAAGGCGGGGTGTAATCCCCCCTGTCACAAATGCAAATCTATATTGCACAACCACAGAATTCTGTCATAATAATCACTCCATAACTAAGGGGACCTAATTGTAAAAAATCTCTGACCATGAAATAGGTAGGTAATTCATTAGCTGAGCAGTGGAATCATTTTGTCACACCACGAATGTAATGTTTTCCCTAGGTTTCACATGTTTGTTGTTTTTAGGCATTTATGCAGTCACCTTGGGCTACTTCTGTTTGGTGAACTTGACTGGCATGCGAGGAGCACGGCACTTTTGATATTCTCGGGGCAGTTTTAAACTCTGTGTCAGACGTGCTGTATTATGCATTTCCAAAATCGCAGCCTTTGTGATTTCCTAACTGTGTTGCTTCAAATCATGATTTCGATTTGAAATCGATAAATCGTTCGTCCCTAATCTATCAGTTCATAAAAATCCGATATTGATTTTTTTTATATATGCCTTATACTGTCTATAGCCTTTTTCATGGATGTGTGAAGCTTTAACTTCATTAGTCTCTCATGGCCAGCCTCGCACAACGAGATCCACCAGACAAAAACATAAAAAACATTTTCTGCTGCACTGAATCACATTGTGATTATTTGAAATAAAATACCCAAAATAAACTATAGCTAAACAAAACTTATCAACCAAAGGAGTGTGTCAAATAAGTTGGCGGTGCTGCCGTGAGTTGTGTCAACAGACGTAAATCAGTGCCAACATGCAATGTGATTACAGAGCTTTAGACGACGGGCGTAGAAATTTGTATGGACACTGGCTTTTCGGTATTTTAAGGACGTTTCCTTACGCCTACAATTTGATAAGCAGATTGGCAGTACACCTAAAGTGTCCATGAGAGGCGTATAGTGATGGCCAAAAGTTAGTAATGTGTATAAATTCGGTGTATCCTTATGTTTTAGAAACATGTTGTATTTTAAACTGCAAAAAGTACAGCCACACCACCACTTTCTTTTTAGCTTGCTTTCACCACAATATGTCCTCTTTTAAAAGATGCTATAAGATATACCAGAACAGTAACATGTGGTGTCCTCCACTAGCCACATTCAATAAAAATAAGGATACACCAAATTAATACAGATAACTAACATTTGGGTGTCACGATCGATATTGAATCAACTTGAAGGAAATCAAATTGATTTGGAGCCTTGTGAATCAGAATTGAATCGATTCTGGAAATCAGTGACGATACCCAGCCCTACTAAGTAGTTAGTTTATTAGGTGCACACCCTGACTAATCCAAACAGCAAATCATGTGGATGCGGCTCAGTATTCACTTACTGTTCAACTAAGTGTTATAATTAGAGGTGCAGCAATTAATCGATTTAGTCATCTAAAATCGACAACCAAATTAATTGCCAACTAATTTAATAGTCGATTAGTTGGTGATGTCACTACGTGTGTTTCTCGTGCTAACTTGAAATGTTTTGATATTACCACTCACTAGAGAGTAGTTAGCCTAAATGCGATGGCAGCTTCAAAAACGCAAACCTCCAAACTGTGGGAGCATTTCACACTAAATGCTGAAAAAAAGGTTGTCAGTTTACATTTACAGCATTTAGCAGACGCTCTTATCTAGAGCGACGTACAACAGTGCTCAGTAGTCCTCGACTATTCTTCAATCTTGTAAAGCTATACTTGGATAACAACTGTCAGCTGACTAAGTTGCTGGCAGCTTGGTTACACACCTAAAACCCTTTTGAAGAAAGAACATTAGTGCAGTGATAAGACAATGTGTTAGTAGTTTTTCCTTTTTTTTTTAAATGTAATATAAATGTTTCTATATATGCTGGTTAGCCTCCAAGGTGTTCCTTGAAGAGGTGGGTCTTCAAAGGGTGTTTGAAGACAGGAAAGGACTCTTCCATTCTGATGGCAAGAGGAAGTTTGTTCCACCACTGGGGAGCCAACACTGAAAAGAGTCTTGGTGTACATTTTCCTTTAAATAGCAGTGGCGCGAGTCGAGCGGTGCTTGTCGCTCTAAGAGGACAAGAAGTGACACGATGCTTGATTAGTGCTGATAGATAAGGAGGTGCACTTCCATACTTGGCTTTGAAAGTGACTGTTAAGGTTTTGAACCTAATGCGGGCGGCCACAGGGAGCCAATGCAGGTCCCATAGTAAAGGTGTGGTATGTGAGACCCTAGGGACATTGTAGACAAGTCGTGGCGCTGCATTCTGTATTCAGAATAGATGCTAATTGTGCAACTGCATTCAGTTGTACAATTTGTAAAGCTGACCTTAGCTGGCATGGGAGCACGCCCTATATGCTCGAGCATCTGAAGAGGAAGCACGTCGGCTCACTGGATGAAGAGCGCTCATCTTGGTAAGGCAGATATCCTAGCTAGCTAATTAGCTATTGCTAATATTAAAAGCCATTCTACTTCATGTTATGAGCTTATTATGTTATGAGTAACATTTTCTGTTCTGAAATGCATATTCTCTTGAATTGTTAATGGAGTTGGATAATGCTGTCCTTACACCTAACAACTTTTAAAGCAATTTCACTGTCATAGAAAAATTTCCATTGTTGGAGTAAAATCATGACAGTTTTGCTGGCGTGCGCTCCTGTCATCTCGATCGTTAGATGTAAGGTGGTCAAAATAGCTGTCATGAGCCAGTCTTTCTAGCGTCTTGATGTTCCGATAAAATCAAACATGTTTAATATTATTGTTATAGTTTTAAGTCTTGGCCCGTGCAAATAGTGACGTGGACTTTTTTAACAAGACATCCCACCTCTCCCAGAAGTTCCAGGAGTCTCCCATATATTGATAGGGGCTCCCTGACTCCCGCAAATGATATACAATTTTTTTTTCCATTTTTTTTGACAGCAAGCAAGCGAGCGAGAGAGAGACAGACAGAGTGAGAGATCTGCTTTGTATTAGCCTGTACTGTTATATTGAAGTCATGTATACAGTGTAGGCTAATGCAAAGCGCAAGTGCTGGTTTAGAGAATATTTATGGAAAACTGATGTAGTTTGGTATATGTAATTTCTGCTACATTGCTTATCCTTGGTTTTAAATTTTAACAGGACAAATGGATATTGGATTTTTTACTTATCTTTTCTTTTAACAGTAACGTTCATTAAAAGAGCACATTCTTGAATAAAGTATTCAGCTTTATTGTCTTGATTGTTAGCAAATGCATGTAACAACCTCAAGCTAAATTTAAAAACTGATAGCCGGTACCAAATAAGCTATTTGGTAACTGGGCGATTTATCAGACTGATTATTTTTTTCAACAATCGATAGATTATTTGACTGTCAAAATAGTCGTTTGTTGCAGCCCTAGTTATAATAGCTAAGAAGGGTGATCTAAGTGGTTTTGAATGTAGTGTGACTCTTTGATGCTATAAATGGTGACTGCAACATCTCAAAAACTCACCCTTCTAGGATTATATCACACTATGGTATGTAGAGTTTACAGAAAATAGTTTAATGAACAAAAAATGTGCAGACAATTGCATTTCTGTGGGTAAAACACCTTCTTAATGAGAGGTTAGAGATGAATGACCTGACTGGTAAAAGCTAATAGGAAAGGCACAACTGCAAAAATCACTCAGTACAACTGTGATGTGCAGAATGACTTCTTCGAAGATAAATTTTGTCTACCCTTGAAGTGTCTTCGATGCAAATGTGTGCCCTACCCCGTACTAACTATATGTAGGCCTAAATTGGCCACTGAATATAATAAACTCATACAATATTTTATGCTTTAAACCAAGTGGACTGTTTTGTCATAACTTCCATATACAGATATACAGTGGATCAATATGATGTTCCCCCAGGACCACAGTGTGGTGTATAAAAGGGAGGGTTTCTGGGTAGTTTTCAATATATTTGTGCAATTATTATGCATATACAAAGAGAGTGATGCTCAATGACAGAGGAAGTACATACACTTAAAAAGGGGTAAACTAGAAGATAGCCAAGTATGTCTTCATTTATTTATGGGAAATTAAGTAACTTTTTATTTGTTTGTTTGTTTGAGAGGAATGTAGTTACCCAGGGCTTGATTGGTTCACGTCAGATTTCACAAATATGAATACAGACACGGTTATGCTCTATGGGAAATTTAGAGACGCAGATTAGCCCGTACTGCAGGAAATGGAGTACAGGTCGTCGTCGGCTTACAACCTATATGACATACGACTGATCCCCTTTACAGCCGTTCCAAGACCACAAATACGTGGCCATGATTGCGTTGCATCTGGCAGTGTGAGTGCTGTCCAGCATGAGTGTATGACAGTTTCTGCCCTATTGCCGGCAGCAATGAACTAAGAAAATGGTGATAAAAAGGTTAAAAAACACCAAACAATATGACCTAAAGGTGATATATGTAAAGTATACGGTATAATAAAATTATGATATGATGGAAGGAAAACCCACGGAGCAGCACAACACATGCATAAAGTGGAGGCGAGCTCCAAACCCCCAACCCTGGAGGTGTGAGGTAGCAGTGTTACCAACTGAGCCAACATGAATTAGTATTCAATTAAATGTAAAGCTGGCTAGATAAAAACAAGTACATTCCAGGGTTTCCAAAATGTACATCAATGTAAATGATATAATTTTGGATACAGATATCCAGTAAATTACATTTTTTCATTGAATTTCATGTGTTGCCAAATGGAAATGTACTCAGATTTATTTTTTTTTGCTCTGGAGTTCAACACTCTTTAGGCTGGGTGACCTGAAGCAGTGCTGCTCTGGATGTTCCCTCTGTCACGTCCCAATGAGGTGTACCTGTCACACTGTGGCACGCAGTATGACTCAGGCATTGTCTCCTGTCCTCTGGAGAGTGGCTCACAGACCTGTCTGAAGCCAGGAACATCTAATGCCCCTGGTGAGAGGTGTTATGTAAAGCCATGAAATATTTATTCCTCTGGATGGGGGTTTCTTGCTTCCAAGCACCTGAGTGAGCTGGTCTTTAGATTGGTAGACAATCTAGGTCACACCACAGAAGCCAAAAGGGAATGAACACATACAACATAGGAAAAATGGATCCTTTGTGTGTGTGTGTGTGTGTGTGGGGTCCAGGAATACCTTACATTGTGGGAACCAAATGTCCTCATAATGTGTTAAAAACCTGTTATTTTGATATCATTTTTTCAGTCCCCACAAGGGGAAATTCAGTTTTATAAAAATCTGCAATCAAAACTAAAAATACCAAAAGGCAGTATTTTGTTTGGTTACTTATGGTTAAGGATGTCATTGTTGGGATTAAAGTTTTGCACATAGAAATGAATGGATGGTCCCCACAACGATATGAATACAGGTCTGTATGTGTGTTTTAAGCAGAAAACTTGACCCTATAGAAATTGGGTATTAGAGAACAGTACACAGGAATAAGAAGAGCACACTAGGGATGATGTTTATGATGATCAAAGATAAGATGTACCTTGTCATTTAAATAACTGCCTCAGTTGAATGTGTTTGCAAATAGGAATGCTTGAATTACAATAGTGAGAATATTGTCTCATTTCCATTTGCAGTGGTCCTCTCAAACTCATGAATATTCTGATTTTACAAATGTAACTTTTTCACTGGTCTACCCAAAATGGACAGTGCCCGTGCCTGTTGAGAAGGAGTAAAGACTGATACTTCCCTCTGTGTGCTATCAGCCACCCCCACCTTGTTACTCTACAGGTTGCAGGCTTCACCAGCTGAGGTAACATTCTTGGAGGATACTCATTTCTGCTTGATGCCCCACTCTTCCTCAGCACAGCTTTGTATAACAATTGCATAAACTCTGAGAAATCAAATGTCTTTAGAATTTGATCAACACTCTGTAGTACATAGGGATTTATTTGGAAAATATTCTAGACATATGAGGACATCCTGGAGGGGGAAATTTAAAAATTTAGGACTGTACCCTGCTTACCACACAGTTTGTCACTTTTTCCCCATAGTAAGTGACCGATTGTTTGGATTGTGCCAAAAAACTCTAGTCCCAGCCCTTTACTACCCCTGATTGTAGGTAAAAGTATTGTTGGATTGATGTATGAATAGATCAGTGTATTTCACATATGTCTAAAACTGGCTCTCTACCATAAAAACAAAAATCTCCATTCAGAGCCAAAGAGTCACCAGAGTGTGTGGTGCACTCAGGATCTGGTCACAATAAGCTGTTTGATTGCATACAGTTCATTAAAGATCATTAATATAAAAGGAATACTTGATAATAGATGTTGGCATTTCACAATGCAAGAGTTACACTTAAGAGCACCATTACATGGTTTTGTTGAAAGTCTTGCAAATTTCCACGGTATTCTTCATAATTACAGAAAAAAACAGTAAATATGTACATACCAACACTGGCATATTTGCACAGTTTTTGCATTCCATTTTAAGTTGCTTGGCATGAACTAAATTTATTCATGTGAGTGATAAAATTTCAGTGCACTGTGGCAAATGCAAAAAAGCAAATGCAGTGTAAGATGTATGTATCAACATGATGAAATCCAAAAACAAAAGTAGTCTGATTGTTGTGTATCTTTGTAAATGATTTAAATAATAATCATCATCAACCTATCTGAAATAATGTGCATGTAGTTTAAGATGTTGAAACATTTCTGTCATTTTTAAATGGATTGAAAACTTTGACTTTTAAGATCTATGCTTTCTTGTAAAGACAAAGTATTGTGCAAATTGGACGGTGATGCCTTTTCTACACCCTTTTCATTCTCTTCTGTGCTTCACTTTTAAGTCACTGACAAAGTGCTACGAGATAACAACTTTGCAATTAAAATGATTAAGCAGATGTTTGTTACCAATCAAGGGGCAAATATTGATTCAGACATGTCTGAGACACATAATTTGATTCATTTCGGAACAATTAAAGATGTAACAGGAAACCCCTTTAGAATCCCTCTATTTGTAGCCTGTTTTTGAAAGGAAGAAGGAAAGTATGTCACCACAGTAAATAAATTGATCCAATCTGTTTTCCCCCTTCTTTTTTTGCTCTGACAAGGTATAGAATTGCCATGTGTTTTAGGAATTAAACCTTCCAAAATATTTTGTCACATAAATAGTTTCTATTAATTCTAACCATGCAGAGACCAGATTAAACCTTACACCTAATTTTTCATTGTTGACCTTGACTTGCAGTTTTGAAGATCAAATATCACTGGTGATATTGCTTATCACCTACCAAAATCATATTCTGGGATGTTCCTTTTTTCACATTACTCTTCTGTGTGCAATGGAGACAATACAATGAAAATTTAAGTCATTTTGTTTTTCGTTGTTTCCTAGTCTAGACTTGTGTATGTAATGTACATACAGGGTTTCCACAGGGTATTAAAAAGTCTTTAAAAATCTTAAATTTGATTTGAACCAATCAAGACATTGAAAAGTCTTAAATGTAATGGTTCGTAATAACAAATGCATGCACTATTTGGTGACACTCATGAAAACATTGCTCGTATTCAGATGTAATTTCGTTGTAAAGTTACCTCACGAATACCCCTTCTGGAATGCAAGACATCAATGGAACAAGAGTAAGTGTTAACCTTTAATCTTTATCTTTTTTCTAGCTAAACTGGTTTAACAACTGTTTCTTTAATTTAATTCTTTGATCTCTCTTTACAGTACTGTATACCCATATACATACACTAATTTGCTGTCTTGTCAGTTCAGTACCGTATGTGGTGCCTTTATAATTACTGTATTATTATTATATACTGTATTATGTTTAATATGTTTTAGTGCATTTGGAAGTGTTTGGGGGGAGGGGTGGTTTTTACCACATTGTGGGGACCAGATGTCTGTTTTGATGTCACATTTAATCACCTTAAATTCAGAGTTTTTGTGCAGTGAACACTCATGTGAATTGGAAGCAGTACAGCAATAAATGTATGGGGGAAAATGACGGATTTAAAAATTCTACTGTAATTGTAATAAATACTTTGAATTAATTTGTCTTCCCCATGACCCTGACCAGGATAAGTGGTTCAAAGTTGGATTAATTTGTCATCCCTACATTTTGGCAAAAAGACATATTTTCAGTACGTCACTGGCTATATATCTTCTATACTGTTTTTAAGCATAAGTCAGTAGCAAACCTAGATTAACTGGTGACCCTTTGTACTTTTTTGAGTGTTTCCTGGCTTTTATTATGATGGTAGAGCTGAGCTTACCAAAGGATTTCCTTGCTACTGTGCTTCATGAAGTGTGCTACTAGAAAATTTGAGAAACTATACTAGTCTTTAGAGAGCATAGAATAGATGCATAGATAATTTCCTTTGTATCTCTGACATGCTCTGTTTCACTGGTTTTCAAGTATTTTACATATTGTTATATCATTGGTTGTAGCTGATAAATTTGCAGGGTATACAACATACATTTTTGCCTCTTTATAGTTGAATGTTGCATTAAAATGCAAATTTAACAGATGTGTTTGAACTCTGTCACTAATAATTTGTCTTCCTTGTGTTATCTGCTCCTGGATGAAAGTTCTTTGTTTATCAAACTATGAAAACAGAAAAGAAACACGATACCATTAAGCTGGGAATGAAATCTCCCCATCCTATCACTGCTAAATTGCTGATGCGAAAAAAAAAATGGACAGCATCCAAACCACTTTCCATCTGGCTGAATGGTAGCATGGTTTTTGATATCAGATTTTTCTTGGAATTAATAAAATTAATAGTGTCATATCACTATGAGATACACGGTATCTTGAAAAATGACCAAAATCATGACAAAAGCTGATTGATTTGGATGAAATATCTGTATGTTAATATTTCTGGTCTCAAATGACAAATTAAAATGATTGTGATATAAGAGCAATACAAATAGAACAAACAGAACAAAATGTTTTCATCTTTATTTTCAAGACTATTTTCAGAATTAATTTGAAATGGTTGTGCAAATTCAGCTTTAATTATTTGCCTCATATTTTTTGATTTTTTTTTTTAGATAAATGTAATTCAAATGTCGAGAGGTGGCACAATCTAGCATATTAAGGTTCATGTTTGGCAGGAGCAAGAATAGGTACTTTCACACCGAAGTTCTGGAACTTACAAGGTTTACAAGTCCCTGGGCTGTTTCACCCTGGAACTTTTTTAGCTCCTAGCCACTTGTGTGTTGCTTTCATACCACACAACAAGAACTGGGACCTTTATGCTGAATAAGCATGGGAGATGCAAAAAGTTTGTAGCTTAAGCTTCACACATAATTTCACACATAACACCACCACCAGCCAATGGAGTATACATAAGTCAATGGGGGGATCGATTCCAATCAAAACGGGACACAGCCTTTTATTTATATTTTACTTAAGTGACCTGTGACATGTTCGTAATTCTTATTAAATCTGGCCACCATATCGATCTTTCATGATCCACTGAATATAAGCGTTGTAATGTTCCCCCTCATAAGCACTAGCAAGTTTCACCGCCGGCACTGGCAGTATTTGGCAAAAGTATTTTGGTTAGCAAATGAATTTTCCAATGCAGAAATATGGAGACGCAAACAGAAAATGTATCAACCGATGCATTAAATGTAACTGGGGTACGAAAATAATTCCATCTGTGTAATTTTTTCTCCACTATGTCTCTGAACTTCTGTGTAAAGTTAGCGCCGGTGCTTGTGGTCAACCAATCAAAAAAGTTATCACTGTAAGTGCCTCGCCAGTAGTTTGTGTTCAAACAAAAAGTACCTAGTCTAGATTAGGTACTGAAGAAGGGTTCTGGAACTGCGTCCGAGGAATTATAATCGGGGGTGTGATTCCCATACGACGACAGAGGTTAGCATTGAACTAAGATAGTATGATGCATTGTTAAACTAACATCTGCAGAATAACTCTTTCCCATAACCATGGTGCTTTGTTACTATCACAGTAGTTTTAACCACTGTAGCTCTAACACGAACAGTCCCAAAGGTGTTTGGTCTGACTTTCATAGTGGGAAGCTATGGGGTGCCAAGTGTCAAGCTCTCATTTTCATGTACAAAATACATTGTGTCACAAAATGCATTATTTAATGACGAAATCAAGTAATGCCTTGCCGCATTTTGTCCACGAAAGTGTACACGTGCTTCTGTGCACGGAATTAATATCAGCACTTTGCATTTCGTAAATAAAAGAAAGTCATTTCGTGGATGAAATGCTTTGCATGAATTAAAGAAAGTCATTTCGTGGACAAAATGCATTTTGTGAATTAAAGTCATTTTGTGGACGAAATGCATTTCGCGGATGATACAATCACTTTGTGGACGAAACTGAATCACGAAATGCATTTTGTCTTTTGCTGACTCATGAAAGGCACCACGAAATGTATTCCGTCTTTTACTGTGTCACGAAATGCATTGCGTCTTTTTTGAGTCACAAGAGGTACATAGTAGGCGCACGCCCGTGGGGGGAGTAGTACCTTCCAATGACCAGAAGGTGGAGGGCTGCTTTGATTTCGCAGACGCTTGTAATTACATTTATCTTGTTTTTAAATGCACTAAAAATAAAAAAACCTCCTGGGCTCATACTTTTACTGTTGTATGTACTCATTAGTGTCACAATTTTTTTTCATCACATCTTTAATATTTTTAAGCCAGCCTAATGAAAGATCTCGGCGCTGATTCTCTCCAATTGTATGATATGTTACCATGCCATTTTGTCCTGAATAACCCTGTCCCCGATAGTTCATATAAGACACGCTGGGAAGCCTGTGCGTATAACGCAACCATAAAATGGTGAATATGAATGGATTAATACAAGGAGGCACAGACGATCTGCGGATCCTCGGAGAATCGCTGGTGTCGCGAACTGCTGATGGAGCTGCAGTTACTGGACCCAGTCCACAGTGTTCAAGGGGACAGCCAGGGCAGGACAGTAACTGATCAGCAAAAGACGAAATGCATTTCGTGATTCAGTTTCGTCCAGAAAATGACTGTATCATCCACGAAATGCGTTTCTTCCACAAAATGACTTTCTTTAATTCATGAAATGCATTTTGTCCACAAAATGACTTTCTTTAATTCACAAAATGTATTTCGACCACAAAATGACTTTCTTCTGATCACGAAATGCAAAGTTCTGATATTAATTCCATGCACAAAAGGAAACTCCTTTTGATTTCTGTGCACGAAAGAAAGTGAAGTGTTTATGCTTTCGTGGACAAAATTGGGCAAGGCATTACTTGATTTCGTCATTAAATAATGCATTTTGTGACACAATGTATTTTGTACACGAAAATGAGCGCTTGATACTTGGCACCCCATAGGAAGCATGCAAAAACTCACAGACTTTGTAGTATTATTCCTAAAAATGACAGTTGTAACAATATTACGTTATGAATTTATTATTTTAGTCATATAATAATGATAGTATTATAAAAAAATTTAAACTTGCAGTACTCTCATAATAATATGATACTCTTAAAAAAATAGAACTATTAGCTATTACAATGCATTTAGTGAAATAGGTTGTCTGTAATTACATTTATTTTGTTTTATTTTAATCACAGTATAAAAATTCCATGTGCCAAGAGCCAGTTCTGTTAGCCGATGATAGGCCCATTGAGGCCCCTACTTTGACTGCCACCTGATCACCAAATCCACAGCTTGACAAGGAAATTAATAAAACTAGCTTTGTACTTGACAACATACAGAAGTATGAATCTAAGTGGCATTTGATTATTAACTATTGAACAGAGTGGCATGGCATGCCACAAAGAAAAATACATAAGACTTTTATATTGACATTAAATAATTGTTGTTCACATGACGTTATAACAAAAAAATTAACAAATAAGGCAGATAAAATACAATGCACTGTGTATTGTTAATGGTGTCTCATCTCCATATGGCAGTTTGTATGACAGGGTTGGCATTTCATGTTGCATAGCCACAGGAAATGACTTTAATGCTGTCTCCCTACATATATTTTGACTGTATCTTGTTATTCTGGCTGAAAATTAATGTTATTATGGCCAGTATCACTGCAGATGAAGCAAGTATGAAAGAGCAGTTTTGCCCTGTATAATATATGAGTCAGTAACAAATAATGGTCGGAAAGATAAACAATTCAAAAATCTTACAAAAAAATTGTTTTAAAAGCATGCATCAGATTTGGTAAAATGTACATTTTATATCGGTTTCATGTTGGTTTCACGTCATTTGAAATAAATTTGCACCATTTTTTACATACAATAATTTGTCTGAAAATATCAAATGGTGTAACCATAAAAGAATTAGAAATATTAAATATTTTATCCACCAAGAGTGTATGTAAGTGTACTCATAATAATTACTTCATTTTAAAAAATCATGAAAAACATATTTTATAATGATTATCTCTAAATTTAAATATGTTTTTGCAAAATTGAGTGAGACGTATGCTGAAAACACCTCCGTTTTCCAATTAATCTTTGACAAATTATGCAAAAATTGTTAAAAAGTTTATATACTGCAATAGAGGATTAAGTTTTATTCTACATTAATTTTCCTGTATATTATATTTTTCTGAAAATGACTGGTTACGCCAATTAACACAAACCAGTTACACCACTCGACCTTGTTGCTTCTACAGTCAAAGGCCTTTGTTTGTTGAAGAAATTGACTCTGAAAATCATGCATGACAGTCAACACGATCAACTGAACTTGGGGTTTTATTTTGCTTCAATATAGAAAAAACATTTTACGAGAACGATCATGAATTCATGTCTTCTATTGTGATATCATCCATCCATCCATCAATTTTCTGACACTTGCCCAGGGTCGGCTCTTCGGGGCAGCAGTCTGGACAGGGAAACCCAGACCTCCCACTCCCCAGCCAACCCCTCCGAGGGGACTTCAAGGTGTGCCCAGGCCAGCCAAGAGATGTAATCTCTCCAGTGTGTCCTGGGTCTACCATGGAGTCTTCCCCTGGTTGGGCATGCCCAAACCACCTCCTCAGGGAGGTGTCCAGGAGGCATGCTAGATAAATGCCTAAACCACTTCAGCTGGATCATTTTGATACGGAGGAGCAGCGGCTCTACTTCGAGTCCCTCTCAGATGTCCAAGCTCCTTACCCTCTCTCTAAGACTGAGCCCAGACACCCTGCAAAAGAAACTAATTTCTGCTGCTTGTATCTGCAATCTCATTCTTTTGGTCACTAACCATAGGTAAGGTTAGGAACACAGACTGACCAGTAAATCAATAGCTCCTCCTTACAGCTCAGCCCTTGCTTTACCACAACAGAACGGTACAGAGTTCGCATAACTGCCAACTCAGCACCGATCCATCTGTCAAACTCCTGCTCCCTCCTTCTCTCACTCGTGAACAAGACCCCGAGATAATTAAGCTCATCTGCTTGAGGCAGTAACTCATCGCCAACCCGAGTGGGCAATCCACCCTTTTTTGTTTAGAACCAAGACCTCAGTCCTGATTTCAGTTAAGAAAAAGATCTAGCAATAAAGAATCAGGGTAAAAATATGTCTGTCCATGTGCCTGAGTCTTTCTGTCTGTTTGTGTGTTTTTGTCTGTCTGTGTGTGTAAAGAACTTTTCATGTCTTTTTGCATGCCAATGTTAAACAAAGTTGCCTTACTCTTGTGGAGTATGAGGACAGCATTTGTATACTAGAGGGATATTAAGCGGCTTGGGGATTTAATTTACTTAGTCCCTTCAGATTATGTAGCTGTTCTCTGAGAATGAGGGACAGGTGGAACAAATCAACACAATTCCAATCATCTAACCCTCCCTTCTGAGATGACCAGAGGCCAACAAAGAATCTGTAAAGTTAAAAAAGATGTAGTCCTATATTGGATATCCTGGACCATTCCTGAAGTGGTTCTCCTCCAATTTAGGTAATTGTTTTCACTGTGTTCATAAAATGATTGATTATACTGTGCATTGTGTATTTACTATGATTTGTCACCACTCAGATATGGAGTTTGGCATTAATCAGCTAGTGACCTATACTCTATATGCTACCAACTGGATATCAGACAACAGCATAAAAAATGTATGTGCTAACACATATATCTGCCTTCCAGTCAGACCTAATGATATTCTGTTTGTCGCCTTTTCAGCAAACTGATTCAATTAATGACAAAATGGATAACTGGAAATTATCTGTTCCTAAACCCTGAAAGTCATTTTCCTTGGATCTAATAACACAGATAAGAATACAATGTTGTCAGCTGATTTGTTTGTTTTGCTGAACCAGCATGGACTTTAGCCATAATTTTCCCCTCATATCTGCCCTTTAATACTTCATTTAACTCCTTATTTGAAGTAACTCCTTATTTGTTTTCTACAGCTAAGGAATACTACTAAACCTGTAGAATTTCTTGCTGTGCAACAACAGAGGAGTCTTATATACAGCAGTGCCCTGTATTCAGTGCTATGAACCACACACTCCGTCCTAAACCAAATTAGAAACTCTGTAGCAAGAAGATGTAGTCTGACCTAGAAAATATGATCACAACACACCTGTTATCTTGTGTTCATGTTAAGTTTAGGGCAGTGTTTAGTAATTTTCTAGATTATAAGGCATGGAATGACCTGCTGTCTAACTAAATGGATTCTTGTACAGTCTGAAGCACAGGCCCATGTTACAGAATACAGGTCTTATAATAATTCCTATAATAACTGAAAATACCATGGCAACCCTGCCAAAGATAAGTAGATGAATGGATGGAAGTAAAAGAATCCGATTTAAGGCTCCTTGTGTATGGTACCATCTGCCGACTAATGTATGGGATAATTTCATAGTCTCAGTTTTTAAATTTATCCTAAATACCTTCTATTTTAGACTGTATTGCTAAGTACTGGTGCTGCTGTTGCTCGACACTCTTCATGTGTCTTTTACGGGTATCAGAAATAGTCTACTGTGTTGTGCCCTCCCCCTCCCCACACCTTTCTGAGATTCTGAGAGCTTGAGCTGCAATGCCTGAACCCTTGACCCACAACCCAAATGCAGCCATGCTACATGCTTGGCCCTCTGAGATTGACTGACTTCCCTAACAGAGAGCCAAAGCAAAGATCCATGTTCCCCTCCTAACTTCATCTCCAACAGTGCTTGCCCATTTATTTCTCACTTGTTTAAGTCTAGCATGCCCAGAGGGGTGAGACGGCCAGTTGGCCTTGAACCCACAGAAGTATTTCTTTCTGCTCCTATATCTCCTAGTTTATCTTTTAATTTGGTCTCCTCTCCTGTGTTGTTTTCTGGTTTACTCCAACTCAGAATATTCATCTTGCGTAATAGTAACTTTTATCTATGCTATGTAATATTTTTATTAAGCGGCTTAGGCAAACTATTTGGCTGGTATGAAGAAATAAATTGAATTAAATCAAATCTAATTGTAGTTTTATGTGAAACACTGCCTTGCTGTTCTTAATCAAGGTGGTGTTAGGAAAATCCACGCATCCATCTCTGAGCTGCTTAACCTTGTTAGGGTCTTAGGGGGACCTGGAGCCATCACAGGGCACATACTGTACATGCTCACACTCAAATTCAGTGACAGTTTAGAGGTTATGCTAAATGTGAGAGGAAATCAAAGTACTCTGAGGAAATCCACACAACATGCAAACTCCACACACAGACAGCAACATGTCAAACAGGCCATTTAAAACATGATAATCTCCAAAGGCCCATGCAGATTGCAGTTTATGATGCAGACTGCATTGCTCTATTATTATTATTATTATTATTATTATTATTATTATTATTGCTGTTGTTGTTGTTGTTGTTTTTCATTTCATATTTTAATAAAATCACATAATACAGGATTTGCTGATGCACAAAAAGGGTAGAATAGGGCAGCTTATGTAAAATTAATAAGATAATGATAACAGATTCGTACAGTACACAAAGTTCCTGAGTATTCACATTACTGCACAGGTCAGATTTTGGTCATTGGCTTCTAAAAGCAAAAATCTATACTGAACGCTGTCTCAGTTTCCTCTCTTGTTTTTGTGCTTGTAATTTTATTAATCCGGTTTCAGCCTCATGCCACCAAAGCCACCAAAGGGAGAAATCAACACAGGCCTGCACAACAATTACCAGTGATATTTTGGAGCTTGAGAGTGTCCCTCTGTCAGTGCCTATTGTTCTGCTCGTACAGGATAATATTTCACCTGCTCACCTAGAAGGAACAGTTGGATATTTTAAATAGATATGCTCTTGCAGTGAGATGAGCATTATCTGGCTTGTAATATGCATTTCCACAAGCACCCCTATCCAGAGTGCACACATACACATATGCCGTATATTTCTTATCCTCTTTGCTCAAAATGATAGCAATCCGTTTCAATCAGTGTTTGTGTCTCATATATATTTTGCTGCTTGAAAGTCCTATATAACTAATGAGGAGGAAAAAGAGAGAGGGCAGCTGGGGTTGGAATGAGTATGTGGTGCTTTATGATCAATTATGTTGAGGAGAATAGATGACAGGGGACTCTGCAATGTCCTACTGGAGTCAGAGGATAACGGAATCATGGCAGGACAAAATAAAAGAGTATTGTTCAAACTATATTCCTTTTGCTCTTTTACATATTGATTTATGTAGTATTAAGGTATTAAATGAGACTGAATGTAATTTACTTTCTGAAACATTACTCTGTATTGTGTTAATTCACCACAGTGCACTGATATCCCATCCAGAGTTTACCATAGCCCCGTGCCTTCTGCTGTTTGGGACAGAATCCAGGCCCCCACTGTGACCCTGACTAGGATGGGCAGTTAGAAGATGGATGAATGTATTAATTCAGGACTCTTCTCGCTCACAAACTACCACTTGCTGTTTATGTGTGATGTATGAAGTCCAGCAAAGCTAGAAGCTTTTCAGACTGTCAGACCTTAAGGTTGTAATACATTTCACTGTTACTGTCCTTGGCACTTTTCATTGTTCTCTCTTTAGAATCAATGTATGATACTATGATGTTTAAATCCATTTACCTTATTAGTCTTGATCTTTAAAGAATATTGTTATGCAACACTATAGATAAATAGTAAGCATGTTAAAGCAAAACTGACTTTCACTGCTCTCGCAC
Organism: Mormyrus iriodes; assembly: GCA_011763525.2. Classification (NCBI taxonomy): domain Eukaryota; kingdom Metazoa; phylum Chordata; class Actinopteri; order Osteoglossiformes; family Mormyridae; genus Mormyrus; species Mormyrus iriodes. The sequence continues at coordinate 17,310,285 of JAAGVU020000040.1, forward strand.
ATGTACTCTTGTCTCTCAAATATATTTGCATCTTCTAAGTAAGCATTTGCAATGCCAGGGAATTCACTGCCTAGGAATTGCTTCACATTATAGCACGACAAGGAAGGGATTAACAAATATAATTTTTATGTCAATTTTATCTCTGGTAAACTTTATTCTGCTGTATGCCCCCCCCCCCACATTTATGTTTTTTTCACAAGAACATTGTGTATTTTGGTAAAGGCCAGCCTTCATTTATGGCCCCAGCCATCTTATTTAAACAGATGTGGATCACTGGCACTGCGTACAGACTTTCTCTCTTGTGTCTGATGATTATCACCCCAGAGACGATTAGAGTAAACAAAAGGAACAATTCCCCATTTCACTGACGGGCTGCTGCACATTTCTTTTTAATTGGTCTAATTTTTTGCCAAAAATATATATCACATTGTGCAATATGTATTATTGTTTGCAAACACAACAGATGAGGATAAGAGAACAGGCTAACTGACGAAGAAGGCTCTTGATTCTTTTTTAATTCTTCCTTTTGAGTGAGAACAAAATGAGGGAAGTGAATTTCAGTTGTCTTCGGCCTGTTGAATTCCTTTGTGTCTTTAGCAGAGTGGATGGGCAGCATTTAAGCTTAATTGCCACATTCCTGTTATCTCAGTGGGTTACTTTTAAATTAGCAATCGAGTGGGAACAAGAAACCCTAGGATTTAAAGAGAATAGACTAGTGACCCCTGAGTTGTTTCAGGATGGGATCGACCATGTCTTGCTCAGAGCACTGCGTACCTTTAGGTGAGAGTATAAAAGACTTAAATCCTCTGCCTACAATACAACTGATGGCGGTTACCATGTCCTCAATTGCATTATTTATGCTGATGACGGCAACTTATGCCTTTCCTGTCGACAGCCTGTGGCCTTTCGATGGTGAAGAACACATGGCCAGATCTGTTGATATGTGGGATGGTGGGAGTATGTATTTGAAAGATTGTATTCTGTGGTACGCACAGGAATGAGGGTATGGCTTTATTACACAGCAAAGGTGCACAGCAGACTTGGCACTTGTGCTCCCTTCAGCGGCCTCGCAACTCTTCTCAGGGCTTCCACCTGTGCAAAAAGATGAGCCTGACTGTGCACGTTTTTTATGTTTTTTAAAGAAATAATATCCTTGTTCTTAAACAAAATTCTCGTGCTGCAAATCAACAAAAATTCTAAGAAAGTGCTTATGCTATGGAAAAGGTGTCCTTTTATGGAAAAGTTGTTTATTACACAAGTCATATTGTCTCAAAACCTGCAGTGATATCACTTATTAATACTCTGATCTCTCTTATTCCTTACACTTTTCATGCCTGTTTCTTCTTCACACACATTGATAACACTATTTGGCTCCCAGGATAAGGTGCCCTCACGGTGTATTAGACTTTTGCATTTGCTAGTAGTTGAAGCTGTCTATTCCATTCAGTTTTGCTGAAAGGTATTCTCACATCTGGGTGGTCTAAGCTGTCCAGGTATAGGCTGCAAATCTCACAAAAAACACAATTGAGGATTCAGGAGGATTTACATTTCTTTAGTTCCCCAGAACCTTACTGCAGTTCCGGTGTTTAACTTTATAGTCAGGACAGGTCGTTGGGAAATCCACACAATTGCTATTTGGAAAAAGAAGTGTTAGAATATACCCTTTGTTTTCAGCTCCTGATTCCTCCATCAGTGACCCTCAACTCCCATTTACATAACGATGCCTTAACACCCTCACCCCCACATGGGTAATGTTACATTACAATAGCTGGGGCGCGCTTGAGATGGCATTTATACTAGAGTTTGCACTTGATCACTATTCAACCACTTTTTCTGGTTCCTCAAAGAGCTCCAGATACCGCTTGCATATGCATCATGTCCCTGGTCTGATTTGGTGGTTAGATCTTAGCAGTAATATAAATCCCATGTCTGTACTGCTCCTGCATCTTTCGCAGAAAAATGCGAAAATTCTAGGGCTGTAGCATCCTGGCTGCATGTGGGTATTTGATATGGAGTGCGCACTATTTGTTTCATGGCTTGTCATTATATCTGCAGTATTACATTTTTCAGATGTCTGAAATTGTTGATTTTAACAAGATGTTTTTGTAGATTCAAGGATAGATCAATATTGAACTTCAGTATTGCTGGTTTTAGAGAAATTTCACTTTAGCAATTGGTAAAATGATCATACAAGCTCAATTAGACTGAAAGTTACTGGATACCTGTTAAAACTGTTTGTTTGTTTGTTTATAAATCACAGCAGGGGAGTGCCCCCGCTGAACAGTTACAGTTTTTAACAGAGAATTTTATATGTGCCATGGTAAGATGTCAAAAAAACACTTTAGGAAGGCTTCAAACCTCTAAGTTGGATATCAAAAGCTGTTTTTATTATTATTATTGTTATTATTGTTGTTATTTTTTTATTTTTTATTCTGGCATCCTATATTTTATGGTATAGTGGACGAGTTTGGGTGAAAAGATATTGTGACTTTCAGAATTTTTATAACTTAGTATTTGTGTTTGTGTGCGTGTGCGTGTGTGTTTGTTTGTGTTTGTGTGTATACAAACACACACACACACGCATACACATGCACCAGGAAGGACTGCTATTGGTTTCTATTAAAAATCTTTAATAGGGCCCTAATTTTAATGCACAATAAAATTATATGGATGTAAAGGATATTATGTCATCCTACTGCAAAAATTTGATATACTGCCCAGCCCTTCTTGCATAGACAATTTTACCATAAGGCATAAGTAACCAGTTTCTTGCAGCCTCGTCCACCAAAGAGCCTCGAGAATGTGGGTTTCCCATTTAAAAATATTAAAAAATCAGACATACCCAAAATAAAATGCTTATTACTCTTAAACCACTTATTCTATATATTTAATTTATCTTCTACTTCTATTTACTTTAATTGAATTGCTTATGTTATCAATAAAGATTCCGGTGAACAGTAGGGTACTAATAGTTATGTTTTTTTGGGGATCAAAAGTTACGCATGGGTTATATGAATTATATGGTTATATGACTTACAACCATTTTTGTCATCTTAAGATGTTGGACGTCCAAAATTAACATGTTCACACATTCATTTTGGAATTCTTAAGACGTACAGATTTGATGTGTTAATTCTGAGGGTTTGGACCCCGGTAGCATTCTATATTACATCAGCGAGCCACATTGCCTCTGTGCATGCATATTTTTTGCTTTTTTGAGCGGGCAGCCTCATTTCTGAGTGGGCAACCTGGGGTTACCCATGAGGTTGCCCTATGGACAAATCTTTAAAATCAAGCACTGGGGTGGTTGGCTAAAAACATTTGCCAATCAGCCAAATTAAACCAATCTGCTTGCCAAGGGCTTGTTTTGGTGCATTATCATCTTGATGCACAGAACCACCTTCAGCATACAATACTTGAACCATTGGATGAACATGATCCTCCAGAATAGTTTGGTAGTCCTTCACAGTGATGTGTTAGCACCTGGACATCCCTTTCAGACAGCTTCCTCTTGTACCCACAGTTACTCCTGTTGGATGTGGTCTGTCCTTCGTGGTGGTCTGCCGACATTACCCTGGATACCGTGGCTCTTGATACACCACAAAGACTTGCTCTGCTGGTCACAGATGCGCCAGTGCGCACCAACAATTTGTCCTCTTTTGAACTCTAATATGTGTGCCATTATGTTTTGTGGATTGCAATATTTTATGTACAGCTGTGCTATTGCTCTGCTAATTCAACCTTCACTCCCTGCTCTTACTGATGGAATGTGCAACTAATGAAGATTGGCCACCTGGCCACTCATATATAGGCATGAAACCTCAAACACTATTGATCAGGTGTTTCAGTTTCATTATTCAACCCCTGTGTGTGTGTGTGTGTGTGCGTGTGTGTGTGTGTGTGTGCGTGCGTGCGATTGTGTATAATTGGATTTATTTATTGTTAACTGATTATTAAAACTGGAGTAGGACAAGCAGGTATAGAAAATAGGTAGATGAATAGACTTGCATGCCGTCTCATTTAGGCATGCTAAACTGTACTGTAAAGTATGACTGAACTACAAGTTCATCACATCAGTAAATCATTTTGGTAGTTAATCATTGACTACAGGTCCTGTTCCGTAGCTTGAAGCTCTATTATTGTCTCAGTGATTTGTAGCACTATTTTGCTTTTATAGTTTCCGTTCAGTAACGTTAGTTAGAATTCAAGATTATCATCACATAGTTGATTTACTACAGTGAGTGGCCTGGCTGGCACTATGTGTGCAGTTGTAGAAAATTAATCAACACCCTTCAGGTTTGAGAATTCAGCAGGGCTGTGGTATAAAATATTAAAATAATTTACACACACACACACACACACACACACACACACACACACACACACACACACACACACACACA
>JAAGVU020000040.1:17314787-17336489 GCA_011763525.2 Mormyrus iriodes
ACACACACACACACACACACACACACACACACACACACACACACACACACACACACACACAGCTCTGGAAAAAATGAAGAGACCACAGCAACATTTTTTGTTTCACTTATTTCTCAGTTTATGGAACTGTGTCTGTGTAAAATATTAAAAAATGCCCATGGGCAAAAAATTGGTAACTCCACCCTGGGTCTTCCCTCCTTCTCATGGGTGAAGGGCCCATGGGTCTCTAAGGGCTTCTAGAAGTCTTAGCAGTGCACATCACACCACTTAATGTTTCCTATTGTTTTCAAAGGTTACTTGAGGTCATCTTCTGATTTATGAGATACTGTTGGATAAGTTGGCGGGCATCTCTGGCATTAGAAAGTTGCTTCTGCCCTCTTTCCTAGCAGGTCTATGGTCATTGCCAGTGTCTGCTGCTTTACCTTGTTCTTGTGGACTGCTGTCTTAGAAATTTTGAGCCTGGAAGCAGCCTGTCACACAGTGTAGCTTTCTGCCAACAGAACCAGGATTAAACTAGAATGCAGATAGTGGTCTTAAGTTTTTCCCAGACCTATACGTTATTTATATATATATATATATATATATATATATATATATAAAAAAAAATCATCAGATCTTTGGCCAATAAAATATGTTCGCCAAAATCCTAGAGGCCAGTACACTGGTACAAACAAAAGTTGGTTGTGCTGTACACTAGGGTACATGCTTTATTTGTCCCTGTGTGAGGCACCCGGATATATGGACAGGTGAGAGCAAATTTTGGAGTCAGGGCACAGGATCAGTCTTAACAGATCCCCCTCCCCCCCCCAAAAAAAACATGAGGGGTGAAGGTTTAGAGGGTTCAGTGAAGAGGCATTAGGAACCTGCAGTAAAATGCAATATCTTGTATTTGTGACTAAATTCAACCGGAACTACAAAGTGACATTAACAAAACCAGTTAATCGGTGCATCACTGACATAGACTTGGCTCAAATAAATAAGCTGGAAAGAAGACATGTTTATCATCTGTGAGTAATCTTTGAATCTTGGATGACAACTCGACTGATGGATTTCTCACTATAACAATCCCAGATGTAAGGCAGATGCTGGCGGTTTTCAGAATGTGTCCCAAGGCACAGTTTCGATCCGTGACACCATGAAGGTTTGCCGTTTCAGAGAAATGAATGCTATGAATGCTTATGGAATCACCAAATACATACCACCCCCCCCCCTTCGATTTTAATGAAACATTTAACCTCTTTTTGCGGTTGGAACAGTGGCTGACAATGTAAGAAATTTATTTATTTATATAGTTTGCAGAAAGAGCTGAAGGAAGCTTAATCATTTCAGGGGAGCCCTGGCCACACGTTGCTCTATTCATTCAGTGCTGCGGAGAGCTAATTAAATTAGCTGTGGCTTAAATATAAGGGACTGGAGCCAAATGTAAGATACTGTGTATATAATGATTCTGATCAATCTCAGCTGTGTCAGTTGCACTATATTGGGGACAATTTTAGATATATGATGTGTTTTCTCCACAGCAGTGGGGCCCAAGTGTGGTCTGTGCTACCCTACTACTCACTGGCAGAGGAATGGGAAAAGCATGCACACCAGATCGCCTTCTCTCATCTGATCCCCAGAACTGTTTCTTTCAACTTTCATTGGTCATGTATGTAATTGATGGGGCAGAATTCCTGAAGCTGGCTTCCTGAGACCTTTAGTAATACTACCCCATTTCTAAAAAAGTTGGGACATTGTGTAAAATGTAAATAAAAACTCCATTTGAATTTCATGCCAGCAATGCATTAAAAAAAATGGGACAGGGGCAACAAAAGACTAGATGTGTAATGCTAGAACAAAACACCTGGTTGAATACTGTATCTCTCAACTAATCAGGTTAATTGGCAACAGATCTGTAAAATTATTGGGCATAAAAAGAGCCTCCCAGTGAGCGAGAGACTCTGTGCAGTGAAGATGGGGAGAGGTTCACCACTCTGTGAAAGGCTGAGCAACTAGTGCAACAATTTAAGAATAATGTTCCTCAACGTAATATTGCAAAGAATTTGGGAATTGTGTCATCTGCGGTACATAATATTAAAAGATTCAGAGAATCTCTGTATGCAAGGGACAAGGCCGAAAACTAATATTGGATAGCTATGATCTTTGGGTCCTCAGGTGGCACTGCATTAAAAACAGACGTGATTCTATAGTGGAAATCACTGCATGGGCTCAGGAGCACTTCTGAAAACCATTGTCGGTGAACACAGTTTGTCACTGTGTTTACAAAAGCAGGACGAAACTCCCATGCACAGAAGAAACCATATCTAAACATGATACAGAATTCACATACTTAAATATTCAATCAAATATATATGACCCTGCTCCATTTTCCTACACATTCCTTTTCTGAATTAAGGGATAATTAATTTTTATCTGCTACATTGTTGGGTAGTTCATCCTCTTCTAGGGTTGCACATACACACACACAGACACACACAGCATAAATTCCATCATAGGTACATGTTACAGGTCAGACATGGCATAGAGGCAATAAGGTGAAGCTTCTCTTATACCCATAGGTTTAATGTCCTCCATGATTTGCTACACAACACTCCACTACCTAGTCTCATTGTGAGGGATCTCTGTCACAACAAAAGTACATTGATTTAGCAAATGTAAAATTCTTTATATTCTCTGTAGAATGAGATTCATAAAAACATGTGATGCTGTGACCCTGACCAAAATATGCTAAATTTCAAGAGCTGAAGGAAGCACTGTGCAAAGCTCCTGCTCTGGGAATCACAGACAGGGTCCAGCCTTTCGTCTTGAATGTTCATGAGAAGAGTGGTTACGTGACAGTAATTCTAACACAAGATCATGGTGATCTGCAATGACCTGTAGGCTACTATTCGGCAAAATTGGACAATGTGGCACTCGGATGGGGACTATGCCTGAGAGCCGTACAGGCAGCATACATGGCAGTAAACACTGTGTCTAGCCTGGTATTGGATCAAATTCTAGTGGTGAGATGCCCAGACTCTGTCTACACTCTCCTGAAACTAAACAGAGCATCACAAGTCACAGCAGCCCAATGGGCTAAGTGGTCAGCGGTCTTGAAAACACCCAACACTGTGATTGAAAAGTCTAGTTCAAACAACCATATCACCCTGTTGCCTGAATGCACAGAAGGACCCGATCACGACTGTGTGGAAATTGCAACTGCCATGGAAAAAGCTGCTCACACTCCAGAAATGCCATTGCATACTCCTGACTTGGTGTTGTACACAGATGGTTCATAAGTGGTCAAGGGGGGTGTGAGATGTGCTGGCAGTAACAACAGACACATAGGTGATTGCAAGCGGCAGAACAAGCCAAGGTAAAAGCACTCATTGAAGCATGCAAAATTTCAGAAAATCAGAAAGCCAATGTGTATACAGATTCCAGATATGCCTTTGGAGTGTGGTTTCCAAACTGCACCTGGGACACCAGTGAAAAATGGACAATTAGGGGAAGAATTACTGGACACCATCCAACTTCCTGCTGAGCTAGCAGTCATGCGATGCAAAGCACATGCCAGTGCAGACACAGTGAAAAGTGGAGGAAACGCACTCACAGATGTCAGTGACATCAAGGACATGCAGAGCAACAGTCTTGCTGAAGAAAAATGGTCATGGTCATGGGTGGAAAAAGGTGCAAAACTTCACAAATATGAAGAATGAAGATATGGAGACGGACCCAGAACAGTGACTCCGTCTTCATAACTCCCATACCAAATTCATTCAGTAGGTCACCTTGGTCTGGGGAAAATGGTGCATCAATTCAGTCAACACTTGTGGAGCCCACAATTCCGATCACAAGCACAGCAGGTGGTGAGACAATGTCTGACCTGTCAGAAAAACATTGCAAGTACAGGAACGCCGACACCAACTTTAGTGGCACACACTCCGCCTGGCCTTTTCTCCAAAGCAGATCCCTGTCGAAAAGCCACAGCAACTCACACCGCAAAGACACTGGTCAAAGACTACATTCCACGCTGGGGCCTACCATGCCAAAATGACCAAGGAACACATTTCACTGGAGCAGTCTGTCAAGAGATCAGCCAACTCATGGGCATTGAGTGGTCATTCCACTGCCCTCACCATTCACAGTCATCGGGACAAGTGGAGAGGATGTACTGAGTCATCAAAAACAGGCAGTCCAAATATTATCAGAAAGGAATGTAATACCCTCAGACACTGCCGATTGTTTTCTGCAGCATCAGAGCAACAACCAACAAAAAGGTTTGATCCTGTTCGAGATTATGACAGGGCATCCAATGCATCTCCCCGAAAGCATAGACCTGAAAAAAGCAGACATTCACCTTGCCAGTGATAGCCTGGTTGATTATTGCATTAAGCTCACTAATGCCGTCCTGTCTTCCTTTCAACAGATCTCCATTGTGTGGGAAGAACCGGCTGACAGATGTCACACTCTGGTTCCTGTTGAGTGGATACTGATCAAGAAACCCCAGAAAGAACTCCTTGGGGCTAAGTGGGAAGGCCAATATCAGGTACTGTTAACAACAAACACAGCAGTCAAAATGTGAGGTAAAAGCAGATGGATTCATGTTAGCCACTGCAAAAGAGTAGACTGAGTTTCTGAGACCTAGTAATGTGCTAATAATCTCTCTCTTAGTAGCCTACGCTGCTGGGTGACAAAGTCACAGACTTTTACCAGCCAAAAGATCAACAACGACACTACTAATTGTCAAAAAGAAGCGCATACACCCCCACACACACACATGTTCTGGATTGTCAAACTTTTCATTTGCTTTCTGGTAGACTATGCTCTAAATCTAAATCTGTTCATGTAAACATGGTTGCCAAATCTGACGATGATGATTGATTAATTTTGATTGATATTATGATTTGGTTTTTGCTACCTTTTGCAAAGTACCTCACATGGTTTTTAGAACCTAGTGTAGATCCAAGGCTTTGTGCTGAGTTTTTTACAGTTATATCCTAATCAGTCATTTCCTTATTGTAATCAATTATTCATGATGATTCGATGTGTTTTGTTTTCCATAGAATCATAGGGGGGACTGAGGGATTTCCCTAGTTAATTTGTAGGTATTTAATCATTTTCATTTAGTTGACTCATTTATAGCTTTTATATTTCTTGTTTTTATGTTTCTTTCTGTCCTTGCTACTTGCTTTATCACATCATGTTCTTTACCTACCTCATACAACTCACTCTCACCAAGGCCGTCTGGCCCTCTGACTCCAGTAGTCTGTATGAAGACCATAGATAAAGGCCCTGCCTCCCTCAGTGGATACAGATGCAGACAGACACTGAACCGGCCGTGTGAAAACATATTTCTGTAACATCTTCATTCTGTCTTAATAAACTGCTTAAGCTTAAGGAACCTGCCTCATCCTTCGACTCTGAAAGAACCTGAGATTTCACTGAAGAAAGCTATCAGAGATGGATGGATGTTTTATGGACATATATTGACCCAGTGATACTATAGTTAAAGAAATAAGTTAAAGTGTTTCCCAGCCAGCGTCTGACATATTGCTGTTGAACCAGATTGAACCCTACTATTGTCATATGATATGTCAGAGAAGTTCTGAAAACGTTCAGAGAGATTCTCCAAAATTTATCTTTATATACCTGGACCTAAATTCAGCATAATCAGAAATATGACAAACCTTTCAAAGTTTGTTCTCCAATTTCATACTGTTTCTGTCTATGAATACAAAATTGGTATGGGGTGTGATGGAAGAAGCCATCCAACCTTATGATTTGATGAATGGATTTTTCCCAGTGAGTAAAGTGTCTGGCGTAGCAAGCATGTCTGAGTCATGGCAGTTAAGCTCCTCCTATAATTGTTGTAATCCCCAATGCTGCCTGGTGATGACATATGGGTATCATTTAATAATAGACTCCTTTCATTGCAAGTGCAGAATAACTATTGCCATCATTCCAGTTTCTTTTACATGTGAAGTGCAATTCCCTCACCATGTCCTGAGCCAAAATTTAATCTGAATGTCAATGTATGTTATAAACTACTGAGGCAGGATGGTGGAACTTTTAATTATAATAAAGCACATTGCAGTTGAAATGCCAAGGCCAGTGTTTCATGCTCAAGAGTGTATTCGGTACATTAGTAGTTGTGTTTGTAAGAAATGGGAAAATGTAACCATGAACAAACTTCTGATAAATGAGCCTCCAGAAGACTTCAGATGAGATGCAAGCTGCTTGAAATAATATTCAACAGTTTTCCCACGTCACTGCAATGGAAGTGTGTGAGCAACTAAGATTTATGGTTTTATTAATTGCACTCGGTTGGTAAACGGGGAGGAACTATTGGCCGGGAAACAGCCAAGGATCAATTCTGTATTTCATTTCCTGATTGTGAGAAAGGTTTGCGGGGGGGTTGAGGGTAAAGAGCAGGATATTCAACTTGGTGACGTGATTCTCTGTCTCAGGCACAACTATTCATCAGACATCCTAAGCTTCATTGCAATTGCTAATTTACTTATGTGATCGGATGCCAATTAAATGGAAAAACTGTGATCCCGACGGACTGTCAGGCATGCCACATCATATTTTAATTACGACGGCGGACGTAGATGACTATACAAAATTTCATACATACATAAAAACAAAAATACATAATGATTGATGAATACCTCTCGTATTCATCTGGTGTCTTGGGATAAATAAGCTTAAATTTACTTTACTGTAATGAGCTGTTAATTGGCTTAACTCCAGTAAGAGGGCATCATTAATTCATTAGCGAATCTTGTTGGTAATTGACATAACCTGCCCAATATAAGATACATTGGACATAGTCACTATGCTACCTCTTTGTCAGAATACCAAGAATAAAATAACAATCATTGCATTTTCTTAATTAATATGGATACACTGGTTATATTTTAGATCACATTTTTTGTCTAGAATTTTAAATTTCAGGTGCATAATCTGATGTTAGAATCTTAAAAATAGGCTTTATGAAAAAAAACAACCCTTTGGGGTTTCCATGTTTGGCACTACATTACACATCATTCCATGAAAAAATATTAAATCGCAAAACAAAGGAAATATTTTTATGAAAACTGTGTAGAAACACTCCTGCTGCCTTCCTGAGAGACCAACATACTTTTATGTGTAGAATAATAGATCACATGTAGATGTATGATTTAGTGATGGCAAAATTACTTTTATTTTCTATTTCAGGTGCAGAAATGTTTCTAACAATTTTTCTTGCAGCATGAGGTGAACATAATGTCTTGTATCCTCTTCCAGACAAAGCCACCTGTGACCTTCAAGAACATTTTTATTGAAAATGCATTATGTTTATCTATCTATCAGAAGCTTGAGTAAATTGGTGATCATCTGTATGTATTTATCTGAAAGTTCAGACCTTTATCTTGGTGGTGGATCTCCTTGCTAATGTGTTATCTCCTTAATGTATGAATCCTATGTGAATGTCTGGGAAGTTCTGGAATCTGTATAGCAATACATGGAACAGGAGCATATGGAGGAGGGTAAGGAGGCACCTGGAACCCGAATGTATGTAGGGGAGTATAAGGAGGCAGCTGGAAGGTGAATGCATGGAGAGGAGTATAAGGAGGCAGCTGGAAGCTGAATATATATTGAGGAGTGTAAGGATGCAACTGGAAACTGAATGTATATAGAGTGTACGGATGCAACTGGAAACTGAATGTATATAGAGTGTACGGAGGCAGCTGGAAGCTGAATGTATGTACAGGGGTGTAAGGAGGCTTTTGGAAGCTGGATGTATATAGAGGAGTATAAGGAGGCAGTTGTAAGCTGGATGTATGTTGAGCATAAGGATGCAGCTGGAATTTGAATATATAGAGGAGTGTAAGGAGGCAGCTGGAAACTGGGTGTATATAGAGGAGTTTATGGAGGCAGCTGGAAGCTGATTGCATGTAGATGAGTGTAACAAGGTGGACTGTCCATTAAAGTTTGCAATCAGTCATCTGCAAAGTTTAATTTGTCTAATGCTTTTTCTGCTTTGGCACTTTGCTGCAGACTTCGCATTGGAATTGCTGAATAGCTTTAGTGAGTCATGCTGTGGGCAAGAGATGAAGGAAATCAGTCCTCAATATTGCACTTTTGCATTATCAAAGTTTGCATGGGATGCAATTTATCTTCCAGATGAATTTGCTCTTTTTATTCTTCTCCAAAAAAAAAACACAATTTCTGGATAGTGTACTTACCTCACAGTAGATTGTCATTAGTGTGAGCTGTATTATATGTTTTATAATTGGTAAGAATAATGTATAGCATTGCAGTTGCGCATAGGTCCATGTTTTGTAATGTACTAATATAGGTTTTAGGGTCAGTGTTAAATCTTTTTTCAAGGGTACTACATAGATACATTTACCATTAGATTTATTTCTGTAAATATCACACTTAAATGATGGTATATTCATAAATGTCACAATCACAAGGGATTTGCTTAGGTTTCAGCAGAAAACCACCACACATGCCCTCACAGCTCTTCTGCAGGAATTCACAGAGATGTAGAATGCCTGTTGGTAGTTGGTAGGTCATCTCACAGAAGTTCTTAGAAATTGAGGTCTGGAACAGGCCCGGTTATTAGATTGAGTTGTTCCTCTTTTTCCTATTTCATCGGATTCGTCATGCACAGTTTTGGGGTGTTTTTTGGTCGTTATCTTTGAAGTCCAAAGGACTTCCCAATTTTTCGCTGTGTTGATAGAATGGAATATTTTTCATGTATGCTGTGACAGACTGCTGTGGATTTATAAAGATCAGCAGCTCTAGGAGCAGCAAAGAAACCCCAGACAATGAAACTGCCCCCACAATGATAGACAGTGGAAATAACATATGCAGAACTCTTGCCCTCTCTGTGTCTTAGAAATATATTATGGTTGTACCCCAAACTTTTAGACATTGACTTGTTAGTCCATAAATGACTTCTAGTTCTGATAATGCACAAATGTATGCAGTTTGAAGCCATATCATGTATACTTTAAGCAAGTGGTACTATATGTATTATGTTCATGTATATAGTATATACTTGCTTTGATTCCTTACGATATTTGCTTTGCAAAGTAAATATAAACTTTGAAGATTCTTGTTAAAGAGAACTGAAGTAGGGGAGCAATACTTTTTTGTGATACACTGGCATATGTACAGCATTTACAAATTTAATTATAAATAGGTATTCTTTGCATAACATTGTAGGTGTTCTTTTTCTAAATTGTCAACACCAATATGAAGAAATGCACAAAACTTTAATATGTATAACTGGGCATAATGATATAAAATGGCAAGAACTAAGAAAGATCCTTTTATACCTTACAGACTAGGGGTTCTTAACGATAGGACCGTTATGCAGATGCAAATCGAACCGCAAGTCAATCCGGACCCAGCCAATAATGCACCCTATGAATCAATATGATTAATGGAAAAATGTGGTTTGAAGTAAAAAATAATGTAGAACCCCTAAACTTTGTACAAACACACAACCCATAATCCTGCCTCCCTCCAGCAAAAGAAAGTTGAAACGATTAGTGAGCGTTAAACCAGTGTTTATGTTAAGTTCCCATTATTGTTATTCATTGATATCTATATTTAAAGGTATTGTTAATTCATTAAAGTTCATGAAATGCAGTTTTGATGTTTAAAATTTATCCAGACCTCTGACTTTGAACAAAAATCTGATGTGGACCTTTGATCAAAAAGTTTGAGAACCGCTGTTATAGACAAATACGATATCCCAGTTTAATGAAAAAGCATTATTAGCTCACGATTAGGACTGAGCGATGTCACATCGATATTATATCGTGCATGTGCAATAATCACCAGGGCTTCAGATGACGGGTGATAATGTGGATAAACACGGTCAGGGCTGCCAACTTTGGTCAGCTGGCTGCAGTGAGATTTTCAATTTGAGACAAGTCTGCACATGCTTTTACATGTATGTAACAATTTTATTACCTAGTAAATAGCATGTATGCTTCGCAGACTACCCCAACACTTTTGATGTAGCTAATTTTAGGTTTATAATGGAATAATACAGACTTGCCATGAGATTTCTTGTGTGAGCGTAAAAGTCTGAAAGCGTGAGTGTCACACTAGATGCGTGAGCGTTCGCAACCCTGGAAGGTAAAAAAAATGTCGGTGGTGTGGTGGTACTTTTTGCAGTTTAAAGTCTGACACGGTTATGAAACATAAGGATAAGCCAAATTTATACTGATTCCATCTGATTCAGAGTCCAGCTGGGACTAAAACCTAGAGAGCAAAAGTCATTAATCAATATGGACAAAGCTAGAAGCTGAAATAAATGAAGGAAAACAAGCACAGTTGTTAGAAGAGGTGACATAACCAGTGGACTGGTAACCAGTGGTCCCACTGTACTGCACACCTATACGGCTAGAATTTGTCATTTCATTAAAGTCATTTGACAAGGGATAAGTAAAAAAAAATACTGGAATCCTTTTATAGTGATGGAACTTAAAGATACAAGGCAAAAAATAAGAAAGAGGCTCTCCTATCTTTTGTATATCTCTTTTACATTTTTTGTGTTACTGACTTTTGGCTATCTATTTGGGGAAATCGTCAAATCAGAGCAATAAATGACAGTTTTAATATGCCTAGCACTCTGTGTGTGTGTGTGTGTATTTGCTTAATGGTTCAGCTTATACTTGTAATGTACAGATGACACATCTCCAACAAAAGTACTACGTGCAAGCAAATAAAAGCTGAATTTGAAATCTTTTGGCATATAATATTGAATCAACAATGACTAATGATCTTTCTAACATGTCATTGATGTAATGACACATCAGAACTGTATAAATGAGTAAATACATTTACACGTATTAATAGCCTAATAATATAATAACACCTTTCCTATTAGTCATGATAGTAATGGGGAGAATTGTATGTTTAGGCTCTCATAAATTATCCTTTCTTATAGATCATTTTTGGTTAGTGTAACAACAAAACAACAGATCTATTATTTGGCAGTTTGGATACCTGCAAATTAATGTCATCCCATAAGTCTTCCCATATATTGTTCAAGAAAGGAAACTAAATATAAAAGAACATATTCTAACAAGCTATCACTATAATATCCTATCACCATATACTGTAAATGAAGAAACCAAGAGGTTTCATTTACAAATATCAATATGTCTGTCAGCAAATTGACAATGTACAGTTCAATGTGCAATTTGTCATAAATGTTGCCTCATAATGTTATAACACGTTTTTGTTTTTTGAGATTAATATGTGTGACATTTCTTCATTGGATAATGCCTGTAATCTGTAATCAGTGATAAATTCATAATGAAATGAAAGAACAGTGGTGATAGCTTCATCATGGAACTAGTTCAATCAAAATACATCATATCTGCTCCATAACATATGTGATTTCTGATGATCTGTTTTGAATTCCTTAGCATGTCACCCAATGATTGTATTGGATATCATCTAAAGTGGATATAACACTTCTTATTTTTCATAAATAAATGGAAGATTGGCATTATTATTATTATTATTATTATTATTATTATTATTGAAAACCAGATCTGGCAGAGCCGTCTTGGGTGCCTTTCATTCTCCCATGACTCACCATGCATCACATACAGTGTGTGAAGATGATGAAATGAATCAGTTTCTCCATTTTATTTAACTGGAACTGATTTCCTAAGACAACGCAAATCTCTCTTCATTATACAGTGGAAACTGTTTATAGTGATCAGCCGCTTATATGGATCAAACAACTTTGGACAGAATCATTCCTGTACAAATACTGTTTAAATAATTCACTTATTGTGATCAAGTAGTCCAGTTACAGTGTTCATTTTGGATCTGTATAAAGAGTTCCCTAGTCCTGTGCTCCCTTGTCGGGTCATTGTAGTGTTGTAGCCTGTCTGATTCAGTGTGTCTAATTCAGTATGCCTCGCGCGTTATGACAGAAGGTCGGGACTGTTTTCATCCTACCTGCATCATGCCTCGCCGTCAGCCCTGGAGCCATGACAGAATGACCCAACCTTCTGTCATGGCTCTGGGGCTGACGGCGAGGCATGACGCAGGCAGGATGAAAACAGTCCAGGGAGAGCCGTACTAGGAACCACCCCATGTGGGGACTTTATTTACAGGCAGCAATCACACTGAATCAGACAGGCGACAACAACAAGCTACAACACTACAATGACCCAACAAGGGAGCACAGGACTAGGGAACTCTTTATACACAGGAAAGACAGGAATGAACAAGGGGCACCTGTGGCTGGCTAACAAGGGAGCAGGAACACGAGATAACAACAATAAGCTGCAGGTGTGGCTGATTAGCTGCCCCGCCTGTGGGAAACACTGGGAACAGACGGGTAGGACAGGGCTGGAAGTGACATACACACACACATATATATATATATATATATATATCACTTTAAAGTCATCAAACTGCACCAGAAACCAATCAAATATTTATATTTGTCTCAGGAAAAAAGAACGCTTAGGAATAACCAAGAATGACAACCTGTCCATTAATGTTCACTCCATGTTTTATTAACACCTGTGAAAACTAGAAAATGGTTTATAATTTATGTTTGAAACATGGGATCAGCTAATTCTGATTAAAGCAGGAGTAAAAAAAAAAACAGATGTATATGGTATGAAGAAAAAAAACTACTAAACCAGAGCGTCTGCTAAATTCCGTAAATGGAACCCCGTTGAAAACAGGAAGCAGAAAAGACTGGTCACTACTCAATTAGCTCTGTGACAAATTGTCCTTAGGATGGTGCAAGAATTAAAATTAAATCTCTCACATTTCCTATCACTAACAATCATGCAGAAAAAGTGAAAATGCCTCTGCATGTGTTGGAATCCATACTGACAGATGTCATTTTGTAAGATTCGGGATTGTGAAATGTTTATGAAAATCATGTCATGTCATATGTTATGTGTTTCTTAATCTACTGTTAAATTATAGTAATTTGAGGTATTTTACAACAAAATAACCAATTTTTTCATTCCATTGAGACTACTATTGAGAGGGAATATATGTAGGCTAACAGTCCCACTCTGTATTATCATACTGCTTTGTCTTAAGGATTTGTTAGAAAATTTAATGCCGGTTTGAATCTTGATGGATTGCACTAAGTCTTGTTAAACCACAATTCAGTGCCAAAGTCTGAGTACATTCTGTACCTCATAGAGGTGACCTAAAGACAATTTATAGCATTTCAGCTGGGAAATTCAATAGATTTTTGATCACGTATTTTGTGTTTCTCTCTTAATATCTTGATAAGTTTGAAGGTAACATTTTCTTTATCAGTTCCCAAGGTGATCATTTTAAAGTCATCAAACTGCACCAGAAACTAATTTCATCGAGAATTAATATTATTTCCTATAAACACAACAGTCACCCTGCTGTACTCAGTTTAATGTATTTTACTTCTTTCTTTCATTATTGATTTTTTAGTTTGCTCACATTTAAACGTAATGTGCAGTTAGCATGCTAAAGTGCTTTGGATTTTTTAAATTCTATGTTACTATTTAGAAACTCATTTTACCATGTATATCCATATTGTTGTGAAAAATACGGAATATCTAATTTCATTCTCTAGATGTTTTTATATGGCTTACTTCAATAACATACAGGCAATACGCCATAATGTGACCCGACCTCCTGAGAGGTTAAGGCTGGATATCGGATGGTTTATCCGTAATCTGTTCATCTGAACATAAAACTGGCTTATTCCAAGTCTACAAGATGTGCTGTAAATTCACATCATAATGATGACGATGTAAAATAAAATCTCACCATTTCCAGAATTTTCTATTTATCAATACCTGACGAAATTCCTTTCTGTCAAAATGTAAAGTATTTTTTTCTAGTTTTCCTCCATGGTCATGCATTAAATAAATATGGAATTAAGAGGTACAAAAATCCACTTTAGTTCTAATTTAAAAATATATTACGTTTTCTGTTTCAAAGTAATAAAACAGTGCTTCAGCAAGTGATACTCGCGATATCGTAGCGTGTGCGCACGCATTGTCTGTGTGTGTGTGTACACATTTTGGTGTGAGGGGGTGGAGGCGTTGAGCAGGGTCTTTTTCATTTATGTGTTCATTATATCCGTTTGAAAATTAATCTAATTTATTTGCATCTATTAAGGCACGGCGAAATAGATACAGATATGTTGGCAAACAGAGTTGTGTCAGTATGCATTTATTCTCACCTTATGTACCAGCAGACTTTCCTCTGTAAAGATGACGTCACTTGTTTGCAGGGGGGTCCTTTGCAGCTGTGAGCACAAAAAACAAAAAAGAGCACAACCTGTAGGAAGTGATCTCAGCATAATGGGCATATGCCGTGTTTAACAGGTACATCAGCTCAGCCTTTACTCCAGACTGCAATGTGAAATGTTTAGTGTTCGTAGTATTTACAAGTGAGAAATGTGTAAAACAAAAAGAAAGAATGCCAGTCAGTCATTCTTTCGTATTCCCACTATCTTCTGAGCATCAGTACAGGACTTTCAGGCAAATGTTCGCAAAATTGTGTGCGTGGATTTTAGGACGATATATTTTGTGTACAGTGAAAACTAAAATACTAATAGGATAAATGCATATTGGGCCATTGCCAGAAATTTTAAAATGTGCCAGCGACGGAAAGCGTCACTGTTTGGACACACCGCATCTTTGAAACCCTATCAGCTGCATCGAGCTTTCTACTGTGTGGTCATTTTCTTGTAAATGATACTACAACTGTATCCTAAAATATAATCTGACTCAGATATAACGAACTTCGTCAAAATGTCATGCGGGTAGTTGTGATTGTATTGGCAGAAGCGAGAACGGTAGTTATCCACTGTAAATGCAGCTGTATAGGTAACATCTCATTAGTGGACATCACTCACAAAATTGAAGCACTAATGCTGACAACTTAAAGCGCATTTGTCGTATTGCTCTTTCGCAAACGAATGAGTCCCTAAGAAACCATACCAGCGTACTGTAAAAGCAATTATTTTGTAAAACCTACATTTCCCAAGCGATGGGCTAAAACCCAAACCAAGCAATACATCGGTACGGACGATAGACAATTTAATTAATTAGGTCGTAGCTACGCTGAATTTGAAAGCTTCTTCTTTTACATTTGTTGCTTTAGTTCAAGTCATGTTGTGCGCTTCAGTCACGCTCTGTGTTCTGAATGGGAGATTTACCGACCGTGTGTAGTATTGTTGTGACCACTAGGGGGACCCGTGGGAGGCATTTCAAAACACCAAAAACACCGTCCCGACACAGAAACGCACAGAGAAAGAAAACACTCTTCAGGGGTTACCTGTGACTTCCCACTCCAGCTAAGAAAAAAACAAAAACCGTATAAACTTCAGACTGTCTTGGTACAGTCTGCAAAGACATACAAAAGCGATCTGCTTCACTAGCGGGCGTCTATCTCAGCTCCCCAAGAGCTTTCAGCTGGGCAAATCAATGAAGATTCCCGATGCTACTACTGCGTTCCCTCTCGCTTTAAAACAAGACAAATTCGTGCATTTAAACTTTGAAAAACCAGAATCAACTCTTGAAAATTCACCCCGACATTAAATTCGGTTTTCATTTTTTTTACTAGAATATTATAATCGTCCTTTTATTTTTGCGAGGAGGATTAGCAAACATCATAAAGCTGTGATAAATATATAAGTGCTGCGGGTGCTGCAAGTAAATTCATCAAGACTTGAAAAAATACTGAGAGGAAAATTATTCTAACCTCCTCAAACAGATTGATTACTTACTTAATCATCCCTCTAGTTTAATGGGATACTTCAATTGGGAAGGTGGAGCACTTGTATGAATTAACATATTCACTTTCCCTCAATCTGTGTTGAAGTGTCTTACTTTTTGCTTAAGGGGCAAGGAAAGGGGGTCGTGGCTTAACATTATAAAGGAAAAAAATAACAGCATCGCCTTTTTGGTTGGTGTAGAATCTGTATCTTGACAAGTTGTTATAAAATCTGAAGGAAGACTGGGAAGACATTAAGAGACATTTAGTGGATATAACATTTTGAAGAGATTTGTTTCACTCCATTATATTTCGTTTTAAATTTACCTTCTCTTCTCTTGAAAAATGAAACTTTGGACTTTTCTTCCCTGGCTGCCTTGCCTTTTAATTTTTATCATGTGTTTGGGATCTGAGTGCGGGACTGTCCGGAGAATGGTGAGATCTAAAAGAGACTTGGTGCGCATTAGGGAAGCCAGAAGTACCTTCCCAGGGGCTTGTGCCACACGCCTGCCTCGGGGCAAACGTTCCTTGCCCGGGATGGATCGGCGGTCGCCTCGCCAGCACCGTCGCTCCTCCCAAGCGGAGGAGAGCTCTTCAGGTCGGGGAAAAGCTGTTTATTTTACCGGCAGAGGAGATCAGCTACGACTGAAGCCTACTGTGGAGGTACCGAGAGGAAATTTTACCCTGGAAATGTGGATCAAACCAGAAGGAGGGCAACGGTCACCCGCAGTAATAGCAGGTTTGATTTGATTTGTTCTTTATTTTTTTTTTCTAAGAGAATGAATGGGTTTAACCCCAAAAACATCAACAACGTGTCTAGTGCCTCAAGTAGTGGAGTTTGAAAGAAACAGTCTGTCCTGTGTGCATATTTAATCTGGCATTTTTCAATTAACTGTGTGCTTTGCAAGTGAAATTTGTCTGGAAATGATAATAGTTTCAATAAGTTTGACTATATACGAGTAAGTCAAATAAAGTACTGTACTGATATGTGAAAACACCCCATGTTGTTAAGAACAGTTTATGGTTCCGGCATTGTATACAACTTTTGAATTGCGAGGACAGTCTGAAATGTTTCAGTGCCATCATTTTCGATGTAAAAGGAATCCCATTTTCACGTGAGCAAATATTTGGAAGGTGCCCCTGAAACATTCTTAAATAGATTGTTGTGGTTCTCCATTTAGCGATGCAAAGTGTTTTATATCGTTACCAATAATAACAATAATAAAAATAATAATAATAATAATAAACATTGAAAATTATATTCATGAAACGTGAACATCTTTTTATTCAATAACAGAACGTTGTAGGATGTCGTTACATGAGATATTGTAAAAGACGTAACGAATTTGGTGAATACCGCAAAACTATTTGGGATACTAAAAATAAACTTGCATTTAACAGCTGGTGGTGATACGTTTCAATTTACATTGTCTGCGGTTTTTAATTTTTTTTTTTTTACCTTAACGAAGTCATGTAAAGCACGCAGACCCCAGTAGTCCTCTGAAAACTTTATTTTATAAGGCTGTTAATTTTAAGGAAGTCTTTATGACTACATTTGATTACATAGATTGAACAATATATCATGGAATCCACTGGAGTTTAGGTAGTGCTGCAGTATTGCTGTTAGCTATATATAACTACAGGCAACCAGCATACAACATAACAGTTAAATGAAAGTCTGTCTTAAAGACTGATTACCTGCGTTGCACTAGTAGATGACATTACTGGTTTTCACCCCGTCCATATCGGTGAGCTCGCCTTCATTAACACAAAGCAGATACAGGTTAATTTATCAACACATAATTTTAAAAACCAGTATGTTTTACGACACCGTTGGCGTATTTAGTCTATATGTCATGCATGATAAAATATCTTATTAAATTATTAAGTAATTTGTCTTATGCTTTTATGTGGACAGCGGTCTTTGATGATAAGAGTTTGAGAGAGAAGTAGTTTAAGTTACGGCGCTCTGCAGGTACCCAGCACCGCGCGTATATTCCGCCGATGCGTCGCCCTGTGTTAAAGACGTCGGACCGCCCCCCAAGCATAAGCGGTGGGTAGTATATATCTAGTCCCCATCAGCGATTGGCGACGTATTCTCTGAAAGGGACTGTGGCGAAATTTCCTTTTCACGGGCAGCAGGGATAGCAATTTGGACGACGTGGATTTCGGGCTCAGTGTGTTGAAGACAGAAAACGGTGTGAAAATGCTAGCCAGTTACTAGGAGTCTGCTCGGAAGAGAGACATTACGCCTTTTATATGGGTGTTTAACAATAACCTCGATTGTTAAAGATGAAAAGATACCGAAATGGCACAATAATGTGCAATGTGAAATAATAATATGTTTAATATCCCAATTTAATATCATTAATAGAATTCCTGCTTTCCAAATTATCATAAAGGTTCGATAATTGCGTTATTGTATTAGGCTTACTTCGACAGTGGAATTTTAAACAGACTTTTACTTTCGGTTTAAGTTTACTGCGGGTGTTCCCACCAAAGAGAATTGCCGTTAAAAGCATTAGGGTTTATAAAACCACAAGTTTTCCTACTACCCTTTAGATCCCCTCATCAGCCAATAGAGAGCGTAATCCTCATTTTGCATACGGAAAAGGCAATGTTCTTTAGGGATCATCGTTCAAGTGGTTGCAGTTCACAAAGCGATGATCACAAACACCGAGCACTGCGCAAAGGGAAGCATCAGAGAATTAGAGGACACGTCGGTTTCACTGTCGCATAAACCCTGGGGATGTCACTGATGGGCTTTTTGTTAAAATATTCAAGAACTGAGCGAGCACTCTTTGTTTATGATGGTTGGTGATATATAGCTCTACACGAGTGAGTAAATAAAGATACGTTAACAATGTGCACTTGAAGCTAGAAGTATATATAAGGCAAATGGGCAGCTATCAGGTGTTCATTTGTTTGATCTGATAAAAATAATTTTAATTTACAAGAATTTCGGTTTAACTTTGGTGTTCAGATTTTGTTGTTTCGCGTTATCCATTCTATCACTAACCCACTGTACACGGCACACAAGATGCAATGTACAAGTACATCGTGCTGCATTGGCAGATGTTTAACGTCGACGTTAAAAATGTAATTGTTTTATGTAAGAATTTATTTTTATCTAAGTTCATATTTTATCTTGTCATTTGGATACATGGTCTCAGTAGGCTATAATCCATTTCGCCACCATCGCAAATTAGCACTTTTATTAGTTCTAAAATTAGTTGCAAGGTGTAACGAAACAACGAAGAAAGAATGATGATATTTGGTTCTAGCTACAAACACAGATATAACTTTACAAGTTTTTGAATACCTTTTCCCCGGCAATCAGCGTACTTCTAATACCGGATTCAAATGTTTGTCATGTAAATTTATCAATTCCTGTTATTCATCCGTTCTAAAGGCGAAATCTTTAATATGTGAAATGTTTGTTATTTTTCATTTAGTGACTGTATTACCTTATTTACATTTATTTATGCCGCAATCTTATTTGATAGGATCTGGCATTCTTTCTACTGACAACAGAAGAGTGCGTGGCGGGAAATGAACTCCAGCCTGCCTGCCTGCCCTTGTGTGCCCCTATACACTTATCATTGCGTTTGGTCATCAGCTTTGTGTTACTGGGTCGTTGGTAGATAAACACATGAAAGGCATTCGTCAGTCCATCCTCCTCATCAGGACAATAAAATAGCTCTATAAGAGTTTCAGTTCATTTAGTTTACTTTCATCACAGGTTCTTAAATGCATATTTAATTTCTTGAACATATTTATTGCATGGAAACAGATAAACTATTGCTTTTAAAAAAGATAAAGCAATAACAAAAAAGAACATCATCATCATCAAAAAAAAAACTTGCACGACAGAGTATTTGCACCAGTTTCAGTTTTGGTCTTTGCATTTCTGTCAGGCTGTATTCAGCAAGTGAATTTCACACTGATCAATAAATTAAGCCATACGAGCATGTTTGTAGTGCAAATAGCTGCAGCAAGTGGAAGATTGCGGAATAACAATAACAAAATTCAGGACCATGAACAGCGCATAGTAAATGAAATTTTGTTCAGTGAATTTAATGGAATATAACTCAATTTTAAATAGGTGTGTTTTTCTTAATTACTTTCTGGGAGACAAAGGGGTCACTCCAATCTTTCTGTTCTCCATGAGGAATATTTTTCCCTTTTAAAACGTTTTTCTTGTTTGCTCATAGGCAAATCCCTTCGAACTTCAGTCTGTCCAGGGCCTTTTACAGCCTTAATGTTTAAGCTTCTAACTGAACAAGACATTTTGTATTTTCATACCCTGATTTTAAAATTAATTAATGTTAATACTAAAAAAAAATTACAAAAACAATATTTAAAACCTGGAGTAATAGTGTGAATATAACAGGATATTAATTGAAGTCCTTTTAACACTGTCAAGGAAAAAAACAGAATATTTATTAAAATTAGCATAAATGCTATATTTGCTTCTACATATACATGAATTATTTTCAGGTGCTGTGGTCTCTTGGCAACACATGGGGGGGGGGCATTAATCAATCAACAGAACTGTGTTGTAGTGAATGACATAGGGGGGAAAATAATGATATGCAAGGAATAGATATAGGAGTGCAGCAAATGATAGCCTTAGCAGTGTTTAAACACAGCAGGATAACCAAGAGCTAATAGTCTTGGTTCACACAGCTAAGAGTGCTGGGTGGGTCTGTCCTACGCTGCTGTCTGTGAGATATATTTGGGTAGATAGTGACTATCTGACAGCGAGGTGACAGAAGGACAGCTTCCAGGACCTTAACATTCTACAGTTTCTCTGACCTGCACTCCCCTTACTCCCCTGTAGCAACAGCACAGGCTGAATAAATAGATTCTAAGTCTACTCTTAAAAACGGAGACTGTCCCTGGTCCTGACCATAGCCTGATGAATGATTCTATAAATTAACTCTCCTTGCTCTCCTGGTTTTGCCTTTGTTTTCATATTTAAAAGTTCCAAGCAGTGAGCAAGACATGAGTAAAGCCTGTCAAAGCTGAAGGAGCCCACTAGTGCTCCAGTGTTTACCTCTTGAACCACTTCAGACATACATTGCTGTTGCTCTGAGTGCTTGTTTTTCCACATCTGTCAGACTGTATTGAAGAAACGTACCAAGTACTGTGTGTAATAATGGTGTGAAATGATGATGGTGTTTTCGTTTTACCTGCTCTGTGTAGTGGAAGAGCTGGCCTTTCTCCATGCTGAGATGTGGATAGTGAAGGGTGTTTAAATTAAGACTGGCACGCCCCATCAATGCTGAATTTTAGGGGTGAAGTAGCTTTAACCATCATTTATTTTTGTGAACTTAACTGTGCTTAAAAGTAAAAAGAAAAAACAAAAGGCACTGGGTTGGACTTTGAGAATATGCAGGCCAGTGGGCAAAAAGTCTGATCATATGAAGATGGAATTAAGAAAGAAAGAAAAAGCTGCAAAGCTTGATTCAAGCACAGGGTAAGCAAAGTATCATTTTTAAAGGAGAGTCTATGAATGTTAAGAAACTGTGATCTTGCCACACTGCTGAGTTATTTTAAATTTATTGGGTGAAATCACTGCTTATGTTGAAAATTAAGTATCTGTTAGTTATGTTACTAAGCTCCCTCATATCTTTCTCTTATTCCCCTCTGAGAAACCACTGGCTTCCTAACAGCAATAATGATTATCTAAGAGCTGTGTAGTTTTTAGCAGTGTTGTGTAATATATAGAGGTTAATATTACATATCTAGTTGGTCGTATCTAGCAAAGTGGATTTCATAGCTTTTTTTCTGCTGTTTGTGACAGCTACCTTTCTAATCACCTTTGAAATACATCATTATAGACATGCCACCGTCAAAGTTCTGCGGATTACATACAAAAAATGATTATTAAGCAGTCATAAAAATGTAAGTGATTACAATATCTATAAAGGAAAGGTGTTCTTTTAA
>JAAGVU020000040.1:17336589-17350187 GCA_011763525.2 Mormyrus iriodes
CATACAAAAAATGATTATTAAGCAGTCATAAAAATGTAAGTGATTACAATATCTATAAAGGAAAGGTGTTCTTTTAAACGTTTTGTTCATGCTTTTTTTTCCCCCACGTGCAGATATATTGACCTGTGACTCTGAAATTACATCAGCTTGTGGCATAAATGGCACGTGCATTAAATAAAGGCTTAAGGTAAACCATAAATTGATTTCCACCACAAGCACAGGTGCCCGCCCTCTCTTTGGAAACTTTTTACAGCCTCTCTGCTTGCTGCGGTCAGCATCGAATCCCCCTCATAAATGCACCTATAACTGCTGTGCAAAAACAGATTCCACACATGGACACAGGGGCAGGATGTGTAAACAGCACCGCGTTGTGGGGCTGTAACTCACGCCTTTCTGCCAAAACCCCAGGGAATCCCAGGTTTCCTCTCCTGGTCCCCACGCCCCCTGTTTGTCCTCGATTCCCGCTAGCCTGGCAGCAGACACCCAGGGGACCTAACCAAACGCCAGGCAGCTTTCAGAGCACTCTGCTGTATTTAGCAGGCTGATGTCACATGAAACAGAGCTGACTAGTAATGTTCACAGGAAAGTTGCTCTTGTTCTGGTGCAAATAGGAAAAAAGGGAAATAAATGAGGTGTTTTGGTGGATTTATGCAATTCATGCCATCTGCTGTGACTACCTTTTTGTGGTTGCATGACTATTTTTCACTTGACAAAATAAGACAGAATTACCTGTGGACCTCAAGAGTACCTTAATTACTTTACGCAGCGGTAGTCGTGTTCAAACCACCAGGGTTGTCCTTGCCTCAGCACATCCCATAACTTGTTTAGTCTGGAATAATTAAATGCGCTCTGTTTTTTGAACTCGATACAATTATGGCTGTCGTTTACATTTAGAAGCTTTCAGGCATTTTGCGTATAGCTTCAACTTAAGTGAACTAGCATCAGCTCTTCAGCTCCACTGAACAGATGACTGCTTTTCTGCCAGACAGTGGAAAACATTGAAACATAATATTTTGCAAAACCAACGTTTATTTGTGCCCCCGCCATCCCACCTGCCTGAAATACTGGGTATTTAACCACTGAGGTCTGAGGACTAGTTTATACCAAGGATACTGTTGGAACAAGGTAACTGCCAAAATCCTGCATCCTGCTGACACTGTTGAAAATAAACTTATTTTTTTTTATGCAGATCACATATAAAACGCATGAACGTTCTTAGCAAGGGAAGGGATGTTATGAAGTGTTTCATATTCTTAACTGACTGACCATCTTTCAGAGGCATCATCATTGTGCACGCTACAGGTGTGCTGAAAGTGTGTAAAACAGGAGTGTACAAATGTGTTCGCTCACACACGGAAGCATACATGAACACTTTCATACACTCAATTAAAGCTCTCTCTCACTTTTCATGCCCCCTCCCACACTTTGCCTCTTTATAAGTTGATTATAACCCTAAAAGTTTCCTTCAGATGTAAGAACATGTTACTTTCCTGAACTTAACATATGCCGTCCAAGCGAAACAGGAAAAGGGGGCTTCAGAGCCCCTAGCATAATAAGGCTTTTGCAGAAAAGTACCATTTCTGATTTTTAACTTCCCCACGGTGAGGCACATTTCAGGAAAATAGACTGCATGTTCATGTAACCTTTGCTCTGTTGATACAAGACCACACTGTTATGGTCTGATTGTTAGCAGATGGCTCATTGTAGTCTTGTGGTCTTGGGACAAGAGAAATGTGGAGGACGTGCTATGGGAACCATGCTAGCCAGCACTATTTACAATGTTACATTTTTTTTAGAATGTTTAGAAAACCCCCATTGGGTAAATTTACCTGTGGAACAACCACTTTTGGATCCACAGATCCTACACACCTCAAACCGGCAACCTACAGAAGTTTGTTTACATAAACTCATTGTCACTGAGCAATTAAATTATTATTTTTAAAATCATCTATGTGTAGACTACGATGTAGACCATGTCTTGTCATCAGTATCATGACGTGACATATTCAGTTGTTGATTAACAGTTTTTAATTATGAAATTAAATTCTACGTATAAATAATATGTTTAAATAGTGTTATGCTGCTCTCCATAGACTGGATTTAAGGCATTTTATTGCATCCATATGCATCTTTAAGCGCGTCCGCCTTTGTACTGTATCAGCTGCGGGGTCATAATCCTGAACTTTCTGGGCCTGTAATGCCTTGCTTAATGCTTTTTGATTACCTCCTGCTATCCAAGGAGCCAGACCCTGGCTTTCCTTCACTTTTTGCATTGCAATTTGTTATTTCTCCACAAGCGGCCCCTTGTAAGCTATTAGGAGATATAGATGACAGGAGGAGCCAACAGAAAGGGAGCAGACTAAGTTTAGCTAAGCTAAAAGTTTATACTACTGATAGTGCTGCAGTTTGGCTCCTTCACTGTCCCCCTCATTTTGGTCTGATTCAGATCTGCATTTTCTCATGGCCCTGTATTCCCCAAGACGGCCGTCTGCATCTTCCTCCCGCTCCACTTCGTTGCAGGAGCGGTGACAGCGCGCTGAAATGTGTTTCCCTTTAAATAAATACATGTGCTGCTGCACTGTTAGGAAGGCACTTGAGCATAGTGTGGAATATTGTGACAGACATCCCCGCTAGCTGGAGAGAATGGATGTGCTTGTGTTTCTTGCCAAAAAAAGTGAGGTTTCCAGTCAGGCATGTCAAACAGAAGAAAGCATGCCAAAAGACATATTTGTAGTTTAGTTTTGTACATAAATTCTTATGTGTGATATGTGCAAGCATGAATTTGATTCCTAAAAATGTATAAGCAGGTGGATATAATGAATCTCGTTTAAATGTAGAGCTGACCGTGAAAGTGTTATAATAAACCAAATCAGCATTGACAATGAATTAAACCTGCAATGGTAAGGCATTTGCTAATGTTGAGCCGTGGTTTCTCTTTCTTTTAGGACTCTATGATAAGTGCTTCTATGCCTCCAATGACCGAGGCTGGCTGCTAGGAATTAAAGCCGTGAGCGAGCAGGGCAACCGGGATCCTCGCTTCTTCTTCTCCCTCAAGACTGACCGTGCCCACAAGGTCACCTCTATTACCTCCAACACACGCTACCTGCCCCATCAGTGGACCCACCTGGCCATCACCTATAACGGGCAGCACATGAAGCTGTTTGTGAATGGCGCCCAGGTCGCCGTGAGCCGTGAGCAATCAGGTGAGGTCTTCAGCCCCCTCACCAGGAAGTGCAAGGTGCTGATGATAGGTGGCAACGCCCTTAACCACAACTATCGTGGCATGGTGGAGCACCTGCACCTATGGCAACGCGCCCGCTCCCAGCCGGAGATTATGAGGGACATGCGGAGGTGGAGCAGAGATGAACCAGATGACATTGGCCAGCTGGTCATCCATGAGAGCTTCATCAATGCCTCTCACAAGTGGCTCACTGTGAAAGATGGCAGCTTCCCGCAGGCAGAAAGGGCAGGCCGCCCTGAGGTGAGAGACGCGGGCGGGTGGCTGGACACGGTGCTGGAGCCACCGCCCTGTGGCCAGACGGTCTGCGATAATGTGGATGTGGCAATCAACTATAATCACTTCTGGACCTTCCGCAAGCCCAAGGCGGTGCGCTACCGGGTAGTGAATGTCTACGACGACTCCCGTCACAAGCCAACCGTCACGGAGCACCAGATCCACCTGCAGCACCAGCACCTGAATGACGCCTTCCGCATGTACAACATCACCTGGGAGCTGACCGTCCACAATGTGTATAACTCCTCACTGCGACACCGCCTGGTGCTGGCTAATTGTGACATTAGCAAAGTGGGCGATGAGGAGTGCGACCCCGAATGCAATCATACGCTTACAGGCTTCGATGCTGGCTACTGCAAGAAGCAAAGGACTAACTGTCCCGACAGAAAACAGGGCAACGAAGAGTGTGACCCAGAATGCAACTGGGATAACTTCAGTTATGACCAAGGAGACTGCTGTAACCCCAACATCACTGATGTTACGAAGACGTGCTTTAATCCTGCTTCACCACTACGGTGAGCCCACACTTCCTTCCACATTTTTAAGTGATGAGTATTGAGAAATGCAATTTAATTGTAAACGTCTCTCTCTTGTTTCATTGGGGATTAAATGGATTTCCAGAGCAGCCCTAGACAATAAGACATTTACTGCCCACCACCCCCAAACAAACGAAACAATCGTATGATATCTTTCTTAACCTTTTTTCCTGCGACACAAGTTGAATCGTCCAGAAGCTCTTTGGCCTTGATTGTATGCTACGCTATATTTCAATAGTAATATTACCTGTTCTTTCACTATATTCTTCCAAGTGCGTCTTTCCATTAAATTCTGTAAATAGTCTGATAATCAGTTTAGCAAGCCCCTGATCTTGCAATGATCAGCTGCATAGCTGTCCCTAATAGCCTGCTGTGGTTGTATTTGTATATATATTCCTGAGATTTGAATTAATTTTAAAATTATAATTATAATAAATATAATGCAATGGACATTTTTTGTGGGTATGTGGCAAAGTAATAATCATTACTGACTTATTGATTTAGTGACCAATTTATACTATCTGGTTTCTGCACAAGTACAGGTAGGAGATCACAGCATGTAAAACCACAAGTTTTTCTGTTTACCACATTTACTCATTGCATTTAATACTTGCAAATTTGCATGTTACACAGTTCAGTTACGATATAGTGAAAACGTATTACTGTAATGTAAGTTCCTCAGTTGTGAAATTTGGATGCCTGACAGCTAACAGACACAGGCTATTCCACTGTGAGGAATGATCTGCAGCGGGGTAACTTGGTCTCTATTTATTCCAGTACTTCTCAATTGCATTATTACCTATGACATATTCACAGTAGTCAGTGGTTTGTCTGTACAACGTGGGCCATTCATTCCCCTGCCATGATTCAAAAATGAGCAGCAGAATCAGCCCTCTTGCTGTGGAGCAGCTGGAAAAAGGCTTGCTGGATTTGTTGTTCCAGTACACCATATGCCCCCTTAACATTTTGAGAAGAGCAGTCAAAGCCAGCTTTTGCAGCTAGCCTGGACTGCTTTTCATTTAATTTTAGTTGCTCAGCATCACTTTATTAAATCTGTCTTTGGGTGAGACCAGTTGTTCAGCTTAAATTTATAAGCAATGTTAAAAGAGCATGGAAACAAGTTAGTCTCCTGCAGCATCACTACTTTGTTAACTTTGTGAAACACATATTTGTTGTTGCCATGCGTATGTAGCTCATGCAGAAGATTAGCTTGCCATAACCATTGTTAATTTCACACTCGTTCATTGACTCTGTTGGTAGATTGGTTACGTGTGAATTGATTTGAATTATAAATTGAGTAGCAGGACAAGCTTGTTCATTTCTTGGTGTGGTTGTGGAGCACGTGATAAAAGGCTTCCTGGCACGGCTCATCATCTGAGCTTCACCTCTGTGCCTCTGAACTCGCGTGGCTCTGCATTTTGGGCCAGCGGGTTACATCCTACAGGGTAAATGCGTCACTCTGGCCTTTGCTCAAGAGCGATAAGGTTCCCTTGCTCCAAGGCCGAAACAAACTGCTCTCTTGGTAACTGGAAGAGAGGAAAAATAGAGATCTTTTCCTTGGAGATGTCTGAAATATTTTTCCAAATTTTGAGATTTATTTTGTGCTTATAAAAAAGGACTTATAGAGAGTGAGTGCGAATGGAAACCGTGTCCCTCTGGACAGCGGAGAGAGGCAATTGTTGCTTGGGACAGGATTTCCAGCAGCATTACAGAGTGGGAGTCCCTTCAGAGAGTGTTTTTCAGAAAGCAGAACATTCCAGAATATTTGGGGGCTGGGAGAGTCTGTGTGCGCCACGGGAAGATGCCGGAGAGGTGCCCCCTCCCAGCATGTTTCTGCGCACTTTGGGTTTCACTTTGGCTAATTACAGCAGAACAACTTAAGAAAAACACTTTGAGGTGTCAGCCGTGTACATGCGAAATCTTGTCTTTGCATGTAAACCCATTATCTTTTCATTAATTATTCAATTCAATAATTGTTCGTGAAGTAATGGAGCAAACTCTGCTTTTCCTAATGGTATTATGGGAATTTCTGGCTTTAAATTTCTGCCATAATCTTGTTTCCCAGTGTCAATTTTCACCGGTCTGTGGTCGATAATAACAGTTAAATTATGATCTTAATTACAGCAATCTTTGTAACACATTACATTAAGCAAAACATTGTTCCTGCTGTGCAGTCTCAATCAGTTATTGAGTCATTATGCCCTCATGAATATGGAGTGGGACATGTCTTAGGAGCTTCTGATTGCATCGCAGGACTACAGCTTTTCTAGCTGTGCTTGGTAGGGCTGTCTGGGTGAGTTTGTCAGTGTGGCACCACAGACTTGAACCTACCTGCTATCATGTCATGTTTTTGTGTCTGTGTACAAATTTGTGTGTGAAAAAAAAGCATATCAATGCACTCCCATCATGTACAAACCTTAAAATGGAATACATAAATGAAATTAAATGGGAAAATTAAGGAAATATTATGAATATTTTTTGCTCATTGATTTAGGAAATGACCATAACATTAGCCCTTAATATTTATTGATTGATTGGCAGCAAGGCTTTGAAAGTGGTTAATTGTACATTTTAATTATTGTATGTGAGCTTTTGCTTAAGATTAGTGATGCACCGATACTAGTATCGGTATTGGGTCTGATACTGTGCTCATATCCTTGTACTGGTCCTTATAACAATGTGCTGTTGCCGATAACTGATACCATGTAACGGCATATCAACGATATCATTAAAGAGCAAAATAAATATCTACGGGTGTGGGAATACATCAACAATGAAATCCTAAAGCATAGCACTGCAAAGTGCACTCTACTAAATTGTCAAGAGGAGATATGAAGTCAACTTCATACAACACTAATCTAATTAAACATCTCAGAACTAAACATAAGAAGTGGGACGAAATTGCCTCCAGCAGCAACACTGTGCAACAACCAAACGTGCAGCAAACACTGGCACTGCGAGGGACAATATCAAACGATAAACCTCGTGCAGTGAAAATAACAGAAGCTCTTACCCAGGATCCATCAGGCACGATGTTGTGATGGTGGTACGCGGACAGTGTAATACTTTCTGAGGTGGTACATGGTATAAAAAGTTTGTGAACCACTGCATTAGAGGTTTTAGATAATTAACCCACCAATCCGTATTTTCCACAAGGACTGAAAAAATTATGATTGGCAGTTATATGTTCAGCGCTCCCCCCACCCCCTTGGGTGGCAAGTCTTAAAAGTTTTCATTTAGTGGCTTATCCCTTTAAGGCAGACCTTTAAATATTACCCTGAATTCAATTGGAGGTAGGAAGCTTCTTCTGATAATGTGAGTGGACCCTGTTGGGCCACTCTGTGGAGGCCGAGTGAAGTTGCACTACCATGGTATAGGCATCCTCTGTAAGCCAGATTGTAATGCTTGTGACTTTCTGTGCGAGCAGGACCCACTGCTCTGTCTGGAACCATCAGGCAACAAATGTTTCTGGGGGTTCTGGTTGCCATTATGCCATTTCCTAACAGCCTGTAGCAGCATTTTTATGGCCAGTCCACCTAGTTCACGACCCTGGAGATTGAGACGGGAACCCAAGACCCTGCCTGTGTCTGGCGGGCTTTGTTAGCTTTCCGTTTGTCACACCAGATTTGTGTCAGCGTTTGTTTCTCTGCTTGTATCTTTCGTCTTGTAATGCCTTGTTGACATATTAGCCTGGTATGCATCCCTTAGAATTCCTTTCACTGAACCCAGGAAACCTCCATTTATGGCTTTCTTAATGATATTTAAATATGTGACTTTTTAGGGGCATTCTCACAAAGCAGGTGTGTGTTTTCGGGTTGGTTGTTGTTTTAAATGAGTCGCCTTTACAATGCTGATTTGTTTTATTGAAACACGTGTGACATTCCTTTGAGCAACACAAACAGAAACTTAGTAAGGCATTGTGGGTATTTTTTTGCTGGACCTAAATCAAAAACAATTTAGAAGAATAGTAGATTTCTGAAGGTTATAACCCTTAGTTACTTTCATAAAGGAGAGCTGTAAATATTTGTAATTATGTGTGGTACGTCTGCTGTGTAGACTTTAAAAATTTAATATTATTCTAGTGATTGGGCAAAGGAGAGGAGCAAAGCTCCTTAATTTATTTTCAGATCGTTGTTGACAGACAGGCAAAGGGTCGACAGCTCGCTTGAAGCAAACAAAGGTGAACAAGTCTGAATTATAATCCAAAGATGTAGCTCAAAAACAGGCACATGTCAGTAACAGGGATACAGTACTAGTAACCAAATCCAATAAACTATGAAAAGAACAAGAGAACCAGGAGACAAGCTTGGGTCATACACATAGAGCAGGTCATGGAAGAACTGCTTGGTCTGGTGAAATGCTTGGTACTGTACATCAGGCAGTGGCGACTTAATGAATTGGCAAGTGTCATTGTGATTGAAAGGTGACTGGTTTGAATCCTCACCCAGCAAGGTACCACTGAGGAACCCTAAGCAAGGTACTACATCTATGTACTGCTGAAGTGAAGCTGCCCACTACTATGTCACATATGGGTTAAATGCAGAGGACTTGTGCTGTGGTCTGTCGACAGTCACAATTAATACTTTGTAAGGAGGCACTGAAACCAGATGCTTTTAATGTGAGTCTAGTTTTTTAATTGATCTAATTAATGAGTTAGAGGCATTTCTAGTATTCAAGGGAGTCAATGCAAAAACCTACTGGGCGCGGCTGGCTGGATGCTTGGCTACATGTAAGCATGACATTTAATTGCAAATCTCCTTCTGTACAGTTAAGATAAAAAATGTTATCAATGCTGCTGATATAACGGCGGTTTAAGGTTAGCTAACTCGCATTCATTTGGTTACATCAGGAAAAACTGGCCATTTTAATCAAAGAATAGTCATAAGTTTAAATATGCAAGACTGTTTTTAACATGTTTTTACACACTCAAACAGACACACGCATGCACGCACGTATGTTTGTGTATGTATGTGAATTATTCCAAGTAGGTCATTTGTCTGGGTGACATGGCCACTCAGTGGGTATCACTGTTCCTTCACCCTTCCAGGGTTGGGGGTTCTACCTCCTCTCTGTCTGTGGCATTTGCATGTTCTCCCCATGTTGTTCAGTTTTCCTCCCACAGTCCACAAACATGCAGTTAGGCTAATGAGCAGCTTTAAATTGCCTGTAGCACTTGTGCCCTGTGATGGACTGTCCCCCTACATTGCACCCCAGCCTTGAGCCCAGTGCTGTCTGGGATAAGCTTGAGGTCTCCCCATGATGCCAACCAGGATGATCAAGTGGAGACTGATGGATGGACGGAGATCTCTACATTTTGTTATAAGGATTTAAATACATGACGGATATTTAGAGAAGCATGAATTGCTTTTTATGTGTGCTAGGTAGACACATCAACACCGTATGGTGCAGCATGAAGTGTCACAGTGAATTGTATAACACAACACAACAACTCCAATGTCCCAATGAAATGTTTACTTATAGTGTTAATTCACATAGTACTATATGTGGAAAAAGCATGTTGTCTGTTGAAAGCTACAGTTTTGGTGTCTGTCTTTCTGTGGCTAAAGCATTTGGGATTAATAACTCGTCATGGCTTTGCGTAAATAAGTGATCTATTACTACGTGTTTTGAGATTAATGATCAGAATTTGAAACTGACAGGCACAGATGAGCTTGCATGTATGTATTACATAGATGGACGTGGACAAGGAAAAGAAATTGTGTGTATCAGTCAGGAAGATAAGCTTTCCAACTGCTTGCTTATTTTTCTTTGATTGTGGTATGTCTAGAGTGCTTTGCCGAGGGCTGCATAACAAACATTTTACATTCCTTGTTGATTGTGGAATTCTGTACGAACAGTGAACATTATGAGTAAGTAACAATGAGTACAGTGACTTAATGTCACCATAACTGTGGAACTGCCAATGGTTATGATTAGTCATGAGAGTGTCAGCAGAGGGTCATTATTGTTGAGTAGATAAGAGACACTACTTTGTCAGAATGGGTCAGTTAAAGAGTAACTCTACCCACAGACACAGGTAATAATAAAATTAAGGAAACCTTGATTTGTTTGTTCCTATGCATTTCAATAAACAGCCACTACAAAAGCTTGAATCAAAAGTTACTTTGAATTTGTATTCAAAGGTAGCAGATCAGAATTTATGCACTCATATTAAGGTGAGCTCATTTTCACCATGTTAACACACCATGGTTGTATTACTTACTGTATTTTGTTCATTATTATGTTAGATTTGATAAATCAGTCTTGGAGTATCATTTGTGAATAAATATTGCAGTGCTATTATAATGACTAAATTCCACTGAACACTGAATTCCAGTGGTGACCTTAGCATCACAATACTTCAGGGACTTAGACATTAGTATAATTTGGCCCATCATATTTTCTTGAAAATTTGGAGTAGAATTAATTGTTTAGATGGCAGTGGCTTAACAAACAGTGCACACATACAGAAGTCTGTTAATGTCCCAGCAGGTGCTTTGGAACTTCATGAAGACCTTCAGGGAGTGCACATCCACCCATGTGGTATTGGTGTTCCCATGTAATTAACTTTTGAAGCAAATTTCAGTATCGACCTCTCAGCAATCCTCCACTGCACAAATTAACAGAAAGCCTTTTCCTCCTTTTACTGGACTTCCTCAGAGGAGCTTGGTATTTTACAACCTGTAGTCTAAATTTAAGACCTTCTGATAGTAAACCAGGAGATGTTAATGGCTTTACCTAACAGATGATTTGGTATAAAGCGTGCTTTTAACACCTTAGTTTTAAAGGCTTGACAGCCCAGTAAAAAGCTCCTGCGGCCCATATCGTAGTTACCTGTGACGACATGCATCTCTAGTGTCCTGACAGCATGGGTTTAAGATAGAAGCTGCTGGTGTTTGCAGGGATTTTCAGTTCTAAACAGCTCCAATTAAAAAGTCTTATATGTCACAACTGGTGGGAGAGGATTTGTTTTTCTTCTCAGCCTGACAGAGGCTTTTATCATTGCATTCATGGGGGACTGTCTTGTTCTGTCCACACACCTAGAGTTGCTGTCTTTCACTGTTTGGTCACACTGTCTATTCATGCGTTTGTTTGAGCCAAACAAACAAGATATTTAAATCATCTTAAAAGACAATAAGGGGAAAAAAAGAACTCCACTAACAGACTGTCTGGCCTGTGCCTTCTTTCCCTTTAGATCAGAATCGACAGAGTTGAGTCAGGATTATGCTCTCACGGGTGGTTCCGGAATAAATGTAATGGCAGATTCCTGCACACCCTAATCCAGGACTCTCGTAATCCCTCAGGCTTCAGCATTCTCCATCAGGGGACAAGCAGCTGGACGTTCCAGAGGGCGGAGACCACGTTTCTATTACTCCTTTCGAAAGCACTGACAGCTTGAATTCAGGACAAGCAAATTTCTGCCTCAGTGTTGCATTTAACCAATGCATACTTGGGTAGCAGCCAGTGGATAACAGAAAAGCTAGAGAAGGATGCACAGTGTGGCCTGTTAACGACACTAGAGCAAGTAAATGCCGCGTGCACAGAACTGTAACACTGTTTTATTAGGAGGAAATGACGTCGTCTGATACATTTAATGTCTGCTTTTAGTTTCTTCCCTGTTGAGTGATTGCATTGAGTTGCAGTGCTGTATGATATCTGTAGCTGTCTTAGCGTCTCCTTCAGAAAAGTACCCAGGGCTTGTGGCCAGAGCGGTAATGAGTGACTGCTTTGATGGCTGCCTTGTTCGTGGGGCTGGTGACAGGGCTGTCGAGGGGCTGCCAATTTATGGCTCTCTGGGCTGCCTGGCAAGCAGCTGACGTGCCACAGGTCCCGGGTACACAGCGGACAAAACTCCGCAAGCGAGGTGATTTTATGAGTTTATATCAATAATATATGGGTATAAATGGATGAAGCCATAATCATTCATTTAGCTTGAATTAAATATAAATGCATCAACATGCAATCCTACATGCTGCGGCTATTCATGCAGCAGTGATTTCCGGTGACATCTGCATTTAGTGGAGTTCTTTTTTTCCCCTTATTGTCTTTTAAGATGATTTAAATCTCTTTTTTGACTTAAGTGTGCAGAAGTGAAAGGAATGGAAAATTCTCTCTCTCTCCCCAGGGACTCATCCCATGTGAAAATGTAGGCGGAGCCCCAGGCCCTGATTTGTGCTCTGCCTATAGTGGACCATCAGCAGGATGTCCTGGGGGAGAGGGGCTGCGATAAGGGGGTCACGCTTTATTTCCGACACAAGGCCAAACATGACTGGCACAGATCACCCCCTTTGAGAGGCCATTGGAACTTGCTTCCCCCACAGAATACCGCACACGCAGACACCCAGATAAATAGCAGAAATTTAAGATGCACCACACACCTATGCAGACACATGCGTATCACTTTCTGTTTGCTCCATAGCTGTCTTGCTCTTCTCCCTATTAAACCCTATGACCCTTTTTTCTCCCTTCTGCACAGCCAAAAAGCCAGCCAAATATTTTCATAGGAAATAATTAAATTCCTGAAATTATTAGCAGGGAAACCTTATATCATGTGTTCTCCATAGGCCCGTCCCCAGAGCGAGCTTCCTGGTTTCCATAAACTGACCTTAGCTGTCCTTTGATAATGCCCCCCCTGTGTAACAGCTTCTCACTTAAAACGCTTCTTATGAGAAAGAGAAAATTCCATCATCATTTTTTTAATCCTGCACAAAGATCCTAAGCTCTGGGGGTTTGTAGCTTTCTGTGTTCTTCATAAGGACTTAATGTGACCCCTCAGACACAAGTCAAACGGGGTACACTTTGGAAAGGTCTTCAGTCTCACCTACTACTCTGGAGGGGTATGGGAATCTCCAATCTGTGATGCCAATGTCTTTCAAAGAGAATTAATAGCAATACTGAATAGAATAGTAATAATAATTACATACAGGTAATGTTTCTTTTACTAATTATCTATGGATAAGAGTTGCGTGAAGCAGTTTCCTAGAACTTGTGGAAAGGATGTATTTGTCATGGCTTTGGGTAGCTGCTGAAAATTGCGATGTAGGGATATTCTTAGGGATATAGGTGACAGGAAAAGTGCAAAAATACAATATCCCATTCATAGCTCAAGTAGATGAAAGTGCTATCTCCATACATAATCCCAGATTATCTGCTTTACTGTGTCACACAAACCTCGCAATAATTGCTCAACACCCAGAAACAATTCTCAGACTTTAATGTGTGCTTATGTGAGTGTATAAAACATAATAATTAAAGAAAGATGCTTTCCAGCTTTCAACTCATGATCCAGGACAATTACGTAATCTGCAATTATTATTCAAGAAAAAAAGATTTTACATGATTGTGAAAAGATGTATAACATTGCGTGCTTGTAACAGCAAAATTTCCATTAGCCATATTGTAACAGCAGTGGTAAAGTTTAATTGTAAGGGTGTTTTTTTATCGTTTCTGTGGTGAGATACCTTCTGACTTCTTCTGACTTCCTGTTGAACTGGATCAAAAGTTAACATTTACCTTCAGATTTCAAGATCATGCACATGTGAACATTC
>JAAGVU020000040.1:17380115-17404716 GCA_011763525.2 Mormyrus iriodes
AATGTTTACATTCTCAGCTGATTTCGGTCGGTGAAATCAACAGAGCAAACCAACTGAGGCAGCATGTACCAGAAATACAAAGACCCATGGTCCGCAGAAATCCGCGAACCAGCGAAAAATCCGCGATATATATTTAGATATGCTTGTATATAAAATCCGCGATACGGTGAAGCCGTAAATGTCGAAGCGTGATATAGCGAGGGATTACTGTAATGTGTAATTAACAACACAGAAGATTCATAGGCATTACAAAATTAAGCACCATATGTTGCCATGCTAGACTGCATATGAGGGTAAATCTGTACTTAAAATATCTGTAAGAAGGCTCAACTCTCTTTACCTAAAGCAACATGAGGATTAGCAGTGGAAGCAGGGGGGAATAGTTGTTTATTATGACAGAGAACCTTTAGGAAAGCCTTGAATGAACTCATGTCCTGGCATGAGGTGCTAGTATATATAAAAAAAAACATCTGGGTTTATAGTACGGCTCAATGTGCCACCAGTAACCTTTCCTGAAAGCCGGCCAAAGCGTCTGACTGCCTGCCCTTAGAACCACACTCCACAACCTGGCAGCATCCTGCTTTGAACCTGCAGTTTTCTGTCTTACAGCCCTGTTCACAAAACATCCCAGCTGGTAATCTGAGTGTCCATCCGGCATCTATCCAACCTGGATGGGTAGACTTCAGCTCTGATTTCATAACAGGCCGTGCAAAATATTTGCTTTATTACTGAAATGACCAGTTATTTCTATCAGTTTCAGATCTGTCACACTTGTGTTTTATTTTATTCCCCGTGATTCACTTATTTGGTTGAAGAATAGAATTTAGCAAATTAACCTAATGTTACCTTGAAGCCAGGACAGTACAACATTAAAAAAAGTGCAGCGTATAAGACTGACCCACTGTTTTGTGGTGGTAAAGAGACTTTCTAGACAGAATAGAATTTTTTACTGCTGGTTGGTTTGAAGTGGAATTTTGAAACATTTCTTCATTCATATTTTCAGCTGCCTTTCCTGTCAAATGCATCATAAAGCATTTTATCTTTTGGGAGGAAAAATAATGACCTGCGCACTAATAGGTGAACACCAGATGCATATTTTTTTACTCAAATTCCTCAATTTAAATGGACATGGTTAAAACATGCTTTCCTGCAGTAAATCTATGAACACATTATTGAAGCCAGAATGCTTTGTATTTTTATTGGAGTCATTCAGTGTTTGAGTTCCCAGCTATTAGTTTGGATAAACAGAAACAAATTTGTACATAAAAAACTAGCCTTTATGTTAATGAGAATTGCTTGCCACTAATGAAATGTTATTCCCTCCTCCCTCATTAGCTAAATGGCTGCTTCTAGCTCTGCAGCAGTTTGTGGTCTGATAGCCCCATTTGAACCCAGAGCGTTTCTCTAATCTTGATCTTTTGATTATGTTGCATATTCCCAAAATAAAGGCATGAAAAGGACAGCACAATAAAGGCATTTCTATTTTGCATAGAGCGCTAACTTTTAATCAGCTACCTATAAACCTTTTACAGTACATGTCCGATTCATCTGGTTTTGATTGTTTTGTAATTGACAGTAAGTATGTCCAATTGTGATTGTTTCACTGTGCCATTCCTGCAAGTTGCTGCAATAATGTGCCTCTTAATGGGGTGAACTTTCCATTTAGGTCTGTCCTGGCTGGATTTGAATCCACTTGTTTTGGCCGTGGGCCCAGTCCTTCTCTGTTGTCTCACCAGTGCAACCGGGCCTTTGTGGCAAAGGGAAGCCACCGGCACCCTGTCCCACAAAGCTGGCGGCTAATTGCCACCTTGTGTGCTATCAGTGATGCGTTGAGTGAAGCAGGAAGACCCCACTGTGGTGTCACACGAGACTATGAGGAATCCTCACTGGCCTCCTGGGGGAATTAAAGGACGGTGCCGTTCCCTAGTCAGTGTATCAGTACTGAGAAACTAAGTGACCAGGAGGACTCTGCCAAAATTTTTTTTAAACGTTTGGATGAAATCCAGTCATTAAACACAGCCTGGTTATGTTGTTTATAGACAAGTGGCATTCATAGACACTTGTATATATCATCCCCATTTATTCACACATATATGAAGGCTCAGTCATTGTAAAATGAGATTACAGTTGTACTTTGTGGAAAATGTGCTTCAGCATGGAGTGTAAGTATTCATATTCTCCTGCTGAATAGGCTGCAACAGCTCCCACCCAGATTAATACTACTTATGTCTACTGAGAATGACTTTCTCAAAGAGAATTGTTTATAATAGGAAAGGAGAATACATGTATGTGATGCTGTGTTTATGTGTTTTACAGAGGACTATAAATGTATCTGTTTTTGCTGCTTTGATGTTGCACGCAGTGGTTTGAGAGCTAAATAATTAAAGGATTTTTAAAGGACAGCTAGGGACTTATATGCTCCAAAGCACCTTCTGTTTTCTTAGACAAATCCCCAACGAGACTTCTGTTGCATCCTTTCATTCTGTTTTATATGCTTACTCCTATTAGTGACAGTCACTATATGGCCAATGGCCTACCTTTTCCTCCATGCATTATGCTACTGTGAAAAAAAAAATCAATTTATTTAGATGTTATTTATGCTAAGCTCAATATGAAACATCTCAGTACGTAACTGTGTTGAATTGCATCCTAGTAGGAGTTTTAATATACACTCCTGCATTTGCTAAAAATTCAGTTTGTAAGGAACAGAATTCCATAACTTAATTTTCTTATTTTGCACTTCTGCGCACTCTGAAATGTGCAGAAAAATAGTGTCTACCGGTCTTTCACAGACACGACCCCACTGCGTCTTGTTCTATAGCCTATAACCTAATACTGTTTGAGAGGGATCAGTTGCTCCGCAGCAGTGGGATATTCCCATTCAGGTGACCAAAATCAACTAGCTCAACACCAAATGCAATAAAGAGCGCATCAAAATCTCCACAGAGCAATATGAGGCGGCCATGATGGCTGTACGAGCTGACAGTATGTGCCATTAGCACCTCTGCTTCAGTATTTTAATGAACATTACAGCCTTCATGGACACACATTTGGAAGCCTTTGTCAGCGGAAATAGCAGAA
The DNA here is from genome assembly GCA_011763525.2 of Mormyrus iriodes. NCBI lineage: Eukaryota > Metazoa > Chordata > Actinopteri > Osteoglossiformes > Mormyridae > Mormyrus > Mormyrus iriodes. Next base: position 17,383,197 of record JAAGVU020000040.1, read on the forward strand.
ATGTAAAGAATGGTAGCCATTTATGAGGCGAGAAACTATATTTGTATGTTACAGTTGCTCCAGGCGGGACAGTGAACAGAAGCAGTGCAGAAGCAGGGATGGGAGAAAGTAGGGCCTATATTTGGCTGCAGGAGTAGTGACAGATTTAACAAACAGGAGAAGAGGAGCTAAAGCAAAAAAAAACGTCATCCCAAGGGTAAACACACAAAGAAGTGCAGCAGTTTTGGGGCAGAGAGAAAAGGGTATAGAGGAGGTGAATGAATGTGCTCATCAACTGACTTCACCCCATTCCGGAATGTGCAGCCTCCTCCAAATCATTCTCTGTGTTATTATATTGTGCATTTAACTGGGTGAATTGCCTGTGTGTTTATCTTTTGTGTGCTGTAGAGATGTGGAGCCCGGGTTATTATACACATATCAAGTGTTGACCGTATCCAAGAGAGCTGAAAGTGAACCATCACCTCCACTCATTCACCAGCTGGGGGCACCATACTGCGGTGATGGACATGTCCAAAGGTGAGACTTTAAGACCCAGAAGCCACTATCATCTCAGCCACATCACTGGCAGATTTATTCTCTGTAGAGAATTGAAATAAGGCAAATTACTGGTGAAAAGAGGAGTAAAAATTTGCATTTGTTATTATAATCATCTTTTAGACTTCTAGGTGAACAGTGTGACGACATGAACTCTGTGAATGGTGATGGGTGTTCAAGCCAGTGCAAGAAGGAAACTTTCTTTAACTGTATAGGTAGGTCTAGAGTCTACATTTATCTTACCAGCATCTAACTTCTGGTACTGTTCTTGCATGCTGTAGGTGTTTGACTGTGCCAGTGTTTGATTTATGACAGTGTTATTGAGTAGAAATTGTTATTAATGTTTATCTGCTGAACAGGATGTTCAGAAAGCCAGAACAAGGGAGAGTAAAGTGCAGAGACAATGAGAAATAGGACATATGGATGCAGAGAACACCTGCACTTTCAAGCTATGATCTCATGCAATAGATTTGATTCTGGCTCATCTAGGAAACTGCAGAAGCGTAGAAATGTCTTGTCTTGCCAAAGTGAATATTAGTCGTATTAGTTGACACAGTGTCTGTGTGAAGTGAATTAGATGGTGACATCCACATTATGACTGAATGCTTAATGAAATTGTCACACAAAATAAACATTTTAGTACTGGCCTCACCGAAGATGACAGTAAGACCTGCTGTGGGTGGTGAATGAAACCATGTAACATGGTGATGGGTTGAAAAAAGGAATTTGATTTGGTCACAGGAGTGAAAATAGTGGGAGACACAGGACAACCGTTTTGGCATCAACCCACAGAAAAACCAAATAGCAGTTGGGTTATAAGGGGCTACAGCAGGGTGTGGGTCTAATTCTATGCTACCCTTATCTAAGTTTGAGTTCTTGGAATTTTTTTTATTTCATTTTAGGATTGTATTCATAGAAGAACACGCTAAATTCATCCCCTAACTCTGATTTATCACCTTTCCAAATAGCCCAAATATTCTGGGGACATTCTGAGGTTGACGTAGCTGCTGCCCTTTCACCCGTGTGAGAATTAGGCTAGACAGCATAACCCTGGCCAATGCATAATGAACGAGGAATGGAACTTCATAAAATGAGCAGCAACTAAATATGATTCAATACAATATACAATATATAAGCAGTAATTCATAGAAGAAATGTAAACTTCCAAAAATAGGCTGAAAGTATGAAACTTGCAGCCACAATGTCCCAACGAAATGAGTTCTTTCCCACATGCACACCCTTTACTTCTGAAATGCATTCGCTGGAAAAGCTGTCAAAATAATTGTTCGGTACACTAGGAGTATAATTGTCAAAACCTTTCATTCTTTTTTTACAGGTACAAAAGGAATTTCTTCCAGCTTGTAATTTTTGAGATCCGTCGGTCCCAAGTATTAACGGCCATTTGTACACTTTCCTGTTAGCTTTAGTTTTTCAATCAGTTTTCCTTTCAAATGTTTTAAAAAGGAGCTGAAGTGTTTAGGGAGAAGAATGGGTATAAGAATTCCTCCCTTTGAAGTGAAATCCATGAATGTCTATTTGAATAGCTGAATGCTTGTCCTCGCTTGACCTGAGAAACCTGTAGGAATTCGTGACCCCGCTGAAGCTGGGCCGTCAGCGGCCTGACGCCGCCCTAATTGGCAGCACTCTCACTGAGTAGATGAGTGAGAAAGCTAAAGTCTGCGGGGCTGAATGAGCTCAACCTCCGCTGGCCCCAAGAGATCAAGGGTAGCGCACCCGGAGCCGGTGTCTCAGGGCTCCTATTTAAGAAAAGGTTTGCATTGAGGTGTAACCTCATTTCTCACGCTACTGAAATACGGGGTCCCCCTGACCTACCTCGTACTGCCCATTCAGAGGGTCAGACTCCCAAGGACCAAGCTGGAGCCATGTACCTTTTTGGCCTGAACAGGGTCCCCAGTGCTCTTCCAATACAAAACAGTGAGGTTATATTGGTTCATATTTAGGTGATTAATAACTACTGAAATGGTGAATCTGTGGTTACTTGAAATAGGCTTCTGAGACCTAATACTATAATGAAAAATGACTGCTAATGCTGGATTAAGATCTAAAGGGACACGGTGACCTCTGATTCAACAGCAAGGATGAGAGGATTTTACAAAAGTAAACTATACTAACCATAAATAGGTTTCAGATCTGTATGATGCATTCACGTATATGTAGGTGTTCCGCAAAAACCTCCTCTGTAAGCCCCTTCATATAATAACATAGGAGCTGGAGAGCTTTTCTGACCTGGAAAGCCCCATGCAGCCTGTGATCTCTCTCTTAAAAGCCTATGGGAACTGCAGTGCTCTCTGTCAGGATGTACAATGTGCCACAATGCAATGGAGCACTTCTTATCACCTAATAAAGTAGACAGATAATCTGAAATTTTTCTTTATTAAATCCAAAATCTTTTTTTTTATGATGAAACAAGTGGATTATATTATCTATTCATCTCAGGTTTTGTCAACTGTACTTATACTAAATACGGAATGAGATAAAGTAGGATATTTTAAATGCTGATTTGGCAGTGTGAGTAGGCTTTTTACCCTCTAAGTGTACTCTGTAACTCAAGTGAATTAGAGAAATGGCCATAGTCTGTCATAGGATGATCCCAGTTCTAGGCTGAGCTATCATGTCTGAATCAGGATGATTTGATGACCTGTGAGGGGAAATTCTGTCGGATTCTGCAGGGCTTGTTCTGTTGGTCTATTACTCACCCTAGCGAAGACACCACATATCATTCGCTTGTCTACTCGTACCTATGGCCTACGCCATGAAGTGCAGTAAGAGAGCTGAGCACTGAGTAGCTTTGCTGCTCATTTACAAAAGATGTGTGACTTTTCACATGGCTCCGTGTCTGTCCCATCCTGCTGGAAGATACACTCTGGGCACTCGCCTGAGACTGAAGCCTGAATTTCAAAGGCTTTGAACTGGCAAGCCAGTGTATGCAAGATTTTTTTAAAACAAGAATAAAGATCAATGGAGTTCCTTTGCATTTCTGGAGAAACCATAAACTGGAACAGCTCATAAGAGAAAGATCATCTCAATCTAGATGAATGATTTGTGTGTAGGCATTTAGGTAAACATTATTCCATGTTATTATATTGTATTCATGCGCATAATGGAAATATCAATAACATTATGAAAAAGTTTACTTCAGACTTTTGCATTTTTGTTTAATTGTGTGTACTCATTTTTTCTCTCCATTTTTTTGCACCCAGTAATAATATTAAGGTTATGTCCTGCATCTTCAAAGTAAACAATTTAAATGATAAAATAATTAGAATTTTATGAGAATTTGCATATTGAAGACCACTACAAGATCTTCTCACCATTTATACTCCTGTCCTCTCCCATTTGAAATGTGTCACATTTCAGAGAATTTATTTTAAAATACTTTGGGTTAAATAATATAGAAAAAAGCTAATATTAATTTCTTGTAACTCTGTATACAAATAATTCACTATAATAACATGGAATAATGTTTACCTAAATACCTACCTTTTTTGTTTTACAGTAATTTTCCATCTTACCGAATGGCAGACTGTCAAATCTGATAAAGAAAAAGAAATTATTATATAGTTAAAAACTAGAAATGACGATTCTAGAGACCCTACTCAGGATAATCAGTTTGAAGATGGTTGGATGCATAAGAATAAATATTTTACTATAAATAGCCTAATATTTCAATCCAGCTTTTTAAATGCATTTAAAAGCAAGGAAACAAGGAGAGTAATTGTATATATTTCTTTATTTTAATTGATGTTGGTTACAGATTGACTCTTCATTAAATAACGTCGGTGATGTTCAAGAAAAAGTTTAACACTAAAATATATGCATGAGCCTTAAATGGCCCAACTGAATTTAAAAATTTTATTTCTATGTGTAACCTTATTTGGCCTTAGTCTAACGACCCGCTGAGCTTGCCGAGCATATTGCAGTCATCACCTGTAGCATCCAATAGCAGTTCTTATTGTTGTGTCCCAGAGGGAAGGGTGACACCTTCTGGCAGGCGAACATCGTCGGCTGCACTAACTCACTTAGATTTAGAGCAATAATACGACCCACGGTGAACAGGGCCCATAAGTGTCAGCTGGAAACAGCTGAGCCTGTCATGAATATTGACTAATTTTCAGCAGTCCCTTTTTAAAAATACTTCGAAACCCCTACTACACAAAGTTTCTGATTTATGGGTTGTTAATTTCAGTATATCATAACGCTCTTACCTCATAAACTTGATACTGTTGACAGAGTTTTTTAAAAAGAAAATTAACCAGACCACTTCCAACTGTGTCAGTCTGTGGAAGTAATAGTTTAAGCATGGTGGCCTACTCATCCCATTGTTTCTGTTTTTCTTTTATTTATATTGTTTTTGGACAAAAACCCAAGAATACCCAAAGCTTTTCGAAGGGGCTGTTATTCATATTTGACCCGATCTAAAAAAAGAAAAAAAATATGGTATTGTGGGTTGCCATTCGCTACACAATGTGCACATGGTAGCAACATGTCGATCACCGGAACATGCTTCAAAACAGGAAAACAGGCCATGAGATGCCTCTGGGGGGCTCCAGGCCCCTCACACTAGAGCTCTTTCTCTGCGTGCTGGGTACCAGCTTCATCTGGCCAAGGTGGGGTGCCCCTTGTTATCTCAGCAGCCAAGCGGGGTACATAGTTTTGGCCACAGGGGGAAAAGTGTGTTGAGATTGATAAGTGAACATCCTGCAAACATGTTTCCTGGACACGGCTACCAGGTTCTGGTCCTTTTAACTGCAAACTGGTGCAGTCAGTCTGGTGCAGGTGGCAAACCTGCATCCCAGTGAAAACATGGCTCGCGGGGGATCTCTATATATGTGACTGACACCTTGAAGTCTAAGGACCTCTCTAGACCAAAAATAGATTAAAAATATTTTGCCAAATCATAATTCCATACCAAAGCCAAAAGGTTTATCGCAAGGCAAAATAAAACTGCCAAGTCTTGTAATTATGTATTACAACTGATGTATTGACAACTTATGCAATTTCTGAAGAAGTATTACAGTATATATCGTGGATTATAACAAAAAAAATCCTGCCAATATAAACTTCAGCACTGGACCTGGAAAGTTTTTAAACCAGATATGTATCTTCAGAGATGATAAAGTAAACTAAAACTACTCTCTATAGCTTTTGATTGGGTAAGTGAAAGTTGAATGATATTCTGTTCTTTCTTTTATGATCCATATTTTACAGCTCACAAAAAGAAAAAAGAAAGCTTCATTTGAAATGGCTGTTTGAAAAGTGACAGTTCTCAAATGGTTTTATATTTGGCCTCAGTAAATACGGGACTTATCCCTGCCTACTGCCCGTTCCTCTGCAGGTGAGCCCAGCATATGTTACTTCTATGACGGAGATGGTATCTGTGAAGACTTTGAGCGGGAAACAAGCGTGCGTGACTGTGGCCTCTACACGCCAAGTGGTTTCTTGGACCAGTGGGCCATGAAGATTGAAGTATCTCATGAGGAGAGTGTTCACTGCCCTGCAGACGTTGCTGTGGGGTACCCAGCGGTTACCAAGGTGAGGCATCCCTCAAATTCTTGTCTTCTTTTTGCAGTTTTTATATCTTGGCCTCTGACTTCAGCAGTTTCAATAGCACTGGGGTATACAGTTATACTTAGACTGAAGAATGACAGCACACACAGGCTAAACATATGGGTTTAGAATTGATTAGGGCCATTGAATTTAATGTTAGATATTTGCATCCTACCTCATTAAACTAACTGATAAATACACATTAGTGGTGTAAAACTGTCAGACTTTACTCCATGCCAAGTGTCCCAGTGAGGAGGGGCTGTCAGTGGTAGACAAATATTTATATATTTATGCTGCTTAAGTTACACAAAGAGAATTATGAATTTATGCTCGCACATTCTTTTCGTTCTGTGGGGACAAAGCCAGCTCCTACAACAATCGCCAGGGTCTCCTAAAGCCAGTAAAAAGAGTAATGAGTATAAATGATTTCTTGATTTAACCTTGCTATGTTTACTAAATGTTTCGCTTGGATCCCGCTTTCAACAAAAGAAGTGCTCGACTCAGCAGTACGGTAAAGTGCCCTGCAGATGAGCCCTCTCTTCTGTAACAGCAAAGCTATGTTGTCTCTATTTGTAAGCTATTGGCTACAAAAACTGACAGATTCGCCCCAATACAGTTTGAAAGACCCCAAAACAATAATGCCATTATGCATCTTCAATTCATGTTGCATGAAGACGGTGCTTTTAATACAACTCCATCTTGCATTTGAAATCGCACATGTGTATTCAATTAAATGAATTCATTAAGAAAAAATGTTCCAATAACCAGTGGTTGGGCCATAACTGTAAATTGAGTGGCTGTGGCGTGCTGGTTGTGGTCAAGTCAAGAGATTCTCCCTATAGCATTGAGGGAATAAGGACAGACTAGTGTTTCTGGAAATTAACGGCCGGCAGCACCTTCTCTAAAGCAGTGTTTCCTAATCCGCTCCTCGGGGACCCTCAGACTGCCTTGCAGGGAGCTGGGAGGGAGCAAAAACATGGACTTGATGGGTGTCTCCGAGGACCGGGTTGGGAAACACCATATTACAACAGACGTTTTTTTTTATCGGCACTTCTAACTTGATGACAGTTTCATTCAATGTTTATGACGTATTTAGAATAGAAGGTAGATGTTCTGAATCCCTCACTGCTTTCCTTTTCACCCACTTCTGGAGCTGAAGAGATGGGGTAGCCCTACGTAGGATCCCCATATTCATCCTGCTCCACTGGCTGGGTGAACATGCATGCGGGAATCAGCATCGCTGCTGTAATGATGAATAATCACACAAAACACCCCAAGTGTGGGCTGCCCATAGAATCCTTATTTACAAATGATGCATACCTCATACGCTCATGGCTTGGAATGAAGACCACACCGCCCTTTGATGGTCTTATAAAGTCAGAAGTATGGGAAGCAGTTATGAAGTGAAGCTTACTGGCATCAGGTTCATCGTTTAAGAATAGAATCCTTTATTCTAGGAAAGAATGGCCCTCAAAGCTGACATTCACCGCACTGTTACTCACAATGAGTGGCAGAGCTACCTGCTTCACCAGTGAGCTGGGCTGCTTGTTTTGCTGGAAGAGCAGTCTGTATAATAAATAATACCCAACTTGCAGTAACTTGGAGCAGGACAAACTAAAATGCAATAATGGAATGGGGCAGCACTGACATTCAAAACAGCGATAAGATGATTTTTTTTTTAAGAGTCAGGACTAGGTGTTACTGGGTAACATGTGACCCTTCCCTCGTTTTAGGGTGACGTGACAGAGAAAATCATCATCAGTCTTTTTCAAGTTTTGCTGAAAGGCTTGTATCTTCAGTTTACATACTTAATGGATTCCATAGACTGATGAGTTCTGTTGCATTTAGCTGCATTCTCTTTTTTGGGAAGTTTGAATAGCTTTTATGCTTGATATTATGGAATATAGCATTGATCTTACTGTTGATGAATTGGTGCTTAAAGGATAAGCTCCTTAATCGTATATTTGTTGTTTTTGACTGCTGCGTTTTCATGTGTAAGTGAAAACAAGAACAAAGATGTGCTGCTTTGAAATGAAGAGAGCAGTGTTCATTTTTTGGCTTAGAGCTCTCAGACACTTAAAAAACAAAAACTGAAATGCTATGGCTTATTTTGTTAAAGGTTATTTATTTAGATTTACGCCAGAGAAGTACGTAATATGTTTCTGCACAAACAGCCAAAATATCAATCTTTATGACACTAATGTCCCACCATATATATTAAAATGGTGTCTGTTGTGTTCTGCAAAACAAGATATTTCCTTTAAACAAAAATGGCCAATCACAGCACTCACCTGAAACAAGTCTTTGGCATGTGATGAATGATTCCTTTTGCATTCTATGTATTTTTTTTTGTAAATATTACAAACTTAGAAGACATACAAAACATACAATAGAACTAGCAAGAATAGCAAGTAACACAAAAACAAGGTGAACATAAATTAGTGCTCTGGTCTCGATGATTCCACCTTTATTAGGTTCTACGGCAGCCAACATCAGTTTGAATATGACCCTACCTTTATGTGTGAAGAGAGGATGGTTTTCATTTCAGTTTTTGTAGATAACTAAAATATTTATTCCTACCAAATAGTAAGTTAGCTAGTTGACATAGTTTTCTTTCAAAAAAGTGTTTTTAATTCTTTTCTGCTTCATTAAGCAACATTAAATGAGATACTACTTTGGGCATTAGATTATATGGCAAATATTTCACTGTGAATTGGGTTTTGGAAGAGTATCAAGTTTTAATTATCAGGATATAATTATCATTTCTATACCTTGTTCATCAAAAAAGACTTTTTTCCCCTCAACTTTTCCACCAGCATGCCGACATACTGATATCTGTTTGCAGGTATAAAATGTCACTCATAAGTCATAAAAAACTGTTATAAACAAAATTAAGTGCACTGATGACGTGCCTCTGTACCTTTGTGCATGAAATAGCAAGCACTAGACCAAAATAATATTGCTGACTTCAGTTTTACCTTTCACAAAGCAATAATAGAAACTGGTTGTTGTTCAGTGTTTGTCTTGTGTCAGAGCCGCACGATAGTACAGCTCCAAGCTTTCTGTCTTGTTACAGTAGCTACAATCCAGCCAGGCTCAGCTGAAGTTGATGCCTCTTTCACCGGGCTTTATGTATCACATTATGCTTTTCTAAAGTCTCTGTCTGTGTTCTCAGAGGGTCTTTATATGTTCAGATACTAAACAGAGCTGCCAGTTCATGTGAATTCAGCTTTGGTGGTGGCAGTGAGGGTGTACCTTGTCACTAAAGTAGGGATCTCACGCCGGCTCTTTGGCTACCTGAGATCACAGCCCTCCCTTTTATCATGGCTGCACGAAGAGGAAACAATGCGCTGTCAACATGCCAAGCCTAAAATTGGGTGAGAAATTATATAACACGCAACGCAGGGCTTGTATTTAGGAACAAAAATATACACGCCACCACAGTGCGTAGCAGTGAGGAGCTTGTGGTTCCCCTTCAGCATTTGCCCAGCCAAAAGAGACATTTCAGCAGCACAGCTGGCGTGCTTTCTCCATGAGCTTTGCAGGGGAGGCACTCATGAGGGACTCCTTTTCTGCTATTTTCAGTAAGACACATAGCACCACAGTACAGTTGTAGGTGAATTTGATGAAAATGAAAGTCTCATTGTACACCCCCCCCTCGCCCAAGACACACACATGCACACACGCGTGTGTACACGCACACACACACACGCACACACACACACACACACACACATTTAGAGTCCCTGATTCACCTGGATTGAAGAAGACACATGTAAATGTCAACAATGAAGCTGCAAAGAAATAACCTACCTAACCTGAAAGTTTAAGTGTATCCTGCGCTTATTTTACAGAAACTGACTACGTAACTATAGAAAAAACCTAAGAAATTCTGAAACAACCACCCTCTAGACTCTTTTGAAATCATCTGTGTATGAGAGCCATCATGAAATTTAATGCTAGAATACAGCCAGTCATTGGAGAAAATATTGGAAGTGCATTTTTCTGTCCCTTCTGGCCTTGGATTTCACGAAATGTGACATGGTTTGGGCCTAATGTCAAAATCAGGTGTCCGTCAGTTTTGTTCGATTCCATTTCAGGTCTTATGTGAGCTTAAATGCCGGTTATGTTTGTTTCCACCCATCTGATCTCTGGGCCTGAACCTTATACAGTTAATTGTTTCTAGTAAGACACATTTTCAGAACAGTGCTGCTTTTTCAAAATATATAAAGAGAATTCTGCTCTTTTTATAAAGCAGGCACTTAATCACTCTGCCCCATAAAAAGATTTGTTCTAAAGAAGTGCCAGTGGCTTATGATTTATTACTTTTAATTTCAGGTTAAAAAATTGCGTGGGAGGTGATTGTGAGATCATTTTTCACAGTTTTTGGTCATAAAAAACCACACCTTGTAGATATTAAATAGCATTTGGATTTTAAAACAGAGAAGAAAGATATTATACATAGGAACAGCGTCACTCACCATATTTGCTGTGTAGCACACATCACCCAAGACCTATGGTATTAGAAAGTGTTACGGGGGAATTTTAATATTACCACGCAAACCACATCAATGAAATGGATGGGTTATCAAGGGGCACCAAATGCGTCACGGCGTGCACAACAAAATTTCACTGAGCACATTTTCATATGTATTAAGTTTTTTTTTTTAGTCATTTCAGAGTAGTTTTTTGCTTCTTCTTTTTTTTTTTAAATTGGAGCTTATGTTTTTTTTCCATTACCATCTTCTGCATGACACCATGAGAATCCGTGAAGGGTCAGGCCTGTATGAAAAGCTGTCAGGCCCACATTCTGCCTTCTACCACCTTGTTTTGATACTGCATTCCATGGCTGACTAAATGTACTCTTATAATGTGGAGTTTATGTGTGACATTGATATATTTGCCTTTTAGACTTTAGCCCATATACCTCCAAAGTTAGCTAATTCATGCTTTTCTGTTGATGTAATCCCAAATAAAGCTAGCAGTGGTTGAGTCTTCTTCAGAATAAGCCTAGTTTGGGCACATTTATTGATCAGGACTTAAATGCAAGGAATTCATTTACATTTTAGCCATTAGGTTAGACATGGACCCTTTCTTTTCTGCCAGAAATTACAGCCAACAGACTTGTCACAGACTCAAATGTCATAAAATTGATTTCTTCTATGTGATCCCCAAACTCCTAGAAACTATGTAATAAAATGTAGTAAAATAGTGCACAATGAATAAGTTAATTTTCAGGAAGAATATTTTACACCAACTTTGTATTATACATCCTGCATGTCATTTATTTGTCCATCATTTTGTGACCTACTTAGCTAAGCACAATAGAATTTATCAAGTAAGTATAATAGTATGGAGGAAAAACAGGTAGTACGTTATATACTGTCCTGATTACAGAATATGTAGTTTGGCAAATATGTTATTTATTCACATTTCTATTTCAGGTAATGATGCAAATAGAAAATGCTTCATAAATACCATCCATCTTCTGTAACCACTTGTCCTATTCAGGGTCATGGGGAGGGGGTCACCAACCCATCGCAGGGCACACTCGCACACACTGGTAACTCCAGTTCACCTTAGCATGTTTTTGGACTGTGGGTTGGGGGAAACCCTCATAACAACAGGGGGAGAACATGCAAACTCCACATAAATGGAGCCATGGTGGAGACTCCAACCATGGTCCCAGAGGTGTGAGGCAACAGTGCTAACCACTGCACCACCGTGCCACCCCTTTATAAATACCTTATGTATTGCCTTATTGATTTAGATATACCATTATTGGATTAAATTAAGACTATTTTATGATTTTTTAAAAAGGGATGAGTCTAAATAAGGATTACACTTACATTAGATACACATTTATTTATTTAATACTATTGAATATAAAGATTCAAACGGTATACTTAAAGATTGATGTTGCAATTGAAGAGGATAATTATTGTTGAATGAATAGTAAGGACTCGGCATTCGGCTATGAGCCAATCTGAGATATATAGGAAGACTCAAACATGCAAGAAAATGACATTGCCAATGATGTGTTTCACATAAAAAGTAAGGTATTGCTTTGTCATTAAATTCAGTATTGAAAATCGAAATGGAAAAAAATCAAAAGGCATGGTGCATGAAGGGAAATAAGGGTCCATAGATGGTCATTCAGTTCGGTGTGTAGCGGAGCATGTTTTCCAAGCAAAGCTAAAAATGCATTTGCCAGGCAGTCTCAGCAACAGGATGCATTAAATACATTGTCATTATAGGATAGCTCCCAGCTACTAAATGCATGAAAAGTTTTCTTTTTTTTAGAAGTGCGTATGGAACCCTGAGCTAAAGATTATTATGCGGGCATGTAAACTGTAAAACAGGTCTGTCTGATTACGATTTGGAAACAGTCCACACTTGTAGTACCACAAGTCCCAGATGTGCAGTGGTGAACAGTTAAAGCATGTTGAAGTGTCAATTTTCTTACATTAGGTGCCTGTGCTGATATCCATTCAAAGAACACATGGCTTTATAATATAGAAGCATTAAATGGCAAAGAGAAATAATTGTAATTTGGTTTAACATGCTTTTCATAAAGCAGCTGTTTCTAGCTCTTGTTTTCCAGCGTAAAAAACAGGTGTGAGTTTAAGCTGTACTCTCATTTCTCAGTGCTGGTCTGTTCTGAGGGGCAGCTGCAGGTTTACACGACCTACTGGACCTGCCATGCAAGCCATTGTAGGAGCTTAGTCTAGGGAGGTCAGGTGACATAATCTGCTCTAGAGGATACTAATTTTTTATGTGACACGGCTCTCTGAGCCTAGATTATATCCTGTTTTTGTACAGTGTAATCTGTAATATGCTGCTCACTTTCAGTAGAGGGATGATTCAGTATTTCATGTACTGGGTTAGCTACACACCGTATGTATTAGTTACCACACTCATCTCATTTCTCTGTTTAAAAAAAAACAATAAATAAACCACTTATTCTGGCTTTTCCCTCTCCTACCATTTAAATTGACCACTCTAAGTGATATTTATCCTCTTTATTCTGTTTAAATGCCTCTATATTAAGACTTATAGGTAAATCTAACAACCCAGGTTTTCTAACACATAAATAGGCTCTTATGTGACTTAACAGTACATATAAAGAGAAACACAGGATTATTATATGGGGCGCCAAGTGGAATTTATATCAGCACTTTGCATTTCGTGAATGGAAGAAAGTCATTTGGTGGTTGAAATGGATTTTGTGAATTCAAGAATTTCGCGAATAATACATAGTCATTGTCTACCCTCCGTACAATAGACAGCTGATCAGTGACTGTCCTGCCCTGGCTGTCCCCTTGAACACTCTGCGGACCGGGTCCAGTAACTGTAGCTCCATCAGCAGTTCGCGACACCAGCGATTCTGCGAGGATCTGCAATTCACAAAATGCAAAATGTAAAGTGCTGATATCAATTCTGTGCACAAAAGGAAACATTCCTTTTGATTTCTGTGCAGGAAAGAAACTGAAGTCCTTATGCTTTTGTGGACAAAATGCAGCAAGGCGTTACTTGATTTTGTCATCAAATAATGCTTTTTGTGACAGAATGCATTTTGTGCACGAAAATGAGCACTTGACACTTGGCGCCCCATATTATTATACATTATTGTTACCCTTTTATGTGATGTAGACATTTACTGCTAGTAGTTTCTGGGTTTTACAACATTCAAAATACTTCAAAAAGAAATGTAATCCTAACGAACCTTGAGAATATGAATTGTTCAGCGAGTCTTGATGTATTTGAGTTTTTGAAAATGTTTTTTAGTCAGATGTATTTTATTCAAAAACATCAGTCTATGTAAGCAAAAAATGTAACCAATGTAGCTATAATTGCTGGAAAACTTTGTGAACAAGCACAGTGGTAGATATGATTAGAGCAGTAATTCTATGTCCTGCACTTTTGCTGTTCCATCACAGACCTTTTATTTTGTGTTGTCTCTGCCTGCATTGGTAACCTGATTTTACCCTGGCAGGGGGTTCCTCTTCGGCAGGAAATGCTGTGAGTCTGATTAAACAGGGCAATTATTACCTTGATTATTTATTTATCTATTTATTTGTGCGCGTGTGTGTCTGTGCGTGCATGCATGCGTATGTGTCTATGTATGTGTGTGTGTGTGTGTGTGCGCGCGCGCAAGTGCTGGGAGAGGATGGGGTTTTATTTATAACAAATGCTGGTAATAAGCTGTATGGCCTATTGGTAACAATTCAGCAGAACGTAGGAAATGCACTGCACTCTTGCTGACGCGGAGGGCTGCATTGTTTGTGTTGCCATTAAAGGCCAAATCAGCCCTGGGGCCTCCAAACAAAGCTTTCTCACAGAACTTTGACACTCCTCTGGCGGTTGGCCACTGGGGACTGTGTTCCTGCGTGTGTCTGGACTGGCTAGCCCGGCCCCTCGTCCCCATGATCCTTTGCTATCCCAGCGTGACATGTCTACTGGCAGCTCTTTCTGTTTAGCTTCATTTCAAGTGGCACTCTATAAACAAAATGCGCTTTTGCAGACCAAGGTTTGCCAGAGTTAACCACGCTTCTTCTGAGGGTAATTGTAAATTTCCAGATGGCCTAAATTACGTCTCAATAGTAAATTGCAGACTCACCCCCCTATTACAGAGTTTCAGTAGTGAGCGCTTCAGGTAATTTGCTTGTAATTAACTTAAGAACATTCTGAGTTGTGCTGTGGCAAGATTCTGGGAGCAGATACTACGGTTCTTTTCTCTTTCCATTTGAGGCTTAAGTGAAAAATTACTCCAATGACATTACACAATGGGAAGTCTGCAATCATTAAAACTCGTACTTTTAAGTTGCTACCAAGGTAATAAACCACCATACTCTGCAATAAAGTGAAACCATTAATTTTTTTCTTGTTGTTTCTCTTTTCCCCTACAGGCTATACTAACAAGGCTCTTTCATTGATAAAGTTAACTTTGTCTTCATAAATTTAATTTGGTTGAAAAGATTTTATTACTCTTTACAGTGATGTAACTTTCTGGAGTCACTAGAGGGTTCCTGACCTCAGGCCTCAACAACTTTGAGACACAATGAAACACAATTCTATAGATGAAATCAACTTGCCTGCCAACAGCAACTGGAAAGCTCATCTACTTTATACTGACCTGTCTACAGCTAGCAGACAGCTTGAACAAAACATCCTTGTTAATGTGAAGGAGTAACCGAAAACATTTAAATGTTATTGTCAGGGATCCGACATTATTAGAGCATAAGTCTCCTCTAGAAAGTTTTGGGGATGAGCTTTGCATGCTTACGTCTGGCCTTTTTATAGATGTGAATTTGTAAGAATACCAATTGACTCCAGATGGCAAGTAGTTCATGATATAAATTTAAATGCATAACCTGGGATGCTTGTTGCTTATGAGACTTTTTAGAACTTTTTGTGTGTTTACCTTTTTTTTGCTGTTTTTTTTTTGCATTATATGCAAGTATATAATTTTTGTGTAGGTGTTTATATCAAATCACAGTAACTGGTTTTTCACTGAAGTTTGACAGCAGTCCTGTTAATCCATCCATCCATTTTCCAGAACCGCTTATTCCATTTCGGGTCGCGGGGGGTCCGGCTGCGGGCGCAAGGCAGGGAACAACCCAGGACGGGGCGCCAACCCATCGCTGAGTCCTGTTAATATATAATAAATATCTTTAATAGTTTACTTTAGTCTAACCACTTTACCTGAATTGTAGCTTTCTTTGAGGTTGCTTGTCAGCTTTTCACAAAAGATGCTATATTTTTAAAAGGACTTCAACAACCTTTTCAAGATCTCTTTTGGTAAATGCGGTATACGCTTGGCAAGATGTTTGTAAAGGCGGTAGAAGCTAAATCAATGGTATATTATGATTATGCAACTTCATACTCAATTATGAAATGAAACGGAAAAGCATTTAATCTGGTTTTCAATTTAAAGATGTAACAATGATGGATTATAAAATGAGTGGATGCTTAATTATAAAAGGTTTAATTGCAAGCTTACAGTATTTGCTCATAGGTATACTCTTAAATGCCACTGGATACTTGACTTCCTCAGGGTGGTGTCTGTATGCCGCCTTAATTTTTTGTGGCTCGGATATTTTGTCTGCTGCAAAAAAAAGACATAATATTAAACTCAAACGAAGAAATACTGGAGATGCAGTAAGAATTGGCTGAAGTAGATATCACTAATGCAACTGTGCAAGACAAAGAGAGGAGTTTCTGGATCAGACTTTTAGGAAAGATCAAAGGTCCTCCATCACCTCATGGTTTTCAGGCTCTTTTTTACTGTGTTAATGGGCTTGCCACGTTACACCATCATATCATATGTAACAGATCAACATATCTTTGTTTTCCTTAGCAACTTCTCAGTAGAATTACGTAGGGAAGTACCATATGGCTGTAGGTCATGGTGTGACAGAGTATACAGGAAAGACAAATGTATCTTTTTCAAAGTTCATTTTTGAACTTCAAGGCTTGTAATATTTTTGGAGAATGTTTCTGGGAAAAATTGAGATTTTTTATGTAGGCAGTATTGTTTTGTGTTGGTCTCCAACAGTGACCATCCCTATTTACAAACGGAGTAATGTTTCACAGTTCATACTAACCTCTTCTGCATTGTCTGATTTGTATTGTCTTTAGACCTGCCAGTCAAAGGCATTTGACCTCTCCGACGGAGTGTCCCAGTATGCTTGGTTCCCATGTCAAGAGGCCCAGCAGCAGTCTTGGAACCCTCACTACTGGCTCAAGGTTAGAGCAGATTTTCAACTGGACTATCGGCAGATATTAGGGGTACATATGGAGTGAGTTATAAGCAAAAAGGCATGTGTTTGTTTGGCTTTTATTTTTGTAATTACTGGCAATGGTTAATACTGGTACAACACGTTTGGATATGCAATGATAAGTATAATGTATGGTATATTTGAGGAGGTATAGATGTGTGTAAAAACATTCCTACGTGGTGCCATTCTGTTTCCCTGCAGGCACACTATTCTCACCCTATGGTTGCTGCAGCTGTCATAATTCATTTGGCTGCAGATGGGACCGGTTACATTGACCAGACCCAATGCAATATTACCGTTCAGCTAGTGGACACAAAGGAACAGATACACAGTTTAGGTTTGTGTCTTTGTTTCTTCTGATTGTAGTTGCATGAGTTCATAACTATGTCATAGTGGGTCATGCAATACCCTTGAGTGAAGACTGCGTCAGATAATTAGCAAGCTGTCCAAATGCATTAGACCAGTAATTCAGGTAATGCATAACAAAGTGCACTTGTTTACCCCTGTCTAAATGGGAGGTCTCCTTGTGCCAGGGGAGTGGCGTCTAAGCTGTAGGAACAATCCCTTGGTGATTCCTGTGCACCATGACCTGAGCATGGCCTTCTACCGCACCAAGGCCATCGTCGTGAAGTTTCGCTCACATTTGGTGGCTATCTCCGGGGTGGGCCTGCGGTCCTTCCAATATTTTGACCCCATCACCATCAGCGGCTGCCAGAGCAATGAGATATACAACCCTATGGGTCAGAGGTATGTTGCCCAAAACATAGTATATGTACTTGTACAAACATTGTTTATTTCATCAGATGGTACCAACTACTTTGTATCTTTCATGTATTACCAGTGTATAAAGAAAGCAGGTTGATTTTGTGCAGAATGAACACTGACATCAGGAAACTATTTGTGATAGGTCACATGACTTGGATAAATGTGCTCTGTGGTCCTGTTTCTGCCTGATCTTTCCAAAAGAGAGACAGAGGTGTCTCCTTTAGTTCTTCTCTGTCTAACAGTGCCAAGAATATAGGTGCTCAGACAGAGAAGTCAAAGCCAAACCAGTTAGGGTAGCAAAGAGACAAAACCACTCAGTGTGTAGCTAAACAATCAGCCGGACACACACACACACACACACACACACACACACACATACACATGCACACACATGCACACACACACGCACGCAATTCTGTTGGCATTGACTCTACTGTCGTGTAATCTGAGCCTGATTGCTCCCCTGCTAATATCTCTTACCCCATGCAGAGCATTGAAGTAATCAGGAAATAATGATAATAGCAATAATAAGTATAATAATAACAATAACAAATGAAATGTGTAGTTCTTAACAGCTCTCAGCTTAATACTGTATGGTTTTTATTGTACTGGCACGGTAAAGTGTACAGTATGAGGTTGTGGAATAAAGATGGGTCCGTTACTGCGAGCCAAGTGGTTGGAACACTGGATGGAACCAACATCATGGACCTATACCAGAACTGCTTCCAAGGGATCTTTGGTATTTCACAACAGCTGACCTGTTGTTGCTTCAGTGTGCTTTCTGTCTAAAAACAAAGTACTGTCCAAATCAACCCCTGTTTCACACACTGAGATGGACATTCGCATTCATCAATTCATTTCAAGACATATTTAGATTTTTTTTTCAGTTCACTTTTAGAGAGCAGTAATAAATTGATTCATTTCATTTAAGAAGAAACGATGAATTCACTTGTCACTCTTAATACCCGTTAGCTTCTGAGAAATCATATTAAGATTCTTTAGGATACTTGTGGTCTTTCTTGATTTAATGTACAAATCGGATGTTTACCTGGAGACAATTTCGTGAGAGTCTAAAGCATGGTTACCTTAAACTTCAGTGGCTGTGCCTCATGTGCTTCCTCTTCTCCTGCTTCCCCTTCCACTGGTCTTCTGGACTGGCCTTGTGTCAGATGTGAGTAACAGGCCAGCAATCCTGTGCTGCCAAAGCCATGTCTATGGTAATTCTTTTCTGCTGCTGTGAAAAACACCAAGTCCCTGATCCCCCAAAGTTGTTAACAACATAGCTATTAACATAATCCAGTTTTATGTTCCGTTTTTTGGTAATAGTGTCCCCCCCACCCCTTTAGTTTGTGTGCAGTAGCTTTGCACATTTCAAGGTGTACATGTGGAACATATTTGGACACCCTCATTTGACCCCTTTTCTTAATATTAATTCTTCTCGTTCTAATAGATGCCTGGTCCTCATATGCATAATACATAATTTCTGAGTACTGTTTTACTTAGTGTCTTGGGTATTGTCTGTCCATCCATCCATTCATCCATTCATCTGTCCATGCATCCATCTGTGTTCTAACTGTTTACTCGGTACAGAGTTACAGGAGCCTATTGCAGGAAGCATAGGCAACAAGGCAAGGGACACTTTGGATGGGATGCCAGTCTGCTGCCATGCACACACGTGCAATCTGACTATGGGAAATTCTGAAGTTTTGATTTACATAACTTTGCAGAGGCAGGAACAGGAATTGTAGAGGTGTGACGCTACAATGTTACCCACTGAACCACATGGTGCTAGTTTATTGAATCAAGTATAAAAGTGAAAACTATTAGTAATTGTGATTATTTACAGATATGTCATCAACCTGTCATTATATATAGTATTAATATGGAGTACCATACACACTCATGAAGAAGTGAGATAATCAATATTTGCCACACACACACACTTTCAAATTCAACACCCTTTTGTCTTGTTTGTAGCTTGAATGTAATTACTTCTTAAGCCCCTGCTGCAGGTCTTGATTAGCCCAAGCTGATGCAGTAATTTTGTTTCTGTGAGTAGTGAAAGCAGAAACCCCAGTAGATAGCAGCAGACACTTCAGTCACTGGGACAGTCCACCGCCCGACACGGTTTGCGTTGAAAAAAACTTGCTTTCGACTGCAGTTGACCTCCAGGGAGTCCATTTCAAATAGCACGGGCTTGAGCACTCAGGCATGTGTTGACTCATTACAGCATACGTAATGAGAGATGGTGGCCCAGTAACATCCCTTGATGTTGTGGAAACCACACAGAATAAATGAACAGCGCTGCGTGTTTTCTCACCTCGACGTGCCAGGAAGCTGGTTTTGTAGCTTCTTGGCTCCAGGGAAGGCAGATATAATGGCTGTCAGCTGTGGTTAGCGGGGCGAGCTTATGTTTTGTCTGGGTAATGCTGTCCAGTTACCACTTTAAGTCCTGCATCCGGTCGTCCAAGCCATTCATCTGATAAGGAAAAGTAATTCACCCAGCAGCACTGTACACTTCACATCTTGTGCATCTTCAATAAAACCTTTATGCTATCAAATGATTTTTCAACAACCAAGGTACTTGTGGAAAAATGAACATTTTTCGATACCTGCACCAGAGCAGAATAATACATTTTAGTTCTTTATTCATTTAGAAGTAACTGTGAAAGAATATTCTTACTGTGGTATGTAGTGGGACTAGTCCTTTTTAGTTTTCATATGAAGTAACAGGTATTGAAATAAACCAAGGGAGCTTTTTTGTTTCTTTCCAAAAACTATTGTCTATTTTACAGCTTTCGGTGTCTCATCAAACACTTTGAGAGGGCTATATAACAGTAATGTAAGTTGGTGCTGGGCTTTAGACCTTCTGTATAAATGATTAATGAAGGTTGTCATTGTGCTTGTAATGTAAAATGGGAGCCATTTTTCCACTCATAATACTTTTATGGCAATGTCAGGGTTTGTTATGAAACTTCAGCTGGGCATTGTAACACGTTTGTGAATAGGTGCAGCGAATGTGAACGTAGCCATAATTTGCCTTTTCTGGCAGAAGCGAGTACATTAACATTCAGTGGTGTCAGATAGTGTCATTAAAGCACTAGGTTCTTTTCAGCGTTTTAGGAAATTTATGAAGACTTTTTCAGCGGTCAGAATATAAGGTGGAATCATTTCCCCCAATGACGGTTTTATAACTGTGTCATTAACTGTGTCATTTTCTTGCGCGCTAATAAATGAGAGTAAAAACATCGTACTTTTTTCCCCCTCAAATAATTAATTCTAATTAAGAACAGATGAAGACAATGCACCTTTCCAGCATGGCTAGCTAGTTACTCTGCTAGAGTATGTACCCAGCAAGTCCGTAAAATACTGTTTTGTATCACTGTAGACTTGACATTTATGTATGGACATAATGTTTATCCATAAATTGATTTTTTTTTTATATTTATTTTTGTGAAAGAAATTATTTCTAATGTAAAGTATCTGTTACTCAGCTATTTTCTTATTAGTTCTGTAGTCAAATTGCTCATGAATTCAGTTATAATATTGATTTTACTTATGAGCTTTGTTTGGGTGCTCTGTCACGTGCTCAATTAATTTGATGTGTGAAAGTAAATGTTCTAAATAGCTATATCAAATTTAATAGTAAACAGAGGACATTTATAGTGCACATATTTAGACCCTAAAGGAAAAATTTCCATCCATCAATTTTCTGTAACCGTTTGTTCAATGTTGGTCGGCAGTGAGCCTGCAGCCTGTTCTGGGAACCGCAGGGCATATTGATGGGACACTGCTCAATCACCCCATTTCACACACACACACACACACACACACACACACACACACTCACACACTCACACACTCACTCACTC
>JAAGVU020000040.1:17404816-17444347 GCA_011763525.2 Mormyrus iriodes
ACACACACACACGCACACTCACACACCCACTCACACACACACACACACACACACACACACACACACACACACACTCACTCACTCACTCACACACACACACACACACACACACACACACACACACACACATACACACACACGCAGACAGCAATTTTGTAGTGATTCTGGAGTCTTCAGTTTGTTACAAAGATTTGCATGGTTATAAATTGTGTCCTTTTTGCATGTGAACTCCCTCAGTTGTTATTGAAAAGTCACTTTACTCCTTGTCCGTGTTAAAAATTGTCAGAGCATTTGCAGGAATTGTTGAAAAATTAGGTCATCTGATGTAACCAGCCTTCACAGTTGACCTCAGATGAAATCAAAATTAATTTATGGAGCACATTTAAAGCAACAAAGGTAGACAAAATCATGTAACGTATATATTGGCTTTCAAAATGAATTTCTCTTTCACAATTAATTGTTTTTGTTTTTTGTTTTTTTATTTTTAAATTTCTTTTGCCTTTTTCGTAGTATTATCCTAAATTTCAAATTGAGTTTGTGTAGCATGTGAACACCCCTTTTGTTTCAATTCTTTTTCAAAAATGCTTTTATATATGACCCCATTGGCTGGTTACTGGTTGAAAACTACTTTGTGATGTTTCACTCTCAAGGTTTGAAACCACACCCCTCTGGCAGAAAGGTCAGTGCCCTAACGTACAATATTCTGCTTTTCCTAGTTGTGTTCATTACTCATGCGAGGCCATCTACTGTCAAGAACCTCTCATCCACAATGCTGAAATGGCGTGCAGCAGTCCTAGATACTTTAATGGGGCCCGCTGCACAATCACTTGTAACCGTGGATACGTGCTGCAGATCCACCGGGATGATGACATCATCAAGACCCAGGTAGGGCTTAATGTACCTATAACAGACCCAGTGGGAACAAGCAGGGTTTTTTAGAGTCACACATATTTGAGTTTAGTCTGTGCTATTACTCTTATTCAGTCCTGAACAGTACATTGTGTTTTATGTTTTCAGCAGACATAGCAATCTTTTCCAGTCCTATTTGATAATCTCCCAAAAATATAAGGTGCCACAAATATATAAATTAATGCTCCCAATAAATGCAGGAGGTTGCCAGTGGGAGCAGTCTGAAGTGTTGGCTTGTTTATGGACTTGCATCTCTTTCCCCGATCTTTGTTTAGGAAGGATGAAATCATGGGAACTGCTGTCCATTCAGCAGAACTGTCATGCATGAAAGATGAAAAACGAGATAAATAAGGTTGATGGGTTTCAATAAGGTGGTCTATATTGACACACACACACACGGGCCCCTGTCTTAGTATCGGGTGATTAACAACCCAGTGGCACTGATGCACTGGTTTCAGTACAGAGCTAGGAAGATTTTTGGGGCTGACCTTTTTTTGCTAAGCATAGTTTTATTTTATTAAATTAGATTAGAATAAACTTTACTGTCATTGTGCAAAGTATTCAGACAACAAAATGCAGCTTGGCATCTAATCCAAAAGTGCAAAATTGTGCAAAAGCTGTTTGCTCTGTATGTTCACCAGCTATGTTTTGAATTTTGAAACATCTGTCAGATAACCGAAGGCCATAAGTTTCTAAACAAGCAATAATATAAAATAATATATATTTTTTTAAGTTTTACTATTGAAGACAGGTACCTTCTTTACAATTTGAAAAGTGACTTTTCGTAGGTTGACAAAAGTTTGATTAGCAATAAAAATGGCCAATTATTCTATACTCGTATACTGGGATATGGGCCAGTATGGATGCTTTTTTCTCCCTGTATGTGAACAAGTTAAGGCCCATTTCAGCCAAACGTTATTGCAGCGTTTAAAGAAAGCTATAGCATACGCAGTAGGGATGTAATTCGTTCAGGTCTATTTGCCGTCCAAACACTTTAAAGCCGCTCCTCCCTGCCGGCGCCCTCCCTGGGGCTAGCACTGGTGACACAGATGCGGATCACTGCCGCCTTTCTCTTTTGCTCCCCTCTCCTTCACTTGCGCATGCCTACCACAGCCAGACGACTCTTTGGCCTCGACCCGCAGAGGGTGTTCTGACACATGGGCCATTCACACATCAGCACCCGGCCGCCATTCTTGCCGCCTGGTTCATA
This sequence comes from Mormyrus iriodes, assembly GCA_011763525.2. NCBI lineage: Eukaryota > Metazoa > Chordata > Actinopteri > Osteoglossiformes > Mormyridae > Mormyrus > Mormyrus iriodes. Next base: position 17,406,936 of record JAAGVU020000040.1, read on the forward strand.
TGGGGACGGCCAGCGCAGGCAGGGTACATACACGGCTTTCCTGCCGGAGACCCACTCTGTTTGTGCCTCTTGGTTTCATTCCATTGATCTGTAAATGGGCTGACACAGACTACACAGATTATGTCCCACATCAGACACAAACACAAGCAGCGGAATCTGCTTTGTGTGAAACCAGAGTTGTTTTGCTTTTTTGCAACATTTTTTTTTTCCACTGTTGGTCTGAGAAGAAGAAAAAACAACTCCAATTAGTACAAAGTGAACCACCAAAAGGGTTTATTTTGAGTGCAAGGGAACAGCAATGACTTAAAACGGCAGCTTCCATGTTTCTGTGCATGTCTATCTTGTCCTGTGTGAGATGCTGAGAATATCACCTATAATTTGTAGGCAGGTAGGCATGCCGGAAGAGAATAGTCTTTAATCATTTCATGTTAGACAGACACTCATGATTATTTGTTCATTAGTCAGGTATTTTATATGGCATTTTATTTTAGTATTTTGGATGACTGTGCCTTGCAGATTAACCTACATTCCAGTGCTACAGAGAACACAGAGATTAGGTATGTTTGTGGATACCAGGGCTCATAATTGCTCTATTGCGCCGACCCCATCCTAGCTATTACCATAGGAAGCCTGGTTGTTTGTGATTTGTTCTGCCAAGGTGTTACTGAAAGCAGCGCGCGTGTGCTGGAATCCCCACATCCCCAGTAGGAAAAATATCTCATGAGGTCAGAAGAAGATGGGGGACAGGAGGTTTCTGGTTTTTTTCTTCTATTTTGGAGTGGGGGTTAAGGAAGGCTTTGGGGGCCAGAAAATATCTACCCAAGGCATCTGTGTTGAATTAGGCACAGTAGCCAGTGGTAGTTAAATACTCAGTGGAAGAGGAATCGGCAGCTGTAAATTTTTAAAAGAAGGAAACTCCATGCACGCAGGCCCCCCCCACACCCCCTGCCCGATGGGAGGGCAGTTCCCTTTTCCGACTGCTATTTACTGGCCAATCCCGTGTGTTTTTGAGAGGAGACTGAAAGGGTTAGGGAGGGCGTGTTGTTCACTCATGACAAAGGGGCGGGGGGGGGGGGGGGTGCTCCAGTAAGTGCTGCAGCATAAAAAGCTGCTCCTTAGCTTCTTTCCACTTTGTCTGTCTTTGCTTCCTATTCATCCCACACTTCTTGTTGTTGCTCCCCTCCGCTTTGGTCATTTCATTAACACCTTTTGTTTAGGGATTGCTGAGGTGGGCCTGAACAAAGCAAAGTAACATACAGCCTTTATTTGCTGAGCCTAACTGAGCCATGTCCCTTATCACTAGTTCCCTGATATTTTTATCACTTGTCAAAGAAAAAAGATTTTTTTTTATACGTGTATTTGCACATCTTTAACAATAAAATTTACGTAAATTGTTAATATGTTAACTTTTAATAAGTTTATGCACAAATGATTGGAATTATTCGCTTTCTTTATATTGTTATACAATATGTCACACCAAAATCACAAGGATGAAGCATATGTGTTACTTCTAGCAGAGCACTAGCAATATTATTTTTATATAGCACATAATAATAAAATTAATTATAATAATTCTAGTGCTTGTTTTTTTGTTATGTAATGTACATTTATAATCTTTATATCTGCCCATGTATGTTTGAGCCCTTATTTCGTCGTATTTGGTTTTTTAATTGTTATTATTATTATTGTTAGGTTTGTGCTGTTGTTCTGTTAGTTAAACTCTGGGGAGACTGTTGCTATGGGATTATTAGTGCTGATGAGTGACATAGGCTTTTTAAATTTTATTTTCAAACAGACTATTGCATTGTTTTAAAGAAAGCACCTTTCCCTTTTTCTTCTAATACATATGAAGTAGCTGTTTTAAAATATGCACAAACCTCAAAGGAGTTGTTATAATAGCACGATAATATTTCAACTCGTAATAAAAATGTCAAAAGTAATTTAAAAGGCTAATGAAATATAATATAAAGGATATAAGGCTGAAGCAAATCAGGAACTGTAATAATATCATTTTTAAGTTGAAAGCATTTTTAAAGCATTGTATTGCAGTTGTGTTCAATTCCTCTCACACTTTAACTTTCTTCACGGTGAGGGCGCCAATGCGCTTTACAATGCGTTTCAAACGTGCAAAAGTGAAATGCACACGAATATAAAGAGATGCCTGGAATGTGGTGTGTCAGCTGGAGGCAGACCGTTCCTCAGGAACACCAAGGAACTATCCAAGTTTCCCAAGGTGTGGAAGGCCTGTAAGGCGTAGTCGTCTGTCAACAGGCAAGGAAAGATGAGAAGGAAAAAGGGGGATAGAGAGAAAGTGGCTGAGAGATGCAGATGTTGGTGAAGAGTGATGTAAACTGCAAGGCAGAGGGGAAAAAAACAGGAATGGACAATGAGAAAGAAAGAAGGTGATCAGGGTGTAGGTCTACATAGAGGGGTTTCACCTGCTTCTCTAACACGTAGAGGGCAGAGAAGCCGCTGCATTTGCTATGTAGGACAGTGGTGGTTCCCCAGTTCGGTGTGTGTGCATGCAATAAATTAGTGTCACAGAGCTTATGGGATATTTTTGGGAGTATTTCAGGAGTGCATATAAATATATCATATTCATTTTCAATGTGTTAATTTGGTATATGTCATCAGTTTTTAATAAATGAACAACTGAATTAATTATAAATTGAATTAATTGCAAAAAAATAAATTCTACAATTACACACTCCTCAGCAGTCAATACTGGAAGGCCGTAGAGTCTAAAGCTGCTACTTTTTTCTTATTCAAACCAACAGACTGGTTCATCTGTTCACAAACTAGCTGAATGTTTTAGGCCGCAGTTTTCAGAAGGGTAATTGCAGGGTAATTAGTGTTTATTCACCTCAAAGACCACTGTTCATTATGTAAAACTAACAACGTGAAAAAGACCAGACTGTTCATATAAGTTAGCGGCATCCAAACTATAATTCTTTTAAACCATGTGAAATTCCATCAAGAAAGTAGCACTGCAGTCAGCACCCTGCTGCAGAGGGCGCATTGCGTGTGCATGTCTTTCCACATATGTGCGAGTGAGAATAAGAGGCATTTTCATCTTCATTGCAGCCTGCGGGCTGTTCGCTAGCTATAAATACGTGTGGTTGTCTAATTAATCCTCAGACTGGGCTGCCGGAGGTCCAGCGGGGCCAACGGGAACAGTGAGCAGTGACCGCTGCTGTCTGGGGTCTACCGACGGGATTTCCTAGGCTTTTCGAGGGCTGGGGGCTGTGCTTTCTGTCTGCCTGGAGAGGTGACAGCATTGTCTGATTTATAGCTACTGTCATGATACCGATCAAAAGTTGTAGCTACGTTCTTTTATATCAGGTTGTTAAAACTTTGTGCAATGCCCTATGGAGATGACCTTTCAAACTGAAAGAACTAGGAGAGGAGTAACGGACGGGGAATTGTTTGACTGATGGCTTTTTGTTTCATTGTTTGTTTTGTTCTTCACATCTGATTTTATTATTTAAGAGTAGAATGTGCTAAGTGCCTGAGAACTTTATGCACGGTAGGCAGAGGCTGGACAGCAGGGACAAGGGTTACAGCGTTCCGTTTTGCATAAAAAGTAATATGCAATAATACATTTTTAAACATAAAAAACAAATAATTCCATCAGTTATAATATTGCTAAACAGTCCTGAGATTATTTTGTTTTCTGCAGTTCTCTCCAATCTAATATGTAATACCATTTAATTACAAACTTAATTAAAGAGTATAATGGCTTCGTTACAGGTATTTATTTCTCCAGAATGGTGGACTTAAAAGAGTAAAACATTCTTCCTTCAATACAACATACTGTTTGTATCACTTAAAAAGGATAACACAGAAGGGCCTGTAAGCTTCTGGCTGGCTGAAGACCTTACATAATCTTCAAATGGTCTTGGTCTGAAACATACACCCATGCGCACACTTGTGCAATCCCTTGTGTGGTCTTCGATTCCAATTTTCAGTCATAACTCCAGTGCACAGTGACCCGAAAAGATCTGTTTCCAATAAAGGGTTTCCAGCGAAGGAGGGGGAGAAAGGAAAAGGAGAAATGGAAAAAAAGACACTGCTCGCAACTGAGTCTGGATTGCATTTTACATTCTGTTTCCTGCTGTTTTGCTCACTTTCTGCTGGTGGTACATTTTCTGAGAGGGTACAGTACATTAGATAAGCACTGGAATCCAGAGCATTGCTTCAGTGCTGTTTGTTTAAAGCCCGGTTCCTCAGTGAATGCATGCACTCCTTTCCCAGAGGGGTGTAGGTAATGGCCATGTCACCCTGGTCCATGAGGAGGTGCATTTATGGACAAGGGTAACAAACTTCTCTCTATAGCTATGATTATTAGCAAAACACTAGCTGAGGATATATTACATTTATGATTAATACTACCTGTTGTACATTTAAGGATAATGTTACACAGCAGCAATGTCTCAGTAAAATTCCTTTCTGTAATTTAATAAAGAGTAATTCATTGATAAACTGAGGCTTAAGTGAAATATTATATCTAGTATATGGTATAGTAAATATTAGTGAAAGGCTGCATATAAGTTGCACTTTTAGTGTGTGGAGTGTTCTCCATGTGTTTGCATGGGTTTCCTCCAGGTACTCCAGTTTCCTCCTGCTGTCCAAAGTATGTAGTTAGATGAATTGATGGTGATGTAATAATGTAACACTGCAATTAATAAAGTCATGAAATCTGAAATCCTAACTCTTGTTTTGGAGTATATTAAATGAATGTACTAGTCATTAGTAGGGAGAGAAATATCCATCCATCCATTTTCCATACCTTCCTTTCCTTCTGTGAGAAATCTGCATTCCTCCCACCAGCTCTGACTGTCTCATTATGGCCTCCTGTTTCCTTGTGCGTCCTGATGCTGCTCAGTGACTCCCTCTGGATGGTCTGAGGCAGGAATGCTCTGTCTCTTCACCACTGGTGTGCGGTACATTGCACAGTGTCACAGTTTGTGTTTTGTCTGTGGCTCTGTTCTCTGAGAGAGGACAATAGCATTACTTAGGGAGAGTTAAAAGTTCTTTGGCTGGGACAAGTGGAAATGGTTCTGTCCAGTTTCTGGCAGCCTCTGTGTTTCTGTGTTTTCCCGTCAGCGTCCTGGTGACTATTTTATTAGTATTATACTACTGTAATTTAGACATTCATGCAACCTGAAATTATTCTTAACCATATGTGTAAATTCTTTCAGTCTTTCTAACTAGTGCGTAGAAAGTAAGGTCAGTGGATAGAAAAAGAGCTTTATGGGATTCTTTTGGATTGGATTACACATTGACTTATTTATATTTTTTATTAATTTAAATTGACTTGCTTGTGTTGGCTGTTTTCTGAGCAGTACATTCTTCAAGTAGTTTTATTTGCCTTCAGGTCTCTGAGAATGAGCTCAGTAATTTTATGCAATAAAAAGATGCAATTAGACCAATAAAATACATAGGATACAAATTCTATTCAAAGTCCCATACAACATTGTTCTGTAAACAGTAGCAGGTTAGACTTGACTTTGGAAATGTCTTCAAATTAATAGCAGGCTTTTCAAGTTTCACTTATAACCTTTAACTCATTTATCTATATTTGTTATGCAGTTGTTATGAATAATGTTCTAATATAAAAGGGTTCGACAAAATAATAGAAACAGCTAACAGCATGTTAACATCTAGGACCAATAAAGAGTTGCAGCACCATTTGCCTTCAAAACAGCTTTAATTGTTCTCGGAATGCTCTCAAACAAGGCCTGAATATATGTAGTGGGATACAGAACCATTCTTTAAGATTAAAAGCCTGCAGTTCATTGGAGAAGGAGTTGGAAATCTATTTTGCACTCTGCAATCCATAACTTCCTATGAAGGATCCAAGATCTTTAGACCTGGTGATAGGGGAGGCCATTTGACGTCATCCTGGTGTTCATGAAACCACTCCTGTATTTATTTAGTGGTGTGTACAAGGATATAATCACCTTGGAATATGGTAATATCATGGAGGCAACACGCGCGAACCTGGTCATGCGAAGAAGTCTCTTATCCCATGTCTGTTATACACCCCTGCACAATTAACATTGAATGTAATGATTGCCATGGGGAGGCTGCCCATACTAACAGGCTTTGTAGTTTGAGGGCATACTTTGGGTTTTTCCAAATGTTTAAAGATAACTTATCAGACCATTTAACTTAATCATATAACAAAAATAGCTTTGTTCTCCTTTCTCCAGGTTATTCAGTTCAATTCAATTTTATTTGTATGGTGTATTTCCGCAACATTACACTGTATCAAAGCACTTTACATTGTCTCTGCCCAATGTCATTATCTGTCTTTGTGCCTTAGCTTTGGATGCAAGTGGCATTTTTCAGGCTGGCAGCATTTTTTGGACTGGGTCACATAGTTAAGTGTCTGTCTATCCCTGTTCCTGGGCATTGACTTGCAACTGCTGTTTCTTTGTTGAAGTAGTTTGTCCTATTGAAACCTTAAATAATTTAGCAGTTTTTGTGGCCGATGCACCTGCAATTTGGCCACCAGCTCTTCGGCCTTGTTGGAATTTTATTGCTGCCTGGTGTTGCTTTGAAAACTCACATTATCAAAGTGCTTATTGTCTGATCTCTCATAGCCGATGCATACCAGTTACTGTGCTTTAGTTCGTTCAGAGTCCTTTTGTGTGTTGTATCTGTTAATTTGTCTAGCCTCTATTTCGAATACATCAAATAAAATAAATGATTCTAGCTAAAGTGTTGGTAATATCAACCAAGAAACCATGAAATTGAGTATCAAGAAGCAGCACGGACAGATAATTCTTGTTTTCCACTTGTCCTGCAGTCAGACTCCATAGTAACTATCACCTGTGCCGATGGCAAGTGGAACAAGCAGGTGACTTGTGAACCTGTGGATTGCGGTCGGCCAGACAAATATCATGTGCACCCAGCTGTCTTCCATTTTCCTGAGGGAACCACCTATGGCAAGAGATGCACCTTCCAGTGCAAAGAGCCCGCTCAGCTCGTAGGTGAGGAGAACCACGTAAATGTCCAATGAACACTAACAAGAAACTAAATGATAAAGAGGTACAGAGAAACAACTGCAAGCTGGACGTTTATGTTTATACACGTTATAATTGCACATTACATGACACAGGAAATGCCTTTGTTTGAGGCAGAGAGCTAAAGAATTGGTCATGATTTGGATTTAAACACAGAGACTGATGTGATCAAAATAGACGGCATCGGAAAACAGCCTTTGGGATCAGATCACAAGTGCGAAGGGCAGACACTAACAGTCACAAAACAAGGAAAATTTTGATTAAATCAGTAAAACCTGTCTTTGCATCTTTATGTATTTTCTGTATTGCTGACATGGTTTGTATTAGCTCCAGTGTGAAGAAGCTTTGTCCAGTTTGAACTGAAGAAAATAACCTTTCAAAAGGAGTTAAATGATACTTTTAAGGCTTTCATCTCTGCCCATCTCACCTGCCCAATGGCCTTCTCTCTGTCATTACCCCATCTGCTCTCAGGCTCCAACAACACGCTGACATGCATGGAGGATGGCATGTGGTCCTTCCCAGAGGCACTCTGTGAGCTGCGCTGTCCCACCCCACCCCCAGTTCCCAACGCCATCCTGCAGACCCGGCGGTGCAATTCTACTGGCCTGAAGGTGGGCTCCTTCTGCAAGTACAAGTGCAAGCCTGGCTACCACGTCGGCAACGCCGACAAGCTGAAAAGGTGAGGGCCAGCCATGTTTCTGCTGACACCAGCGCTTATATGATTTTGGACATGAATGAATAAATATATATATATTTTTTTTTAGTAAAAGTGTAAGGTGGGACACGAATTATTTTTGTTCAGTTTAATAAATTATTTGAGGCTTGCAATCTGTCATTTGTTTCCTGACTATATTATTGTAAATATTATAGTGAAAGCAGTTTGCAGTTTTCATCTTTCCATCAGTACACCCACCCATTCGTCATTATCTCCTAACCACTTAACCTTATCAGAGTTGTGGGGGGTGCTGGAGCCTATCCCAAACAGCACTGGGCAAAAGGCTGGGGTGCACCGCGTAGAGGAAGCCAATCAACTTGCTGTCTAGTTTTGCTTATTTAAATCCATTTATTTTGTGTCCGTACCGTGAGGTGTCTATCCTCTGCATTCACCTTTTAATTCTGAGCTCCCAGTCTAAAGTGCACCCAGTGTCCCTGTGTTTTTAGTGATGCTGTCTCCATCCCCAGGCGTGCATTCAAAAGACAGTGCACTGAGGATGGGAGCTGGCAGGAGGGAGCCTGCGAGCCGGTGACCTGTCCACCTCCACCCCCTGTCTTCCACGACAGCTTCCGGTGCACCGATGGCTTCAGGTTCAACAGCGACTGCTGGATCAACTGTGACGCAGACAACCATACGGTGAGTCAGCACGCTCCGCTCCCCAAGGTCTGTCAGCTATTCTCTCCATTGCTTCCTTTCCTGTTTGGGTTACGTCACTGTTCCTCATTGTTTCTTGTCAGCCAGCCATCTTCTTCTACTTTTCCTTCTTGATTTGTCTGTTTTGTCACCAGAAGACATTACATCTGATGTCATGTCAGCCTGGCTGTGCCAACCTGGATTTAAGACTAAGGCTGGCTTTAAATAAAGCCCTAACTCCACACTGTATTTCGTACCTGCTAGGAACTGGATTTAAAGGTTAACCAAATGTTAAAGTGTGACGTCAGTGTTACCTCTTTTATTTTTTCCATCTCATTAAGCAGGCCTTCTCAATGACTACTCACAATTTCTTATGATGCATTGCTATATTCTTGGTTTATCCACAGCCAAACAATCTGTTGGCGAAGAATATGAGTAATGGAATTGACGTATACGAGACGATTAGTCAGTCTGCTACATAAAACATGACATAAGCTTTGTATAATGTCTAGGTTTATAAAAATACGTTTCAAGTACTTGCGCCGTTGATTTCAGGGTCCCACTACCAACATGATTCGATGCAGAAAGGATGGAAACTGGACTGGCTCATTGAAGATTTGCCCTCAGATGAAAGGACAGTGCTCCCTTCCTCAAAACCTGAGTCCCAGCATCCGTGTCAGCTGTAGGAACGGACATGGCATAGGTCTGTGCTCGCAACCATCCCTACAAAAATATATCCATGCAAAGATTGTGTTTTTTATTCATGCTCTTGTGGCATAACATGAATATTATACTATGGATTGCAAAAAAATTATATTTATTACTATTTCTCTGCTCTGACTGATTTCTACAGTATTTTGTGCTTTTCAAACATCATTCATTTAGTTCTGCTCAAACCCAAACCTAGAGTCATCTTGTAGTGGAATTTCCATTAGGCTTCTCATAATTGTAATGTTATTTTATTCCTCATGCCCTTTTAGGTGAAGAGTGTGAACTGATGTGCAAGGACAGAAATAACAATGTCGTCGTCTTGAGCAGCAACACAACAGTAGAAGCCATAATGAAAGACCACTGGATGAATCCACCCAAAGTCAAGGTGAGGTCACCACTGACTTCACCTCAGGGTGGAGGCAAGAAGTCCATGACTGAACTAGTGCATCTGGAAACAAAGCTGACACCTTTATATCTGAACAGCATATACTGTAATAAAAATAGAAAATGATTAATGCTAGTGCCACAATGTTAATAGCCTTGAATACAGTAAAATATAGAGGTGTATAGGCCACCTTAATTAAGAGATTTACTTATTAAGGCGGAACTATTAATTAGACAGCAAAATGTGCAGCCAGCCTAAGCTCTGAATCTGCACCATCCTGTACCCCATCGCAGTAACTGATTCAACTGCTCATTAGCCATTGAGCATCCTGGTGAGTTGCAAAACTAAAGACAATAGTCTGTCCACTAAACATACCCTCCACTGATAGCTCTAAAGTCCTACAAACATAATGTTCTATCATTTTCTCCCACTATTTCATGCGAGTTTTATTGGAGTGATGGAGAATGTGCTCTGCCCAGTGGGGCCACATACTCTTTTCTGCTGTTAAGCTCTCCTTGCAGTAGGTAAGGCTTAGGAAGCTGAACTTAGGGCAGGGTTAGATGAAAGGTGTGTTCCATTACTTGGCACAACACATGACTACCCAGGTTAACATAAATTACTATTCATCACTAGCAGAGTCAGGCAAGTAGTAGCCATTGCTGGTAATTACTCTGCATTGGAAAAACAAGGTAACTGTAATCTCTTAATGAATGTGCCCTGCTACTGTGGCGAGACACAGTCATTATAATCCAGAGACAGTGCATCCTCTGTAAAAGATTGAGTTACAGGGAACAGTGACGCGTTCACATTTAAATGTATAAATTAAAATTAAATGTGGCTAAATCATTTTTAATGAGAGCTCATTGTACTGAGAATTTCGATACTGACACTATTTATATATGAATACTTTGAAAGAAATTTAATAGCATTTGAACGGCTATCTGTCTATGCCAATAAATATATACACACACACACACACACACACACACACACATATATATGTATATATATATAATAAATCTGATATATGCAAGATTTGCAAAGGTATATATATATATATGTTGTAGTATAATTTATTATTATTATTATTATTATTATTATTATTATTATTATTATTATTATTATACATTTATGCACAGTTCTCTGATCGAGCGGTTTTATATGGTGTGATGAAACGTTTCCCATATGTTTGACTGGAAGTGTATTTCTATACAGTAAAATACACTGTATTGACCGAGTTACACATTGTAATAGGTCTCAAAAAAATTGGAGCAAAGTTTAAATCTGAGAAACAAATGGGGAAACAGTAATGTAATCTCTCACATTAAACTTGTGTTTTGAAAAATGTCCACATGACCTAGATTGCATGTGTGCTAATGAGTAAATGTGGTAGATAGGAGGCCCTTTGCTATGTTTCCACCGATTGGATCCGCAATATGCTTCGTCAGTCCACTACAGTATTATTACAGGCGTTCCCTGTGGTCGCTGACAGTGTTTGGAAGGTAACCAACTTTTCCACAATAACTACCATTCTCTAATGATTGTTCCTCCTTGGGTTTTATTGCTCAGATACAATCGGCCTCTGGAACTCCAGCTTTCTGTAAACTCAGTTTCATTTATTGTTAACATTGGGAAAAAGCATGCAATTCTTAAGAGGTATTCTGGCAAATTCTGGATGTTGGATTCTGACTGATTGTTTACTCCTTAATCAGCAGTTGGGGTAGATCATAAGGTCACTATGTGGCGAACTTTGCTGTTTTTAGTTCCTGTGATTGGTTGTTACAGTTTTTTTGCCTTTACCTTTACGATCAATTAACAAGTTTACATCAACAGATGGTCTTGACATATACACGGTTAGAATGTGCCTCAAATATGTGTCTCTATAATGGCTGAATAACATAATTTGCGTCAAATTTCGGTATCTTTTTTTAACCTTAACCTGGATCACATAGGCACGCATGTAAACTGTGTTAGTCTCAGCTACGTATGGAGGCGCACACAGAGACGTCCACATACGCAGAGGGGCAGCTGCTGCTGATGGAAAAGGCTGAGTCTTTGCGTTGATGGCTGGAAAATCTGAAACTCCTCAGCAGAAAAACAGTCCGGATGCAGATAGTATAAAAAGTCTATTTAATAGAAGTCAGGTAAGCCTCAAACAGCGCAGGGCTTGAGAGGAACTATAAAAACAAGCAGAGGCTTCTTGAGCAGACGGTTTAAATTAGCCCTTATATAAACAAGTAGCCAGAGCTCAGTGTGACATTGAATACTAAGTGTGTGTAGATGTCCCAGACTAGGACTCAACGCCTTGCCCGCCGTCCACCAACACCAGAACGCCAGCTTTCTTGGAATTATTATGTTTATGGTCAACATTTCCATTCCCCCCATTCCTTCCCATGAGTCCCCCAGAACACATCGTTATACCACTCCAAACATCCTCTACCTGTGTCAGCTTAGAAGGAACCTGCCTCCAGAAGTAACCCGTTGTAGATGTAAACACTTGCCTCCCTGTGAAAAGCAGGACCTGGACCCTGCTAAGGTGGACACAATGATACAGCCGTCCCAGTGCGTGAGGACAGTAACCTTCTGCTTATTGTGTTCTGTGTTTAGTAGAATGTGTCCTGTAGTCCTGTAGAGCAGGTCTGCAGCCTTCAAAGCACATCTCACATGAGAGAAATGCCACCATAACCCAGGCTAGTGTCTTTTTGAGGATTGACATATATCTCACAAGTACTTGCGCCGTTGATTTCAGGGTCCCACTACCAACATGATTCGATGCATGATGTTTGTGGTGAATTAGGAAGGCCTTGAAAAAGTAGAGGTGGGACTTAAAAAAAAAAAGTTTAGATAAAAAGACAAGTATAAGAGACACTCAGCCAGCTTTGAAAATCAAGCACTAAGCTCAGATTTGATTTCCTGACATGAGTATCTCAATATGATGAAAGTATTGTTAGGCTTGTACTGTATGTCTGTCCAAAGTTCCGATATTTGCAGAAAGGTGTCAGATCAGTATCTGTTATGCATTTGTTCTCAGTGGTTCATAACATTACAATCATTTAAGGTGTATTCAAAACATGACAAAAAGTTAGCAAAAATATTCAAAATAAATCGGAACACTTTTCAGAACACAATGGTGTAATCTTGCTGGTATATGTTCAGGACAATTCCTAACGGTATAATTATGTGCTTCTTTGAAGAAGCAACTCAGTAGAGCAGCAAGAGTGACAAACAGGTTTCCACTGGATGTAACCATTACTAAATCCTTATAACACCAACCCAGATAAAGTGGTTAAAATACATTTATAAAATGAATTCATGCCGCTATAACTACAACTGTAAATATGAAATAAAGCATATATTTGGTAAAATACAACTATACCGTACTCTGTGTCTCTCTGCAACATTCCTTACATGTTTTAAGTGTTAAAAGTGAGTGCTTAAGTGTTAGAAAACCAATTATTCAGTTTCAGAATATATGCCAGGTAAACACAGAATCATTCCTTAATAATGGAAATTTCTAAGTTCACATGAAAGGAGAGCATGTTGTGATATATACATATGTATGTGTGTGTGTTATGAAATAAGTAGAACAGTGAAATGTGTAGGTGTTTTTTTTAGGTATTGTAATGGAATAATGGAGAATATGAAATGAACATATAAAGCTCAACATATAAAGTTCAAATTGTGTAGATTTTCAGCGAAATTTTGCATGTTGCATGTTTGCCAATGCTGTGCCATCCCTGTCTGATATACTGTCTGCCGCTTTGTACAAAAGGGCCTGTTAAATAAATACACACATGTAAAGCCAGCCTTTTGCAATGATTTTAAATGAAAGCTTACAGAAAGACATATTGCAGTGGCAGTTAAATTTATTTTATTAAAACCAGCTATATATCTGGAATAATGGATGGAAGTAAGGATACATGGTTGGAGGATGGGTGGATGGATTACTTTATTATAATTCCACATACTGGAAAAGCTGGCGGGAGCAGTGATTTCCTTACAGAAATGCTATATGAAGCCTCACATTTTAGTTACCTTCTCACATGCCTTTGATAGAAGGAACTCTCGAGGGACACATTTCCGAGTACGTGGTATGTACGAACATGTATGATGTGCTTATGTTTTTTTCTGTTTCCATGCAGAGTATAGTGTGTACAATGGGCCTGAAATGGTACCCACACCCGGAAACATTGCAATGCATTAAAGGTTGTGAGGTAAGAGCCTTTACATAACCTGCCAACAGGTTAATCATTCAGTGACTTCTTTTTCCCAAAACATTTCAGGTCATTTTTATTAAGTCTCAAAATCACCTATGCACTTTTTTTTTTTTTTATAAGGGATCTCGTAACTGTGTTAGCCCCAGAAATTTGTCTGACATTGGAGAAACCCTATGTGGACTATAGATGTATATATGGATTATGGATTTCCATTTTTTCCATACTTGCCTTGATACATAATATATTTCTGGGAGGTTCCAGATTTGCCATGAAATATTATGATGATTTTTATAAATTTTCTGACAAAGGTGCTGTATCACTTTGATGATAGTTCAGACAATACCAGAGAAAGAACCTACTAATTGTGTTTTGGGTCAGACATGGCATTACGGTCATATTCACTACCTATATCATTTAGTGTCTGTTTCAGTTTTAGGACCTAAACTATTTCATTTTTAAATGAAGACTCTTTAAAGTTATAGCTGTTTAAATGCAAAATAAAGCTAAATTAAGGTTCACCAAAGTTCTTAACAATCTGTAAGCAATCCAGAGGCAACAGATTTAATGTGTCAGTTTTCACTACAAGCTTATATGGCTAATAAAACATACGGATCAGGTTTTGGATTTAAATGGTATAAACTGACATTTAATGCAGGCTTTTATTTTTGGATGGGGGCTTGATTTTTTAATATGTTGCTTTTAGAGAACTTGAAAATTGATTGCAATTTGCCCACTTACCAAATGTACAATGGTTTTCTTGACTTTCCACTGAAAGTGGTCAGACATGCAGAAATTGAGGGTTGCAAACTTTAACACCACACAAAAACAGTAGAAAACAAAATTGAACCAAGTTTAATAGTTACATGACATGAGACTTAATGTTTTTGTCTCTGTTTCTGTCTGTTTATGCTTCTTCCAGTTACAAATCTTGATAATTCTTCACGTGTGATCGCTGTGGGATTGAGATGGCACTTGGCGTTTCCTAGTTTGTGTTGCTTCTTGAACATGATGTGTAATAGTACTAACAGCCATCAAAGAATGGCCATAGGGCTATTCAGCAGCTAATGAACACCGTGGCTTTATTGGTCTCTGTGCTTTTTTGTTTTGCTTTATGATAGGATTAGAAAAAATGAGCACACATTGATACAGCCATTTGCGTAACATGGCAAAGATTACATGGACGCATAAAGCTTACAAAGCCGACTAATAAGCACAATAACAAACACTTTAAAAATGTATTTTGTTTTCAATTTTCATAGCTTGCTTTCTCAGTGTTTACGTATTATAACAGTTTCCTCTGTTTCATTGATCCATAAAGTCCATATAAAGCATCATATTGATGCTCAAGGATAAACAATTGCATACTAAAATAAGAGAACACAATATGATTAAACACATTTTTTTAACCTGACTTGAATGGAAAGTTTAATTAAAATGAATTTTACAGAAAGAGAAAACATAAGTTGCCCAGTAACAGTGCTATACTGTATTAAATTGTTTAAAATTAGATGTTCTCCAGTTGCAACCTCACGTGTGAATCATTAGCATTCAATTCACACACCCAAACTTATATGAATGACATCTGAGAAATTCTTTGACGTAAATGAATTTCAAAAGTACTGTTATCGGCTCTGTAAAATGTTTTCCAGCCAATTAGCAACAACTCCATGCAGTCAGGCTTCCTGCCCCATGGCACTCAACTGTTCAACTGACACATTAAAAGCTTCAAAACTAGGTTCTTTTGAGTCCACATGTACAAATTACATGGTTGCTGGGTTGCTTTCAAATAAATACTGTATTCAGACACTTAGTATTTGCACAGCACAAGACTTTGAGATCATGTGGTTTAGTCAAACACCCTGGAGTTTGTGCTCATTTAGTTTAGGGGGATGTTTGATAGGGCAAGTGAAACTCCAACAAGTCTTACCTTTTAAGCACTTATTGTCAAGAAAATGTGCAGAATTTTTCTTGAGTGACACATATATATTTAATAGGTGTTCAGTTGCTCTATTAACTTGGCCTCTTCACTTACCGAGGGAAAAAATACTAGGAATGAGTGGGATGAAGCTCAGTTCTTCAGAATGAATATGTATGTGTGTGTTTATATTATTGTGAGTATTTGTCAGGGTGGATGGCATACGGGAAGACACAGCCTTAAGTACAGAGCAAACTAACAGCATTCTCTATGAAGAGAGTTTAACACAACTAGTGAGAAATCTTGCTGGATTTACTTCTTTTTTAACTTAGCAATGTAGCTGCATTAAGCTGGCAAGGCTAACCAACTTTATGGCTTTTTTGGATAAGTTTTTACCACAAAATGATGGTGACTGTTCTTCCCCTTACACTTCTTCTACCATAGCCCTTTATGGGTGACAATTACTGCGATGCCATCAACAACCGAGCATTCTGTAACTATGATGGTGGAGACTGCTGCCATTCAACCGTCAAAACTAAAAAGGTAAGCAGCTAATGTTCTTCTCATTGTTCTGTATTGGATGAGTGTATCCAGGTGGGTTTTATGGATGTTTTTTTATGGTTTTATATATCCATCCCATTTCAGTAACTGTGTATCTAGTTGGGGGTCACTATGGAGAATGTATATATACACATGCATGTGCATGACTCTGTTTCATACGTGTGAACAGTGGCTGGACTGGCTTTATATATATAAATTAAAAAAATGCCAAGATTCTGGTTTGGAAAATGTTGCTAAATGGTATATTTTGAAGGCAGCCTCAGATTTTATTATCAGTTGTGCCTTTCATTTTCCTTTTTAATAGAAGCAGTTTGTAGAACCCTTTGGTTCTCCTTTATTTTACATGGGGCTGCCAGCATTCACACACCCCGTCACCCCTCATTTGACTCGGAGCTGTTTTCAGTGGCTGCTGATCTCACTATTCCTGGAAGTTCACAGTTCGCTTAATTTTGCATAATTTGTGACTCTAACTGACCAGGCGTATTTAAGAAATTAAGATTGATTGTGGCCCACAAAAAGATCTTATTTTCATGAAAATTGCTCTGAAATACTTTTACAAAGTACTTACGAATTAAGATGATTCATCTAACCTAAATATCAAAGGCCAGAAATACACTGTACAGTACAGAGTAATTCTATATCTTAATTAAACTTTGACTCACCCATTAATACCAATTTCAGACCCTCTCTCTATCGTACTTTATATAAATACACTTGATCTAACGTGCACATATATGTAAATCAAAACCTGGTGCTTTTTTTTGTTTATTCGAGGTAGAAGGTAGTCAAACATGTAACCAGGGCTGGTTGTAGCCCATGTGGTGCCACGGGCCAGCTTCACCGAAAAAATATTGTTATTTTATATTATATTATAACACAAATATAATTATAAGTTACATTATAAAAAAAACAACAATTAAATAAAAGAGTTCATTACAAATAAAAATAATTATATATCTAAAATAACAGGTGCCTTGAAGTCATAGAACATTATTATTTCTCTCTATTATTAACTTTTTTGATAACTTTAATTGTGTTAATTTTGATGCCCCAATGGGATAATAGTATGAGCAAAGATTTTGAATAGAATTTACTTTCTATACTGATCATACAGACTATAAAATCATTTTTGATGGTATTGCACCATGATTGTTTGAGAATAAAATTCCAAAGTGTGCAATTAATCGTGATTTAAAAAATGAATCGTTTGATAGCCCTACTAACAATTTGTTGGTTACACTATGCTTCCCTAACAGCATGCGTGACACCATTCCCCTCCCCCCACATTCTGTAGCTGGTCAGTATCGGCACTGCAGAGGACATGAGTACTTCTAAGGCGCGAGCAAGCCAATTTCACTGGTTGGACGTTACACACCGCTTTCAACGGAACTTAGCTAGCTAAGTTGGTGCCCTAAGCAGCTATCAATGTCACCTATAAGTCACCTATAAGAGAACCCTTTTTCATACCTTCAGGTGTGAAAAGGCCCAAATTAACCTAAACCAAATAAATGCATAAGTAAGGACATCTGAACATTTTAATAAATAATGACATCTGACTTGTGGCATGTTTGCTTAATATAAATCTGGCTTTTATAAGCAGAGCAAAGTTAGCACACAGATTTCAGAGAGACATATTCAAATTCCTGGAGCAAAAAGAATATATATCGGTCTTTAAAAGGATACAGTATCACTTAGCCATTTGGGGCAGTAGTGAATCTTCCTAGGCGTGGCTGTCTTACCAAAAAGTCTTACCAATGAAGTACAGCTATACAGCATGTCCTGCAGATCCCTTTAACAACAACAAGATCTATAGATCTCTCTTGCCTCCGCTGAGACATGTATATGTTTCTAACTTCAGAATAATGATATGTTAAAAATGGGAAAAAAGGGTAAGTAGCAAAGTGGAAACCATTGTTCACTAAAAATTATTTAAAATCTCATTCATAAACAACCTAAAGAATCCTCAGTTGTTCTCGGACAAGGCCCTGTGAATAGATATGTTTATAGTCAACTAGAATCTGGTGTCAAATAATTTGTTGCCACGTCGCACAGTAAATACCTCACGTGAGTGGTCAAGCACTGTGGTGTTGTTATGGTCTGGATGGTCAGGTCATCTGTCATTCAGATGAAGCTTAGCTAGGTCATGAAGGAGGACAGTTGTGCAAATTTGTTGCCAACTCTTTATTGTAGTTAAGCCCCATTGAAATACTCTTTCATAATTGAAGCAAATGTTTTATGCTTGTGAACTTACAAATGTCACTAAGTTGGAGAATGTGTGTAAAAAGTCTTTGGTTGTGATCTTTGTTGCTGAGGCAGGACATTGGTGGAGAGAAACAAAATTAACATGCAACTTATAGATGAATATTATAATTAGTGTTCTGACCCAGCTATTAATCCTAGTTTTCATGAGTGGTGCTTTTCTTCAGAATCGTGTCTTTTAGTCTTGCATTGAGTGCCATCTTTGTCAAAACTTTAAATAGCTTATTTTTTTTCTGTTTGCTTAATACCGGTGTCATTTGTAAAATGTAGAAACTGAGTAAAAATACCAGCATAATGACACTATAAGCAATATAACAGTATAAGAGTTATTGTAAAAAATGAACCTTTTTGCTGATAACATTCTTAATGGCTGTGATAACTTTACATTTGCCTGGCATGGTTAGTGACTAAAGAGGGTTAAAGTTTTTAGCAAAACCAACTTAATCAAGCTCTACAGAATCATATAGCAAGTGCTTTGTATTTGCTTTAGTGTTGTGTAGAACAATCTGTTTGGATTTTTTTTTCACTCATACTGCTGATGAGCTAAAGAGGCTTACGGATAAATTAACCGACAAGCAAGCTAGCAGCTACTTGTCCCCTCACAGGCTGTCTCCTTTCTGGGTGGTCGAGTGCAGCCAAATGGTGAGGAAAGCCCCTTTAATTACTGGGCCTCTTGGTGGAGGAGGGGAGTCTCTCCAGCTTTTTCTGCAGCTCTGAAGACTAACAGGCGTTTCTGTGGCATGCCAGTGCATATTCTCAGTGGAATACACAACATGTTGAGAAATATTCTGTAACAGCATTTTGACCGGACTGTTAAAATTTAAATGCTGCTGTAAATAATACAGGAACTTATAAACTGGGGGCCATTAGCTTCTTCACACCACAGGTTTACCCAAGCAAATAATAAAACAAATTGAACATCCTCCCTTCTTTAAATGCTGGCACTGATTTCAGTACAGCCAAATGAGGGAGGGCATTGCCATGTCTGCTCTGTACAAAATGGATGCCCTAATTGACTGAGGAGACAAGGGGTTACAGTGAGTAATGAGGCTGCTGCGATTAGGGCTGTAAGTTTTCTGCACAAATGAAAGCCAAGAAAGCAGTGAATCAGTCTGCTGGTCATAATAAACTACTGCGATGCAAGCCTCCAGTGGTGTTAGTGGTTACTCTATGAATATAGTACAGAAGTAGACATGTTTAAAAAAAATGGGGGAAACATGATGCTAAAACACTAACCCTTGGATCTTACGTGCTCGTAAAAGTGTGATGGGAAAGAACTAGACCATAATGATGTTCTCTGTCATTCTTTCTGTTGCTACACACTGGTTTCACTTCCTTTGGACTGGACCGGTACTTCCACAATGTTTTTTAATATTGTAAAGAGGGGAAAAAGCGTTTTCTTTGTTTTTTGGTACTTGTTTTTTTCCAGTTCCAGTGGTCCAGGTTGTCACAAAGCACCATTAGGTCTTTGGCCAGATCTCACTCTAGCCAAGGTTATTTCCTCCCAAAGGTGCCATCAATGAGGCATATAGCACTCTCCAGACCTACTGAGCATTTAGTAAAATGACTAAGGCAATACCTGGGGAGGTGCAGAGATAGTCAAGGTTAATGTGTAGTAATATTAGTTCCTTTTCTGTTCCATCTCAATTCATATTGAAAGATACTGTGTGTTATACAATTTGAAGTGTTTTTGTATTAGCTAATGCCTATGGACTTTGATGCCAATGTAAGATTTTTTTAGTTGGTCTTGATATTGTAAGATATAATAACAATGATGTATGAGAAAGATTAAACAAAAATGTTCTTAACCATGGAGTACGTATTGTAGAGCTGGAGAGGGGTTTAGCAAAAATGACCTGTAGCATTTTATTTGAAGACTAGCTTAGACAACACTTTCAGAGTATTAAGTCAGTCTATTATGTATGGACAGGGAAAGATATTGATCTGGCAGGATCAGAGAGATCTTCAGATGCCTCACGTCCATTTTTGTTATTGTTGTATTTTTCTTTATTCTGTATAATTGAAATTCCACAGTCAGAACCTGTATTTTCATTATACTTTTGTTCAAAATCCCACCATCCCTGTCACTCATAAATTAAAATTTGATGTAGTTCATTTTTCTCCTGCAGACTTAAGACTCTCACATATAACAACCTATTAGCTATTGCAGTGGTGATCAAAATCATCACTAAGTGAAACTAATGGAGTTTATATTTGTATTTATTACTAGTTATGAATGAGCAAAGATGTGTCTCACAAATGTCCTCACAATGTGATAAAAACCTGTTCTTTTGATGTCCTAGAGATAATTGTTTCAGTGCCTGCATGGAGAAACTCAATTTTCTAAAAATCTGTGACTGCGGTCAAAAAACAAAAAGATGCCAAATGTCTTGTATTTTGTTGGGTTACTTATGGTTAAGGTTACGGTTGGGTAAGGTTAAAGGATGTCATAGTTGGGGTTAGGGTAATGCCCATAGAAATGAACGGACAGTCCCCACAAAGATATGAATACAAAGTGTGTGTCTGTGTGTGCGTGCATGTGTCTCAGGCTTTGGTATTCATTGTGCAAATATCTTGGCACCTTGACGGAGCGGGATGGTTTCCAGTAACAGGGTTTAACAGCAGGGAGTGCCACACAGCTCCGTGCTACGTCTTCAAGCCCTTTAAGGGCTAGATGAAGCAATGGGGGGTGCTGTTCCCCTAGGCTCTTACCGCATTTTACATCATATTCAGTAACATGACCTGCTTGATCATCATTTTGATTGTTTGCATAAAAGATTAATGACACTTTTTATAAGCGCTCTTAAAATGAAGAGCTTATAGGAAATCCAGAGAAGATGGGAATGATATTTAAATATGGGCCTTTTCTGGTTATGCGATATTCAGATTTGCCCTGAGCTACGGTTTCAAGTCTGTAGGGATGTCTGTTACACTATGTTACATTTCGCTTAGGTTCATTTAGAAGGCCATGTTTCCGTAACCTTGCGTTCCTCTTCTTGTGTTGCTGTAACACTATTTAAGCCTTTATTTTTAAGCAGTATAAAATGTTAACATTTGGCTTATTCTTGGCAATGTGTTTCACATTTGCACCTACTGATTCGCCCAGCCTTCCTGTGCCTGCATGGCTCCATGGTCACCTTTTTGATTGCCCATAATGTAGTGCATGTTTCATACCTTTAATTGGGTAAATAAATATTTTAGTGAAAAAGGAACTCACATTAATCTTTGATTATATGCTGATAAGATGCTTTATGGCAGACACATTGTTGGTGATAACCCAGTGTAGATCAGTTTCACTGAAGTGGAGAAAATGGGACAACAGAGAAAAGAAAGGTTTGGATTTGAAGGAGACATTTAAGTATGAGCTGGTTTAATGATTTAAAGAGTCAGCAGAGCTGCAAAATGATACTACAGCCACCAAAAAGGCTACACTCCTCTGTCTAGCTGCGGTCCTGTGTTATGTTGTGCTGTACCACTAACTGACTGACAGCATCTTCATTTTCATTGTCTGCCAACATTGCAAACATAAATGAATCCCAGCAATATAGTTGCCCCAAATAAACAAACATATAAATATTTGAAGAAAATGTCTGTGAAGTGTGTAGTTACCATTCAAGTGTGGTAGAAATATGAAAGGTGCATAATTAAATGCATGTGTAACAATACCTTGATGATCCACAGGCATGGAGACTGAGAGCATTGTACAAACAAATTGCAGTGAGCATAAAGAAGTGCTCAAAGCATTCCTTTGTCGTGGATCTCTGGGACATGAGGCTGCAGCTGATGGTGCTCGTTCTATACTGATGCATTCTACAGTCACAGCAGAGAAGCTATGATGATGGCATGAGCTTGTACTTGAAGTCTATGGTGTACAAAAAATCAGAATCAGAATCAGCTTTATTGGCCGTGTTTTAATCCACACAAGGAACTGGAATGGTGACAGCACTGTCCCTTGCGGCACTCCTGCTTGGCTCCGCACCCCATCAGATACATATTTACTAAAGCAGGTAAACTGTGGCTTGTTGGTGATGTAATCTGTGATTCAGGCAATTATGACTTGCACAACCAATATCACCTTGAGCGTCTCCTCCAGCAAGGAAGGCTAGATGGTGAAAAATACACCAGAGAAGTGCTGCTGCTGCTGAATTTGTCCTGGTGTGTAGGTTCTGTGAAGCAGGTATAGGATAGCATCTTCCATACGTATGTGTGCCTAACATTTAAAACCGGTCAAATGAAGTCCTCCATGAGTGGTCTGAGATGTGGGAGAACCAGCCTTTCAAATATTTTTATTATATGGGGTATCAGTGCTACTGGTCTGTAGTCTTAAGGGGAAGTGGAGGATTACATCTTGAGTACATGGACTATGAATGAGATTTTGTCAAGGATGGTGTCTTTAGGAGGGCATTTTACAATTGTTGGGACAGTTTGAATATTTTTTGAACAGCTGCTGATCCTCTCCCAACTGGATCATATAGGCCTGATACAATCAGGTCCTGCTGCATTGTCCATAGCTGTCTGAGCTTTCTTCTAACCTGAGTGGTATAGATGGAAATGCAGGCTGATAGTGATGGTGGAGGGTCTTTGTAAACACAAACCTTGTACAAGATATATTGTCTAATAGTCTATAACATGTTTACATTGTCTGCACATAAAATCTTTTTATATTTACATAAGCACTGATAAGAATAGCTAAAATTAGCTTCACAAAAAAAGGGGGGGGACAAAAAAGGAGATAATTATGTATATTGTGTGTTTGGTCTCTTTTTTGACCCCTGCTGTGCATACCTTCTTCTGGCAGTCACCTCATGCTCTAAGTTATAAGGAAATCCCAAATGCTATTCACGTTTTCTGTGGCGTAAATGGCATATAATATTGCAGGGGAAAATAACCATAGCAAGAATTAGTCACACACCAGTTTATTGAAAGGGATATATGCATTTAAAAATAGTAATAAAAAAATGTTTATCAACATGAAACATTATGCCTTTGGGTGTGTGATTATAATTATATGATGCGGAGGCTCTTGGTTGAGATTGACAGTTTAAATCTGTAAAAAGTGCAACACTGTTTAATACAGAGGTCTAAGAAAGTTTGTAGAAGTCATGCAAAATATTTGCCCTACCTTCGGTGTTTTTTGTTTATTTATTATTATTATTATTATTATTATTATTATTATTATTATTATTATTATTATTTGAATTACATATTTCCAATCATTCTCAGTTAAATTAATTGCACATAATTGCAGATAATTTATTATACTATGAGTGCTCTTGATATACTAAGGTTTAATGATAAATGACACAAAAATAACAAATAAATCTTAAACACCGTAAAATCCAAACAGAGCTTTCTAAATTTGTAGGTGAGAAACAGCATGTACTGGCAAATGCAGGTGTTTCAGTAGATGCTGGTAGAGAAGGCTTGTGAAGGCGAAGAACTGGAGAAGCAGGGTAGCTATACACTCAGACAGCCCCGGCAGCCGCGTACTGCAGCATGACGTCATACTCTAGGTGTCCTACTCACACAGTGAGCACAAAGTCAGGTCAGACGCAGTGCTGAATCAGGACATCCTCAAGGCTGTGCGTTCACACGCTTTGGGAGGTGTCAGATCCCAGCACAACTCGCAGGCATACTCTTCTGGCAGATATTAAAGTCAACATTTAAGCTGGTATTATAAAGCAATTTCCCTGGAAACAGTCAGGATTTAAGACAAAATTTGAAGATGACTGGTGATCTTTAGATTCATGACCTGCCAGAATCGAAAAAAGAATAAGAACAGAAAATGTATCAAAGTGACTGGATGCAGTCGTCTAATGTCATTTACTGTTGTTCTGGTCCTTGAGGTCTGTAACTTCTGTATTTTGTTGTATTTTTTTCCTGAGTGCATCTCAGTATTTGTTTTCCACCTGCTTTATAGGGTCTTATACAAAATTGCTTACAAAGCTTATACTTTTACGGTTTTCAGCATTTATAGCTCACTAGATTTGCTGAAGCCACCCATCTTAGGTACTAAAGTAATAATTCTATAGAAATTTTGCTATACAATGTTTTGATTGCAAGTTGAGTCCATTTACTATTTACAATTGTTTCTTTTTTAAAGGTCCCATTTATCTGCGAAATGCATTTCTGCCATGAAACTACCTTTAGATTAGAGATATGTATGTAAATGTGATTAGAATCCCCGTGGTCTGAAGCCGACTATGAGCATTGTTACTCTGTAGTAGTGCCACAGTATTTCTGCCTCTCTGAGAACTGCATGGACTGCTTTCTCCCATGTGCTTGAACAGCGAAAGTATCATTCATGGTTCCAGAGCTTGGGTCTTGTAGAGTGTGGACCACTTTTAATTTAAGTGGCCTATACAAGCCAAGCATTTTTATGGTGAAAATTTGTGAATTTACTAATTATTATTATCATTTCCCCATACTGTGTGAAATAAGTGGGTTAATTGAGAAGCCAGTGCTGTGGCTGTTGCTGGTGTGATCTGGTGCTCTGCATTAACAGGGTGTTGAGACCAGATGCGTGTGAAATGTAAGCCCTATTGAAATGTGAATTAGCAAGTTTTTCACGCCCTCTAGAGGAATCTGAGATACAGTCTTACCTAAAATCTTCTGAACAAAATTTCTGGCAAAAAAGATAAGAAAATGCATGCTCAGTGTGCTTTCCACATCTTACTAAATATCCATGATTTTATTCACACAGTTTACTGAATAAAGTAGTCAAACATTTTGTGAAATATTTGGTTTGAAATATACTTTGGCATACAGCATGGTCATGCTGCCATACTAAGAAACGGTGCTGCTTTTAAAACTGCCTAATCTTTTAGGTAGATAAAAATAGTGTTTATAATATTATATTGTTAACAGAGGAAATACCAGCACAGTGTCCCATCTCATACTTGATATCCCATTTTGGGGGGGTGGGGGGTATGGGGGCAAATTTATGTTTAAAAAAAACTAACAGGGCCAACGCACACATAAATGCTGACTGCTTTTCTGTCCCCGTCTTGAGTGCAACAACAAAGTAAAAGAAGCAAATGCAATTCCCTTCCGCTTTTGTTTGTTTTACTTTCTTATCGGGGCTTTCTTGCGATTTTGCAGTTTTGAAGTTCTGGATGACTTGTCGTGTATTATTTGTCTCCTGGACTTTGAAGGCAGGAGGCCTAATGCACGTAAGGCCACAGCGGAATCCTCTCTAATGAGTAAAAGCTGTTGGCAGGCGTGCAGTGGGCATAACATGCTTCTGTCTCCGAGATCCCCTTAGAAGGAAATATTTCTTGGAAGCGGGAGGAATTTTGAAGGCTATTATTTTGGTGTGCTTCTGTGCTTGTTTCTCATTTGCGTTAAGGCTTGGACCGAACAGTGAAATTTGATCAGCATTTTCTCCCCCTTCTTGATTTTTTCCCTGTATATTGTTTCATGTTGTCGTTGTTTTGTACATTGATGTCCGCCTCTTCTCAGGACACCAGCAGCCACAGTATGACACTTGGCTTCTTATTCCCATGCAGTTAAAACTATTCCACAAGGCAGCACTTGTCATACCTTACTGTGCTACCCTCCTTACTGGAAGGCAGCTACAGTAGTCGACAAAGGTCCCTTTATTTTCCCTGCATGGCATGTGCATGGTGAACCTCAAACACCCTGCTGTTTGTGGAGACTTCCCATTGACTTTTCTTTCATTTGCGTTTACTGTTACAGCATCCACCCAAGTGGAAGCCCAAATATAATTCATTATGAAAAATAAATAAGTAAGTAAAATCGCAATTTTAATGCACAAAAAAAAAATCTTGAAATAAATTGTGAATGTAGGAAATGCTGAAAGTCTTATATCTGATATCCTATTTGGAGGAGGCTGAATGCCCTTTTCAAATTAGGTGAGTTGAATTGATGTTAGTATTGAGTCTAAAAATGACAATGACTGTGATATTGGGAGACAATGTACTGCTGCCTGTATTACAGTAGCAGTGTTCTAGACAAACTGACAAAGCTTCTAATACCAGTAACTTACATGGCATTCTTTGCCACTACTTATATAACATTTTAAGTAAGAATTTCGTTGGCCCTAAATGCGAGGAATAAAGAGCAGTGTAAATAATTATTTGAGTATTATTTCAGTGTAAATAATTGTTTGAATTATCTAACTTGAGTACTTTATAAATATAGCCAAACACCATTATTTGCATGAATATGTTATTGTTGTTGTGATTATTGAGTCTTAGTATTGTCAACAAGAAAGCAGTTTGTAGGGACAAGCGATTCCTCAAAAGCAGTGGCAATTAGAGGTTCATAACTTAATTTATTTTTTATTGTGTGATGTTTTTTAAAGTGTTTTCTGAATGGTGTTGAACATAAAAGTTGTTACAAAATAAACAAATCTCTGGCAGTATGGTGGCTCAGTGGGTTGCATTGTGGGTATCCTCTAAATGCACAGATTTCCTCCTGCTGTCCAAGAGCCCTCTGTGTGTGCCCTGTGATGGACTGCTATCCTGTTCAGCAGTTACTCTAGTCTTTTGCTCTATGCTGCCCCCACCCCCATGACCGTGTCCAGGAAAAATGGTTAGAGTATAGATGGAAAGTTGAATTTGCTTAAAGGGTTATTAAACCCAATCCCCTGACATTCAAAATTGAATTTGTAATTAATATGACTCGCTGTGTCATAATCTGACTGCAGTCAGTTCAAGACAATTTAATTGAAGTATATGACATTCATAACAATTTTTATTTTTAAAAACTTTACAAATAAGCCATGATGAAGCAATTAGATCAAAAGAACATATTCCCTGTTGTTGAGGATGATTAATTCTGATTTTAGTGCAATAAGTCTAATAATCCTAGAGTTTGTTTGGCAGTCAATAACTTCTTCATTAATGTGTCTGGGATCCTTGTATGATAAGATGTCTGCTTGCCATACAGCAATTTGCTATTTGGGATTAAGGTGAGCACCTACTGATTCACCCAGCCTTCCTGTGCCTGCATGGCTCCATGGTCACCTTTTTGATTGCCCTTAAATTATACTAAGGACCATATGTGAGTGCTGGCCCAGCCAGACTGGGGCTAAGGACAGACAAGTCTTGTTCACCGTCCTACTTGTAGTATGAAAGCAAACCTATGATGCAGCATTCTATGAAGAAAGCAATTTTATTATCCATCTTTTTCTCTGTTTGATCGCTTATGAGGCAGTTAAAGGTAAGTCAGGGCAATGATATCACCGGTGTTATTTTTGGGGTCGAAGTTACCCCAGTCCATTTTCAAAATGAGGTTGAATTCTATAGATTCTAGAATTTAGAACAGAAGAAGTAAAATACACAAGGGTTATTGTGTTCTAATGCCAGTGCACTAGCTCCTTCAAGGGTATAACTTCATTTTTCCCATGGGGGCAACTTCTCCTTACATTCCCTACAAATTTTCCATGGCACTAGAAGCATGGCAGAACTGCTGAACTGCCCAACTATTTCACACTTTCAGAAAGTCTTTCACAAGGTCTTCTCCCTACCTCTGAAAGGAATTGCCACAGATGTTTCGGTGTGAATGTTTGATGTTTATGTACCTTCAAATTGTTACCTAATGTAATGACAGGAGACACATTCATGAAATCATGTCATTTTGCCTTCAGTTTAATCTCTAGTGTGACAATCTGGGAAACTGATTTATGTCTTGAACATCAGTAGGTTGAAATGCAATTTGCTGGCAAAAAGTATCCAAAGACATTTTTGTTGTGACCAGAATTACCAAATGTTGTCAAGCACAATATCACTGTATCCCCTGTGGTGCCATATCACACTTGCATTGTGTTAAAATAAGCAAAATGTGTTTACCTTCATTTTTGTATTTCACCAATTTAGAAGGTAAACATTAAAGGGAAATAAAATATATATTTTTATTGTTTATTTGATTATTTATTTGTCATTTTTTATGTTATGTTGCTAATTTAACCAGTTCCAGTAACTACTTTGTTTTGGAGAGAACTAGCTCTTTCTCATTTAGGGGAAGGAAGCATGTTTGGTAACCCTACTGAAGACCTGGAGGTACAGTGCAAACGTCTCCTCAAGGCTAGCGTTGATGGCCAGTGTTGTCGTAAAACTGTTTTTTCTGGCAGAAAGAAAAACAGGCGAGGGGAAAAAAAAAACAGTTCCTATGCAAGCACAACAGTTTGTGAAATGTTGGTTGTAATGAGAGGCAGGATGCTGGAGAGCACGTCTTTAGCCAGGCATTATGGGTAGGATGAATGGGATAGGTTTACAGTTGGGAAAAGCCCCCACAGCGACTGGGGACACAGGGTGAGGAGAGCCAACATGTTTCACGGGGCAGCGAGAGGGCATCCCCCACCTGCGCCCCTTTTCCCTACATAGGTGCTGGGAACAAGGGTCCCCTTGTGCAATGTTTTCCCCATCGCTTCAAGCTAGAAATCTGTCGTGTTGCCATGCAGATGACTAACAATAGTGTGTTTGGGTTTCTCTATAGGAGCGTGCTTGTGTGCACGTGTGGGAACCCTGGCAGGAAAAACAGCCTTCACGTGTTCTTTTCTATTAATGTGTTATTATTGACAACCACAGGTTTCATAGTAAACATTAGAGAGCGGGGCACTGCGCTGGAAAGTTTTGTGTGTCTATGTGTATGCGTGTGTTTGAGGCATGTTATTGCAAGGTTTTATGGAAGGACAAATTTCAATAAAATTGGCACTTAAACAGTTATGTTGCTGTTGATCCAAGTGAGGATCTTGAGATGAATGTTAAATTGTTTTCGAAGTTATTTTGGAACTATTTCCCAGTACGCTGCCATGGTACTGTAATGAAATGGATGTAAGTATCACTGTCCCATGTATATTCCAAGTACCTTAATTGAATGGTTGTGTCTTCCTGTTTCTGTACAAACACACACACTCACATAAACTTTATTTGTCTAATTATATACACCCACTGGCCATTTTATTAGGTACACCTAGCTCAGAGACATTGGTCCATGTTCACATGATAGCAACACGCAGTTGCTGCATATTTATTGACTGCACTTTCGTTATGTGAATAACCTATTCCACCACGTCCCATAGGTGCTCTATTGAGATCAGGTCATTTTCATGTTCAATCAATGAGTCTAAGATGATATGAGCTTTGTGACATGGCGTGTTATCCTAATGGAAGAATCCATTACAAGCTGGGTACCCTATAGTCATAAAGAGATGGACATGGTCAGCAACAATACTTCAGTAGGCTGTGGCATTTAAACGATGCTCCGTTGGTACTAAAGGGCCCAAAATGTACCAAGAACACCTCCCCCATGCCATGACACAACCACTGCTAGCCTGAATTATTGATACAAGGCAGGATGAATCCATGCTTTCATGTTGTTTATGAAAAATTCTGACCTTACCATCTGAATGTTGCAACAGAAACCGAGACTTATCTGACCAGACAATGTTTTTCCAGTCTTCCATTGTCCCGTTTTGGTAAGCCCATTTCCACTGTGTCCTCAGTTTCCTTTTCCTAGCTGACAGGATTGGCACCCAGTGTTGTCTTCTGCTTCTGTAGTCCATCTGCTTCAAGATTTGATATGTTGTGCATTCAGAGATGATCTTCTGCAAACCTTGGTTGTAACGGGTGGCCATTTGACCTACTGTTGCCTTTCTATCAGCTTAAATAAGTCTTGCCATTCTTCTCTGACCACTGCCATCAACAAGGTATTTTCACCCAGAGAACCACCGCTCTCTTGATGTTTTTTTCTTTTTCAGTCCTTTGTCTGTAAACACTAGAGATAGTTGTTTGTGAAAATCTCAGTAGATCAGCAGTTTCTGAAATACTTATAACATCTCATCAGGTACCTACAACCATGCTACTTAAGACTTAAATCACCTTTCTTCCTCATTCTGCTTCAATGCTTCAATGAGCAGTTGAACAGGTGTACCTAATGTGGCCAGTGAGTACACACACACACGCACACACTAGCATTTCATTGCTCTGCTGTCTCATGCTTTGTCCTTCTTGTCCTTGACCTTTTTCATTTTTGACTAACAAGTATAAAATATCAAAGATAAAATCCCATTACATGCAAGCAGCTATTCAATTCAATGATCAATATCAATGAACACTACAAAGTGTGACCCATAGTTCTTGTGAAAGGGTTTTGGTATGGAGCAGCACCACTCAAGGTCAGAAGTATGTGTGCACTGTAGAGCATTTCAGAAAAGCACCCCAGAAGTGGAGTCACTCATTTCCATGGAGCACTTTGTTTCTGGGTAACTGAAGCACCCACAGGATGATAAGTCTGATAAGATACATGGTACACTGGGGACCTTCGGTTGCTGCTATCAGCCAAAGTCGAATCAAGCTGGTATGGTGATGTTCCTCAAACACATAAAGCTTACCATTCACCCTGTGTCTTCTGCAGGTTATTCCATTTCCAATGTCCTGTGACATCCGAGAAGATTGTGCCTGCCGGGACCCTAATGCCCAGGAGCACAGCAAGGGGGGCCTTCCACATTCCCTGGGCTGAGTCCAGTGATCCCCCAAGTGGCCCTCTCACCAGGGGGGATGCCTGGGAGAGCCATACATTCCTTGCTACATGCTGCTTACAGGAGTACCTCTCCATTCATATCGCACCCCTACATGTCTGCTGTCCTGCCTTCTCATCAGATAGAAAACAAAAGGACTGAAGTGGGTATGAACAAGCAAACGAAAAGAACCCAACAACGCACGATAAAATATAGTTTTACACAAAGAAAGGAAACCTAAAAACAAATCATGTCACTGTCTAATTCTGTGCCCGCTTTACTTAACATTTTGCCAGCCATTTTATCATTTTGATTTTCCTAAGAAAAGAAAAAAACTGAAATTGCTCGTCAGAGACAGATGAAATAAGAGATCCGAATGGAAATATTTCTTTGGTTGAATATTTAGGGAAATGTGTTAACAAAGTATATATCAAAAAGTAATACATGGGGGAATATATATATTTTTAAATATTAATACAGTGACAAAAGAAAAAAAAGAAAACAACTGAAAATTAAAAAAACCTGTTACTGCCATTGTGACCTGTGACCCTTTATGAAGCCATCAATCAATCTGTGTGTTCATAAAGGATGTTCTGCAAGTGACATAAGGATAGGAAACAGAGAGGGCAGAGTCCTAAAATTGGACCTTCCAAAAGTAGGCCGTAATGGTTATTTATATGGGTCACAGGTTATAAGAGATGAGTGCATAGCTGAGATTTCATTTGGCTAAACTGAGGAAGAAAGTATTTTCTTTGTTAATTAAAAGAAAAAAATACACTAGAAGAAAATATAATATAGACTGATGTAAAATTCATAGGGGAAGATGATGATTATAGGGGAAAGTGACGGAGATCAGTTGCATTAGTACAGCTGTTGCTGCTGCTAATTTTGCTGCTATTTGCCATATGGCCAAACATCCTG
Source organism: Mormyrus iriodes (assembly GCA_011763525.2). Classification (NCBI taxonomy): domain Eukaryota; kingdom Metazoa; phylum Chordata; class Actinopteri; order Osteoglossiformes; family Mormyridae; genus Mormyrus; species Mormyrus iriodes. The sequence continues at coordinate 17,438,768 of JAAGVU020000040.1, forward strand.
ATTCTGCAGACCATTCATATGAGACCATGATGTTCAACAGTGTATTATCCGCTTAAAAGCTTACCTCTAACCATGACACATCAAAGTGTGTGTGTGTGTGTAAGTGTGTGTAAATGCTATACGTTCACACAGAGTAAATGCCTTCAATAGTATATAAATATTCATATATAATAGGTGTGTGTGTGAGGACGTATCCATGTGTATCACTGCATGGGTTCACACTCACAGATACACATCTTGGCTTCTCAGTCATGTTAAGTAGCTGGTAGTGGGTTTTATAAACTTTACATGTCAAAATAATTTCTGTCCTTCACATACAGAATGCCCTCAAAACACAGACGCCAAATATAAAAAACTGTAAAACCTCTGATATTAGTAGGGGCATTTTTAAAAATTATTTTGAAAAGATAATAATTGCTGGATGTATGATTGTTTATCAGTATGCAACTATGAAACATGTTCACACTTGAATAATTGGCTTCACAAACTTGTCTCTGTATGATGTTCATGCTGTATCTTATTACAGATTTATGGACTTATGAACCTTAAGAATTAAGCAACATTTTACGGCCCTATACATAACATATATAACAATGATGTATCAATGCTATTTCTATCATTATTTCAGTAGATTTTTTTCCTACAGTGTTCACCAGCCTGTTTATGTATTTCATTGCGACATTAAGAATGTAATTTAGGACAATAATCTCCTCAGTGTCAATAAGGTAACATGAATCATTGATTCAGGCGTTGTGGCAATCACCTCCCTGACTGCTTATTTTAGTGGCAAACCAAATTGAGATGATCATTTAGATGTCTCCAGTCAATGGTGAAAGTTAGCGAAGTGATTTTTATGTCCAGGTGAAGTGGCAGAAGGGCTGAATTCTTTGTGATGGTCTTTGTGATTATGGCTAAGATTCTTACCAAGGCTGTATCAGTAGGTCCCAGATAATGATTGTGCTGTTCAGATTTATTGCCTAGGCCCAGTTTTTGCATGCCTGTTCCGCATTATTGCCTGTAGCATTTCTTGCTATTATTAGGGCTTTTTTTAAGCTGGGAATGAGGGGTACATGGATGAAAACTATTTCATATTTTTGGAGGGAAATTCTAGCTTCCATTTCAAAACATTAACAGCTAAAGAGAACACACCTTTTACCTCCTTCTCTCTCATTCACCTTCTGAAAATCGCAGAACCATAAACACCCAAAGATGCGAAATCCCTTTTAAAGCTGTGTCTAATGTAAGCAGTTATGCCCTCCCCCCCAGTCCGATAAAAGATATACATCCCATTAAGAATGGTTTTTAGGTGGGATTGTGTTTCATAGGATCTTGTGTAGTTAAGTCACTCTTTTTTGAGGGACCATCATAAGTATATTTGTGCTGTTCTTCCTCGTGCCGCTTCTCTAACCTGGTTATAACTGTGGCTTCTTTTAGGTCATTACCTGTGTTGTTTGGAACAGTCTCTGTCATGCTGTAACACAGTCACACTGCAGCGATATGTTTGACACGTGTCTCCGGATTGAGAAGTTTACCAAATGCTTATGTGTCTATTACTTGCCATCACATTGGAGAAATAGGCAGGAGTTTTCTGTAGATTTTGTAACGTTGATTTTGTGAATAACATTTGGTCTGGAAGGAATGAGTATATGAAATGTGTAGTATATTTTATTTTTCCTGTTATTGCTGTTCTTGTTTTTGCAAGATGTACTCATACTTAATCAGTATTTCCGTTATTGACCTCAGTTACTGCACTTGTTTTTTTTGTACAGTCATTTTAAAGTCTACTTTTAAAAAAGCTGCTAAAATCAAACAGGTTTATTATTTTTTTCTTTTTTTAAAGTGTATTATATTTTATTTTTACTCTGTTATTATAAAATGTTAACCATTCATTTATTATTGTTGTCAATGTGGCTTTATCCCATATCTTTTCACGCAAATTTAGAAATTCATGTTGGTTAAAACATTCAAATACTCTTACGTCAAGAAACCGTATTGAGTACAATGCAGCTACCAAAACAAGGACAATCAGAGGAAGAGATCTCATGCAGATGAAAGACAGCTTACTGTAGCTGCATGGCCTGCTTATAGCATAGTTTTTCCAAGATCAAGCGGTAAAATGTGCATGGGACAACAAAAGACCTAGGAGCAGGTTGTACAGTACGTTTTAAAAATAACGACAGTTAAGTACATTTTGTTTTTTTAATACGTAGGTCAGGTAAAAGAAATGTATTATTCTGCAATAGTTAATCCCCATGTGCTTTTTTATGATACTGTCAAATTATATGTAACTGTATGCAAAATACTGCTGCTTTAAACATATTACCAATAGGCAGGGAGTGCACAACATATAATTGTGATACAATACCAGTTCATATGAGTATTAATGAATAGATATGTAGAAATATATGAAATAGAAATAAACCATCACTGCTCAATGCTTAGAGGGCTCCTGGAAAACAGCCACACAACCAATCAGTTTCCTCTAATCAGCTCATCAGGATCATCCTCCAATGAGCTGATCAAATGTTAGTACTGGACCAAGCTGCTTTCCTGTCATTCCCTTGTATCTCATTTTCACAGCCATTCTAATTGAAAATCTGATTCTTTGCTGTCAGCAAAACTACAACTCAAAACTGTGATCAATTTCTTTTGTCTGACCATAATTGCTCTTGTGAAATACACAACTAAACTGTATTTTTTTTTCTTTTTTATACTACCTTTCTCAAGCCATGAAAAACGCAAATGAAATAAATGAAGTTTCTGACAAAAATGTTAATGAAAAGGGAAAAAGAATCATTGACAGTCTACTGTAAGCACCACAAGACTTTTTGCTTTACCTCATGCCTGTAATGTTTGCTGCTTCTGTTTTTAGCTATTTTAGTAATTTAAGTCTCCTAGCAATATATAATGGTGTAAATAGTAGAATTATTTATTGAGAATGTCATCTTTTTAATTTATATTCACACAGTGTTCATCTAAGTTATTTTTTACTTTTTGCCATTGTAATATTATTTGATGTGAGGTCAATTTTTTTCTGTCACCTGTCTCTGATTTTTTTTCTTTTCTTGTTCCCATAAACTACAGGTCTAACCTTACTGCAATACACAATTAAACAAAAGAAATTCCCCTATAATCCAGCAAATGTTTTCCCATGTTTTTTTACCCCTCCTTTTTAAAATGTTGCTAAGAAGATCAGCATTCTCTTTATTGTCTCTTCCTCTGTTGTTATTTTCAGATACTCACTAAACATAGTTGTGTGTTCAAGGGGTCCTAAAATCTTATTTAGAACAAGAATGTAGGGTATTGATAGATTTCAATAGGATTTTTATTGAGAGGATGGATGGTCACCATAAATTATGCAATAGATAAGGCATAGGAATCCAGATTTTGGTTAATCAGGCATAATGTGGGGGTCCAGCTGTATGTTCAGATGTAATAGAAGGAAGAAAAAACTCACAGAAACATATCACTGGGCTATCTGTTCTTTCATGTATTTCAGTTTTTGTAGTAATTGCCAAATGCAGTTTTGGTATTTGGGTTGAGCATTTGTTGAACATGACCTGTAAGAGGTTTACCATGGAAAACAATCTTGTAATTCTCGTATTTGTCTTAATGTGTTATTTCATTCCACACCAAATATGCAAAGTACTATTGAAGTACATGTATTATGTAATTAAAAAAAACATATATGTGTCTCAAAGAGCAGGCTTTAGACAAGGTTAAAGACTTTATTCATTGTTTTGATGTTAATTTTCGTTTAATATAATGTTTGCGAGTTTTATGGCATGTGTTCCCCAAAGATCATATTTTATCAAAGTGTTTTTCTTAACTTCAGTATATATTTTAACATAATTAAATTATTAACAAAACTCCTTTGAAATTTTGGAAATCTCTGTATCGGTATCAGGCCATCCCAGAAACCCTGTTGGTAACAGTGGCACCATTCTTCTGATTTTTTTGCTTCATCTACAAAATGCAATAACCTGCTAAGGAAGAGATTGTTTCAGCACCTGTGCCATCTTGTTACTATTTATCCCTCTTTGATCTTTGATCTTTCTTCATCTTCCTTCATCTTCTAATAATATAGCAGTTTCATTTGAAGGCATTACAGTTATAATGGTCCAAATTGTGGTGGCTTTAGTTTTCAGGACTGAGATTTTAAATTGACTATTTATATTTTTCACTCATTTCACTTCAGTTTTCCTATTGACTTTTCCCTTGTCTGTCCCCAGCTTCCATTATCTTGTTCATAATTTATGTTAACTAATTCAGTTACAGTATGTCCTCTTCAGGAATATGTATAGCATTTATTTTTTTGCTTATATTACTGAGGGACAAGAATATGAAAAAGAGTTTAGAAATAGCATATGAAAAGAATGCTCTGGAAGTCACATTATACAGTAGAAAACTCCGACCATCTGAATGTGAAACTTCTTTTGTTGGTTACCTCGCACATGATCAGTAATGAAGTCATTCAGACAGGTCCATTTTCATGTTGTATTAATCAGGAATATGGGTTCCTCAGATATCAATTAAGTCAGTGTTTTGTTTTTTTAAATATAAATTTTATAGAAAGTTTAAAGTGCTTTTGATATTGGCCATGTTTCATATTTCCTCCCCTTTTCAATTGTGCATTTTCAGTTCATGTTTATAAAAAAATAGGCATCTCTGTGAATTGCAAAATTTGTTTCACTAGCAAATCTGAGAAAATGGAACAGATTGAGGTTTTTTTTGTAACAATTTAGTAAAATCATTGCTATTATATGAGCAGAGAATATATTTATATTTCCAGAGCAGTTCCACTTTTCAGTCATCTTCACTGTGGTAGTTGGCACTCACCAATTGCTTTGCCACCCTACTCCCCTTTCAGTGTTAACTTTCAAAGGGGCACAGAGTGTGCGCAACCAAAAGCCCCCCAATCTCTCCCCCCTAAACACAACACGTTTTTCATTGTGTGCCTGCTATGTAACTAGGCGGAGGGTTAGATCTGTACTTTTACACTGTTATGGTATCCATACGCACTGTTAAACGTGGTGGAATCCACTCCGCTCAGTTCATACACCTAATGCACTGTTTTGGGCACTTACCACAATCCTTTTGTGTTCAGTTTTATTTTTACATTTCTAAAATCAGTTTTCTCATATATATATATATATATATATATATATATATATAAAATCCTTTTGGTGCTCTGGTTTATCATGAAAAATACATCTGGTGTACTGTATATTTTCATAGGTTCCAAATGATTAGCAAAAAATAAGATGTTACTTTTCTTGTATGTATTGTTTAGAAATAAAACACTGGTTAAGTACAAGTAAACTGCAGTGACGTTGTGTACTTTGTTGAGATAATAAGAGAATAAAAAAGTTTTTTTACAGAATTTAGAAAACTCACGTTACCAACAGTTGCTATGAAATGCACGACGTTATAGGAATAACTGAAACATGGATGAGTGACAATGATGGAGAAGAATATAATATGGATGGTTATACGTTGTTCTGTAGAGACCGGATAGGCAAGAAAGGAGGTGGTGTTGCAGTATACGTAAAAGAGAACTTGCAGGCAAGGGAGCTCACT
>JAAGVU020000040.1:17459574-17488910 GCA_011763525.2 Mormyrus iriodes
GCGACGGCGGGGGCGGGGGGGGCGACGGTTGTGGCGGGGGGGGGGGAGGGGGGGGGGGTGGTTTGGGGGAACAGGGAGGGGGGGGGGGGACGGTTTTCCAGCAAATGGAGACGGGGTGGGGACGGTTTTCGCGCACACAGGGACAAGGTAGGGATGGTTTTCGTGCACGCAGGGAAAGGGTGGGGGTGGTTTTCGGGAACACGGGGACAGGGTGGGGATGGTTCACATGTTCCTGGGGATGGATGGGGATGGGGCAGACTTCACCCGTGCAGCTGTCTGTTTTTTGCATCTGCTTGTCACATGGTTTAGTTCAACATCCAATGTGCAGTCAGTATTATGCTGAGGATTTGGCAACAAAAATAACCCTAGGTGTACTGCAGCACTTCACAGACCTTCAGGGTATCAGCTATGGGTTTGCATGTCTTGCAAATTCATATAAACAAATGTCAGTGTTCATAAGCCCAAAATAAAAGATAAAACTAAACTGTTCTCCAAAAAGAGTATTACTGCCCATCTCAAGTCTGCCAAATTCCACTTGAATGATCAAAAAGACTATTGGAAGAATGTTCTGTGATTATCCAAATGTAGAACGTTTTGACATGGATAGAAATAAAATGCATTCCAGCAGAAAACTTAATCATAACCGTGAATCATGGCAGTAGGAATATCATGGTTTGCGGCTGCTTTGCGACCTTGGGACCTCAGCGGTTTGCAGTCATTGAGGGGAAAACGTCTGTTAAAATATGCCAGCAAACATTACAGAAGAGTGTTTATCCGTATATGAGCTGAAGTGTAAAAGAAAAGGAGTTATGCAGCACAACAACAATGCTAAACACTTCACAGCAGGGTGGCTGAAGTGGAAAATAAAAATCAGAATTTGGAGTTCAAAACTCCAGTCTCCATCCAACTGAAATGCTGTAGTATGACCTGAAGTGATGGACCTGAACTCCAGGCAAAGCAGCAGAAAAATATACATTTTAGACAAATTTCTGCAGCAGAATAGTTCCAGATGTATTGAAGCTAGAGGTAGTAGTGGTTAGTGACACTGCATCAGAATGACTACAAACTCTTTCCAATAGAAAATGATTGACTTGCTGCATTCAAAAAAGCCAAGAAATGGTATAATGAATTATTGCGCTACTTGCTTTAGTGGAGGCTCTGTGGCTAGGGATTTATCCCTGGAATCGGAAGGTTATTGGTTTGAATCCCGTGAATGCCAGGAGTGATCCTACTCTGTTGGGCCCTTGAGCAAGGCCCTAAACCTGCAATTGCTTCGTCCTGGGCATGACGTTTATCTACATCCAGCCCTGCAAGGAGGTCCTCCAACTTACAGGGAAATTTGGGGGTTGGTGGCAGGATTGACACTCCAGCCACTGGAACAAAACTCACACTGGTCCGTTCGGACTAGTGTGGTTCTGAGGTATCACCCACTGCACGGGCCTTTATTGATTGTTAGGATTAGGATGGAGATAACACAGTTATAGTTCACACAAATATAGTTCCAAAGCTCCACAAAAATTCCCTCATCGCTGTATGTCAGTAAAACATAACTTGATGCACATTACTTTAAAACTAACACATTTGGTCGTGATGGCCAATACTTTGCCATCATCCTCTTTTCAATATGTCTAGGCTCATCCAGCCGTCCTGGCCAGTTTGCTACCCTGCAACTCATTTTATGTTACTCCATCAGCAGACCACAACAAGCCTAATATAATCTGTACACCTAACAAACAAAATCAAAGTTGTCCTCACCTTTTTGAAATTCAAATAAAGATATTAAATAATCATTCCTCCATTATCAGACACAGAAAAAAATGTTGCAGCTGGAACTTTCAATAGGCGTATTATATATACCAGAAATCTCTGTTCAACTTTTCAAAGCTTACCAGTCCTTCTCTGACAGAGTTCACAACTCAAATTATTAAAACATCCAGGAATTACAAATTTGATGCCAGCACAAATTAATTTTCAGAATATGAAAATTTGGGTGAAAGGAAAATCAATATTTCTACGGCTTTATAATATGTACTTGTTTTAACCTCATCAATAGTCAATATCAATAGCCAATGAGTTTTCATATATAGAACCATGTTCAAAGCACATAAGAGTCTCCAGGGGGCATTATTATTATTATTATTAGTATTATTATTATCATGATTACGATGATGATCATGATGATTATTATTATTAGTAGTAGTAGATCTACATCATTTCATAAAATCAATAAAAAAGGCAACATTTAAAGAAGACAGGCTATCCTGATGTATAGCAGCTATAATCAATCGAGTGTAAATACACTGTCAATCAGCTGTTTCTACTATTCACTGCTATTGGAGTACATAATATGAAATGACACAGACAGACTGCCAATAAAAATGTTAAAGACTAATGTTGGCAAGAGACAACTGTCTTTTATGCTTTCTTTTCTCATGGGTCACCAGCTTTCTTTCTGAGCCGTTCATTAGTGGTCACTGAATTATTTCTATTGTACCCCAGAGCTAGATCACAGCATCATATCCAAAGGGAAAAGGAAAACTGATGCAACAGGTATGGCTCCATGATTTTTTGTATAATACATTCTTTGCCACAGGTAAATAATAATGATACTCTCATAAAGTTTTGATGCATTGTTTAGACAAGAGTCTTCTTTTCCAGCTGTTGCTGTTTTTTGATGATATCTTTTAATGGCACCTTGTCAGCTATGACATATAATATAAACATTTGCATAAATGCCACATTCTAGATACTAACAAAGACATTTGGCAGTCAGCAGTTACAGTTATATTAACACAATATGAAGAGAAAAAATATGGTTAAACCTCTGCCAATCTGAGCTAGAAAACCTTGTTTTGACTGTGTATCTATCAAACCACTAGAGGGCATATTTTTTATCGTAAACTGTTAAACTAGAACAGAAATGTAAACGTTCATTGTGCTAAAGATTTTGCATTTCTATAATAAATTTATTTGAAACCAGTTAATAACCACAACTGCACACAATTTCACTTTTTTCCAGAAGTCTAGTTTTATATATGCCGAGGCTTGCAAAAATATTGAGACTTGTGAACACTTAAAGGTTTCATCAAGTTTTTTTCTTTTATGTTTTTAACACAGTTTAAAACAAAAGTACATGTGTAATATGTAAATATCTTTATGAGCCTTAACTATTCAATACTGAAGAAATGGCACCATTAACCATGTGGACAATGCTGATATTATGTTCACTTAATGACTTATGGAACAGATGAACCGAAAGAACACTGGTGTGGACTGCCACCATTAAGGCTATCTTCTAAAATCACAAAAAGTCACAAAAATCACAAAAATCACAAAAAGGTGGAAGTCAGTCAGCAATATGAAGAAAACTTCAAAAAGCTAGAATAACAGGTGGTCAAAATGAAAGTATTCCACCTCCCAGCCTACATAGAATTTACCATAAGGTAGCCTAGAGACTGTCAAGTAAAATGTCTGGTTATATAACCAAACTATACTTATGTACTGAGAGTAGTATTTAGCATAGACAAGTATTTCTCAGTCTTGCTCCATATGACCCATTGTTTGCTGGTTCTTGGTCCAGTTCAGCTTTTACATAAGCAGCAACTGGAAGCATCTTTGAAAATAAAATCTAGAGACCTAAACATGAGCCAAATAGTCATAACATCAAGACTACAGTGGACTCGCTTAACGTTTAATATGTGAAAGCCTTGGAGTGGCCAGTTTTTAAGACACGGGCAAACATGATAAAAAAACATGTGCACCAGGACAAGACCAAAAGCCACTGCGATGGCACCATCTGATGATAACTACTTCCAAAAGTGCTTTCCCAAATATAACATTCTGAATAATAATAATAATGATAATAATAATAATTTATAATAATTAAAAATAGAATTGATTGTGACTATTCTTTATTACTTGTTTTATAGTTTAGCGATAAACATAAATGTCAGCTAAAGAAGGCAATTGGTAAAATGTTTAATTTATTTTTTAAATATGAAAAATCATATATAAATCCAGTATTTATCCTTATCCTTCAATTTAACAGAATGATATGCATACCTAAAGGAACTTCTTGGCCTATGAATGACGATTTTCATAAATAAAATAAGTTCCAGTAGATACTGCTCCCAGTACGCATCATTCTTTGTTCCACAAGCTTTCAGTTGAGAATGGTAAAAATCGGAAATCCACAGAAGCAGAAGGATGTAAACTACAAGATTACCTTAACTTTTTTCCAAGGGGACATGCCAAAGAAACCAGAACCCAATAGCCTGGCTACCCCCACGAGACACTACATGGATCTCCTACTGCAGTGTACCAGTCTTACTACACCATATGATCCAACAGAAATGGCTCTTTAGGACATGCAATTCATTACAAATACCAAAATAACACTCTACCACTAATTTTCTCTTAGTTTCTCAGAGTTCCACATCTATAATTCTCAGGAATTATTTACACTGATGAAGACCCAAGAAAGCTATCATACGGTAAGACCTTAGAATGAAAAGAGAATGGCAAAAAATCAAATTATTTTTGTATTTCTGATCAAACATGCAAACAACACTGTGAAACATAACATAAACATAAATAATCATAACATAAATAGTCCTGGAAACACTAATTTATAATTTTCCTCTAGAAGCTTGTGTCTATGTTAGAGATATTTTCCTAGAAAACAAAAGAGTGTGAGAAGCATCATTCTTATGCTGTTATGTTATATGAAATAGACAAATCCATGGAAAATTTTAGTTTGTCCAGCAGGACCAACAAATACAAATACAGTGTAACCACTGCTTCCTCTATTGCTAAATTCTATGACCAACAATAAAACAACTATTCAACACTTCCATGCTCGCATACCAAACAATTCCTCAGAATAAAAACCATCTGCTTTCCGAATAAAATTTAAAAAATGTACCCTGTATCAATAAAAATGTCAGCAACCATCCAGTACAGTAAGTAAAAGTATGCGTCCTGGGAGATGTTGATCATATACTTGCTACTGTCCAAGAAACCAAAGGTACTGGAAATTACATTTGAAAAATCAAATTGTTGGATTGTGAAGAATCCAATTAATGTAATGATCTAGAAATTGCAACTCTAATAAAAGCACTAATACAAACAGAAACTCATTTTATCTCGGTTTGATAAATTCAGTTTCAACACCATAAATAATCACACCCACCATGAAATGTATTCGTAAGATAAACAGCATCCACTTTGTCATATCAACTAATAGCTCCCTCTAGTGGTTCACCTGAAGAATAAGCAAACAAAAACACTAAAAAGTTCCTGTACACACAAAAACAAACAAAAATTTAATCGGAATAAAATAATAATAGTAATTACCATGGACACAACTTTATAGCGTACAGTAAATACACATTATTGTTGTTTTATTAACATTTTTAATAAATATTTATTTAAATATTTATGTAAATTATCACCTTAAAGTACATAAAGTGATAATGAAGTAGTGGTAATTTATCATCTATTTATTTATTTATCAATCATATATTCTGATTAGCTAACTGACTAAATACATGTCTAGATAGAGAGCTAGTAAACAGCTTTTATAGTAGTTCATGCTGATTTAAAGTTATGCCATCTGGTACAGCTTGTTAGCTAGCTATAAAACAATTCCTGCTATCTTTCATTCATCTTTCACATGTCATAATTCAGAACAATTACTGTCATTCAAAGCAATCATTTCTTCGTACCATATAACACTAGCCTGTAATAATGACCATAAATTATGCTTCTGTTGAAGGAATTAATATGTAAAACCACTATAACTGATTATGCTATTACTAATAATTCTCATTTGAACATATTAATTACATTAACAAATATTAAGAAAAATACAAGTCTTCTGTAGTGGGAAAGAACAGAATTATTTACTGGAAAGAACTGGAAGGAATACTTAGTGTGTGGGTTTTGCATTATATTAAATAAGGTGTAACATCTCACTTGTAGAGGCTGTCAGGCTCCAGGCATTTGAAAATCAGAGAGTAGAGAATGGAGGCGGGATGATCACTGTAGTGTTTTCCAGCCACTACGCAGGAGGACCCCAAGCCTGCCAGTAGGTCTTCTGCGAAGCTCAGCACCTCCCCTGCGCAGAGAGAGAGAGCAGCATGCACGCACACACGCATGCACACAAACACAAACACGCACCCACCGTTACTGAACTTTCTTCAACATTTGCTTAAAACTCTTACAATGATAATTTAGTTTCTGATAAAAACAAAATATTCTTCTATTTCTGTGTGCTTTTATAACCATAGAATCTATTTCCATGATACACCCTTCCCTCTCATACAGAGTTTCACACACTCACAGTGCCAAGCCAAAATTTAATGGTGCTGTAAAGGAAAATGTTGACCAAATCCAGTACAGAAAAATATTCAGATTAATTCTACATTATATGTATATGTGTGTCTGAGTATGAATACACACATATACAAACACACACACACACACACACACACACACACACACACACACACACACACACACACACACACACACACACACACACACACGTATTTCAGGAAGGACGGAAGAACAGGGCACTTGGCAAGAGACAGCCTATAGCCTACTATGCAGATAGTGATCTAGGGTTAACACTGTCAAATACAGCCAATTGCAAATCCAATCCAGCCTGTCCCTGTGTGCCCGAAATCGCAATCCAGCAAAATGTCCACAGCAATCTGCTGCACCTCAACACCTTTTTGTCATTACTGTCTTGAAAAAACATGTCATGCAGTAAGTTAATTGAATACAGGACAATAAAACACTGCAGCAAACAAAGTTTGACTGAGAAATAAAAATGATACTAAGAATTGAAATTTGGAGGAATGCTATAGTTCATTTGTCCTGATGATGGATGAAAAGCAGCGTTGGCTCTATAAAAAGCTTATGGACATAAGGGTGAATGGTGTCAGAAAAGAATATTAACTAGTGGGGGGTTAATGTAGTCCATGAAGGGCAGGACATTTCTTCAGCCCAGAAACAACATGGGACTGGCTGGAGATTCAGCCCCCTTGGAAAGAATTGACCAGGGCCGTGATTTACTGTGCTGCTGTACAGACTGGAATGACGAACTGGAGGAGGGCAACTGTCTGCATTGTCCTGTGTCACCGAGTTTACCAGTTGCTTGCAACGAAGGGAAATCTGTCAGACATATGAACACTCCACATCTTCCACACCAGCCCTGCTGCAAAAACACACATCTACACATACAGTCATAAGCAAAGCAATTCAAACATTTCCTCTTTACACATCAGATCACCACGGATCATTTATTCAAACAGATGGGAGGGCGACGATACAGAGTGACAATGTTTTATGTTTATGGATTTTATAATCATAAATATTTTTAACGCTGAATTTGGAAGAGATTGTTATCATAAAACTCATCTATTAAAATTAATTTAAGACTTCCCATTCAAGGCATATTAGAATCAATAAATAAACACATTAGCTTAAAATTAGCATGATATGTATTACAATTTTCCATTTTATTTATATACAATTTATATATTTATATAATATTTTTTCATTGTGGGTATACATATAAGAAATATAGAGCATTATGGCCCAAATAAACGCTTTTACACATTTAACATCATATGTTAATGTTAATGTCAAATGTTTTTACACATTTGACATCAAATGTTCCATTAGAAAGTCTGTAAATAAATGTCTATTAAGTATCGATGCACTTTGTGTACGTATAGCTTTATAATGTCAACATTACTGTATAAGGGTTATAGCACCACCCAACCTGTGTCTTTTTTCTGGCCTGAGTAGCGGAAAGAATATTGCACCAGTATACCAAATTTCATGATTCTCATTAATATACAAGGTTAATTACAGCCCGCTGAAATATGATTGGCTGTTGGCAGCCATGTTTGATGAGCAGATAAACTTTTAGTACATGATTTGTTAGAACATCTGGCCATGAACACGCTTACAAAATTTCATTTTTTTGTTCAATGTTTTCCGAGTTATAAGCAATTTTGAATTATAGCGCCCCCTATTGGGCATTTTTTATGAACTTCGGAGAGTCACCTTGCAATGTCATACCAACTAGACAGAGCACATATGGTGATAATTGGATGTTCTGTAAAAGGGAAATAGCTCATTAAGTGCAAACAGGCCACACACAAGAAATGAAGTGGTCTATAGCATCGGAACATTGACCCTGATCGAAATCCTAGGGATAATTTTTTGTCTACATGGTTTCAAAATGATTTTGAAAAGGTTGTGCGAATTGGATAAATGGTCTAGGACAAGTTAAATAAAGTAGATCAGATTAGTACAATAAAAGTGGGTGGAGCTTCATAGTCCCATTTACAATATTTTTTGGCATGAGCCAACGAATGTCTGGAAAAAAATCATTTCTACCACTCACGGTTCTGGAGATATAGGCCAAAATATAAAACATCGTACTATAGTGCCAACATTAGGCCGATGGGTATGATTTTGCTTGCCTGAGCAGGGCACGTAGAATTCTGCACCACTTCACTAAATTTGGTCTTTCTACACCTTACGGTCTCTGCTCCCCATATCATTTTAGAGCAGAAGAACAACTAGAAAAAGAAAAATCCCAGCAAATACAATAGCATTCCAGCACTGCGTGCTTGAACTAATAATAATAATAATAATAATAATAATAATCTACAATTTGTACAAAACAGTTAAAGTGAATGTTCTACCTAGCAAATACCTTGACATGCTTTCTTGAAATAAGACAAAAAATGGAAGAAATGGCAAATGAACTGCATTTGGGTTCTGTTGCCAAACAGAAGGTAACACCGTTGCAAACTTCAGAGCCACTCTAACAGTCATTCCTCTTAAAGTGAGCTGGATTTATTGTGCCCCCTTGCCCAGAGGAGGTAATGTGAGAGGTGTTCTTTGTGGACTCCGTCCAGCGAGAAGCTTGCAGCTGGGAGGTCTGCAGATGACAGATTACTCTGCAGCATTCTGCAGGGACCAAGCACACTGTGTCATGCTGATAGCCACATTGATTAAAACTCACTATAGACTGCCTGTATTCACACATGTACAAGTGTTTGCAAGTTATCAGCACAGAAGAAATAAAGAATCCTAGTGTCCATAAGCACCTCACATTTTTAGAGTTTAGAGTCATTGTTCTTTAAAACATCTAAGTTCAATCACTTTGCCATCACCTTTCATTTTTTTTCCTTGATCAAGATAAAAGGTGCAGTAAAATGAACAAATAAAACACAAAGCACTGTTTTTTTTCATCCTGTATAGCATATATGAAGTATCAGTTTATTAGACATGGTAGCACAGTGGGTAGCCTTGTTGCTTGGCATCTTCCAGGCAGGGGTTTGAGTCTTACCTCCCCTCTGAGTATGTTGTTTCTGTGTTTTCTCCAGAATGCTAACTGGCATCTCACAGTGTATCACTGAACTTGTGCAAATATGTGCCCTGTGATAGACTGGCATCCCATCCAAGGTATACCCCAGCCTCATGCCCTGTGCTGTTGCCTATGTCAGGCAACCCTGACCAGACAGATGGATGAATCTACAGAGTGTCCTCAGGCCTGTCGGCATGTACTGTAATTCTGAGTACTTCCTTTTTCCCTTTCTCAGGATCGCACCATTCAAGTTTGCAATATTTCTGAAACTTCTTCCCCTGCTCATATCCTTTATCAGTGAAACACTTTCAGTTTGTCTCATTTTAAAGTTAACTGTTGTACATTAGATCTAGCTACTGCATTTCCTGTGCTATTTCATCATTTTATTTTAGCTTTTTCAATTCTGATTAGTACGTTAATGCAAATAAAATTTGGACAATATGCGAAACACAAATTCTGGAGTATAAATTTTTAGGACGTGACCAGCTTCGCATACCCTCCTATTGCATGCATGATCTACTCTTCCCAGAGGTAGAAGCAGCTGGATCTAGATGTGTTCACCTCAAAATACCTTTTAAGGCAACTCACTAACCACACTGGAAAAACAACAGCAGGGTATCGTCAAGATTCATCCTCTTCTTCCAAAGCCATTTCTATGTAGCTTTGGTCTTATGACTGACATCATTTTCTTACTATTTAAATCTTTTTCAAACTTTTTCTCCTGATCTTTGTTTCAGTCTTTCCACATTAATGTTTACAGGCTTCCCTTCAAACTTACTGTTCCCTGCAATGCTGAAGAACACTTCTAATGCACACGAACAGACACTGACGGAGCATTTCATTCAAGCTGAGCTCTTCAAAATGAATTCACATAGAAGAATTTGTCACTGCTACTGTGTAATATAAAGCAGTAATCGATCAAAGAGATAAGTCAGGAAATAGACCCCACAAATAATTCTGGATGCAGTTAAATCTGTCTAGGATACCATGCATAGCTATCCTCTGATTTCTTTTCCATCGGCATGCCCATCACAAACACTGTTATACGCTTTACAAAAAAGTTTATGGTACAGGGAGATGAGCATGACCATTTCTAGCACTTTTGATGGTGCTAGACCTCTCAAACACAAGGCCAAAGTACAACATTAAGCTGTCATGATCCAGTCACTAAGTAGTCCATTCTAACAATTCTTGTGAGTACACTTCTGATGTATTCCATTGATTAGATTCTTTTTAGCTTTTTAATCAATAATTGTAGATGAAAAATATATTACACTTAGAAGAAACAGTCTAATATAAAAGTATAAGATCAAAGTTTTGGTAAAACAGTAACTAAAGAAAAATAATTATAATATGAGACTGTACAAAAGTTGGATCTCATAGTGAACCATGGCACGCTGGCATTTTTGTGGAAGGAACAGAAAAAATTCATGGGAATACAACCACAGTTTGATGTGGATGTGAACATAAGGTTACAGAAATACTGCGACTTAAATACGGCTGTAAATGACAAATATTTTCATAATGATTGATCATGTGATAAACTAATCGATTAATTTTATTCAAAAAGAGATATTTTTAAGTGACAGTTGTTTAAGAAAAATAGTGTACAGAATTACTATTTAAATCTATATTTAAAGATAAGGTGGCATAGAAACAAAGATCGCGGTCTCTGTCATAATTAGGGGGAGGTCCCCTGGAAATGATTGTCCTTTATACCAACTATTTTGATGGCATTTGACACAGTTAGTGATGCTGTCATTGTGTGCAATGTATGCAGCAAACTGCAAAAATGACTAAATTTATTGGTAACTATTTTCATTACCTATTATTATTGATATTATTGATTGGTTTAACCTGTAACATACACAAGCAAATTGCACATGAGATCTGGATTATTGAAACTGGTCCCCCTCTTAATTAACACATGGCAACCTTGTTTTACATACGTAAATAATGAATCACGGGTGAACAGAGGGGCTTGTCCCCAGATCTCACCCCTCCCCCATAATGTACCCACATTCCACACATACCTAAAATATCATGTCAAAATTTCACTATTTTATTGTCAAGAGGCGTCAAGAGGAGATCAGTGTGGCTATTTATTTTCTTAAGGTGTTACCTGTTTGTTACTTGGCTAAAGTTTTAAAGGATGGATGCTGATCTGTATGAATAAGGCCTGTGATATATCGATAAGGTAAGAGTGGAATTCACAATGAGGTGTGATTAGCCCACCCAGATCTTAAAGAAGGGTGGTAGGGACTGATTCAGCTTGGTGGTAGATGGGAGCAAAAGTCAACCAAGATCACAGGTAGGAATGTTACCAAATCCAGGTTGTTGTGCATCTCCTGGTTTCCTCAGATGTGCTGTCAATACAGGGAAAATAACACACATCTGGTTGAGATTATGGAGGAATTCTGTTGTTGGGGAAACGTGTTGTGGAAACCAGTGTTTTAGTTGTCGATTAAAACCTGATGTCAAACATCAGGTGATTTCCCTAGATGAGGTGGAGATGGCCTGTGGGGGGTTAGTTTGCTTGGTATGTTTACCTCAGCTTCCTGTCACATATGGTACTGCTTGAAAACCCTTGCTGAAAGTTTTTGTTAAAGACCAGCACATATATAAAAAAGGTTGTACGTATAGCCTAAACACAGTTTGGTTCATCTGTCTAATCCCTAAACACAGCTGGTCCCATATCTGAGCTCTAGATGAGATAGTTTTAATAAGATTTTAAAGGTTATTTTTTGTAGCATCTTCAGTATATGTACCTTAAAGAGGTGTTCACCACATTTTTTACAATAAGCTGACATTTTATGCTTATGTAGCTGGTCTTCCATTGTAGGAATGCGTGCTTTTAATCTGCTTCAGGGTGGAACAGAAATATATCACTTACCTACTGAAATGAGCAGGTGCACATCCTTTCACAATAATCCCTTACATGTGGGATTCTTCAATACCATGTAAATTTTAGGATTTCCAGTCTCCTGTCATTCTGGATTATCAGTACTGATAACACAAATCTGCTGACATGAAATCTTTTTGACTGCTGGTAACATTTAGAAAGAATTTTTCTTGTCTTTCTTCAGTTGTCATACATAGATTTGATAAATATGACCAATTATCACCAGGGAAACAACCCAAGACCATATAAAGTAACATTATACATTATACATTTATGTTATAAAGTAATGTAATGCATAACTTTTCTTATTTTTGAATCGTGCATGCATACATACTTACATGCATATCATAATTATGTTTTATATTATACTCACTTGTCAATTAGGCAATGTGGAAATTGGTCCTATGAACTAAGGAGTCAAAATATTTGGGTCCAACCACCTTGTATTTCTGAGACAGAAAGGGCATGGGTTCTGCAGTTCTGGTTCCCACTGTCTATCATGGAGGGAACAGTACCATGGTCTTGGGTTGTTTTCCTGGTGATAATTGGTCATATTTATCAAATCTATGGCAATCTGAACCAGCAAGTCTATCACCGCTTAGTTCAAAGTCATGAGTTCCAGCAGTATTACTGCTGACTGGGCAGTTCCCAGTCCTTCATACTTTGGCAAACCAACCCACAATTTAGAGATAATTTTCAATTTTATTGAACACTGCTTTGATACTCCATCGGCTTTTTAGGAATCCAGGCAGTGTTAGCTGCAGTCACAAAGACAGTACAGATACAAACAGAAGATGGTAAGATGGGCTTATAATAGCCAAGTAATTAGGCAGACAAAAAAGGCTATTTAAATGATTTCAAAATGTAGGAACCTAAAGAAAATAAAAGAGCACTTTAATGAAAAGAATGGTTGAATGAATATGTGGGCTTAACATTTTACTACAGTGCAGCAGCAAGGAAATGTTTAACTATTGACATGACCACATGATTTAAATGCATGAATACTTCAACAGCACTTTATAATGCACATTAATAATGTTCCTGCAACCTTGTTTCAGGTAAACTGAAATTTTATTTTGAATTTCTAACCCTTATAATTGCTTATCATTGAATTCAATTTTCCAATTTTCCAAGTTTCAACATGCATAAAAGTTAAAAGAAATCTACAGTAAAGAACTCTATATATTGGGTTGTATCTCAAAATAACAGCTTTACAGAATTAATAGCTATTGGAGGAAAAAAAATCTAAGGGTTACTCTTTGATAGCTCACTGATATGAAATCAAAGCCCAAAAATTCTTCCTTAGCAGCAGACCCTTACCGTCTTGGCCTGCTGAATGCATTATAGCTTTCATAAAATCTGAACCTAATGACTTATGAGGTATTCAGACATACAGGGTAAATATATCTGGAACTGTCCTCTGTATATACTCATCAGTCCCAGATGCGATAATGTTGTAAACCTGGGTTTGTTTTCAATAACAATAAAACATGCAGGCTTTTGGATTCTTGCCCTAAACGTTTTAAAGGCTTTTGGGTATCACACCAAAATGCCCTCACGGTGGCAAATTTCTCTGTGGGAAGTTCTTTTACTGCACCATATGTTCTTCTGGTAGAGCCGCACAATTTGTAAAGTACAGCTGAGCCACAATGCTCAAACGGTGCCATTATTAAGAGCTTATTTATTTTTTAATGTGTACCAAATACTATAGTTTTGTGTAATGATGAATACATAGAGTACATATGTATGATAAACATGGAAGAAAACAGCATGAATTCAGCCAACCAACCTGTATCTATACATTTAGTGCGATGGGCTATTTTCTCTCTAAAATGTTATTCTCAGTGTTGTTTATGTGTGGAATCTGTTTACTATGTTTGCCTGAGAAATCTCATCAATGTATTCCATGCAAAGCTGCAGGCACTAGCGAACAGACTTTTGGAGTCCACATTTCCTACCATACCACTGCACTTTCAAATATTTGGACCCGTGCCTCCCTCACTCTACTTCTTACTCGTCCAAGTCAGTGAAAAATGACTTTGCTTATGAGATCTGCTCGACGTGCCAATGTTTTCAACTGAACAGAGAGTTTGTGTGTATACGTGTATGTCTGCATGCGCATGTGTGTGTGTGTGTGTATATATGTGTGTGGGTTTTGTCTTCCTTGAGCTTCCTTTACTTTGCTGTTAATAATTTCAAACCCACACATAGAAATACCTCATTAACATCTATTTTTCTTGGACTTCCTCAGTCCCTGAGGTAGAAACTCCGGTGAACTAAGGAAATGCAAACCAGCCTCTAGTACTTGCAAAGCCCTCAAAAAATGTTAAGTTCTACATAATTGTCCATATTTTTCTAATCAGACCATGGCCCTGTTTAAGGGAGACAGACTACTATAGCGTGCGTTTGAGGTGAATGACGCAAAATGAAAACTTTGAGGCTTTTAAGCATATTGATGCATTGGCACAGAGAACAAACTGCGCAGTATTTACAGTTGGAAAAGAAAGGGCTTAAATAGAAAACATCTGCAATGCTTTGGAAGTGGATACGCAAACACAAAACAACTGGTTAGTCTGGAATAATACAAAACAAGAAAGGTGTAATACATGCACACACATTCACAGCAGCTTCCCCCCCCCCCGGGACAGCAGGCAGGCAGCATTCTTTTAAAGAGAAATTCGCAAAGTATCCCACGGAAAAATATGTTCTATAATTGTTAAAGAAACAGCATAAAGTACTTTATGTGTTTGTGTACGTGCATTTGTGACTCAAAATATTACGACAAACCCCAACCGTAAGGCTGTGGAACATCAAGCCTGTGGTCCAGGTCAGCAGGAAAGAATACCCAATTGTCCCCTGGCATCTTTTCCAAAGTCAGAAAAGCAACAACTCTGTATATACCTCAACACAAAGAAAGCCTTTTTTCCAATATTTGTATTTTAGAATTTTAGAAGAGATGTAATAAAACGAAGCAACAAAATACATACAGCCAGCTGTAACAGTCTGTAATATAATACATTTTTTCTTTCTGCCAAGTTATATAATGTATAGTAAAACAGCAAAATAAACTTTTCTTAGAGTATCTGACGTCCCTGTGGGCTTTTAGAGAACATTGCTTCAAGCTAGATGATCTGCACCTTGCTTGTTCTGAATCCCAATGAGCCACTTCCTAATCTGACATCATAGCATCCATTTCATGTTATTGCTGGGCACAATTATCATTATGGCTCCAACCATAGCCTTACTTAAAAAAAAAGAGAAAAAACAAAATGGGATGTTTTGTGTTATTTTGTTTCCTAAATAGTGAATTTAAACACATGGGTACTGCAGTCACAGACCTGTGTATGCGTGTGGTCATGTATAGATTACATTGTGGAAACCAAATGTCCCCACAATGTGATAAAAATCTGTTATTCTGATGTTGTGGGAATCATTTATACAGTCCTCATAAAAGGGAAACTCAATTTAATAAAAATCTGTGACTGCAATCAAAAAACTAAAAATGCCAAAAGCCTTGCATTTTATTTGGTTACTTATGGTTAAGGTTAGGGCTGGGTAGGGGTTAAGGTTGTCATTGTTGGGATTAGGGTTTTGCCCATAGAAATTAATGGACAGACCCCACAAAGATATGAATACAAATATGTGTGTGTATGCATGTGTCCACATTAAATTATATAGCCACCTCTTCCAAATATAGGCAGTCCCTGGGTCAAGAACATCCAAATGATGGACAACTTCTTACAAATGGACCATAAAGCTTATTGTATAAAAACTTTGGATTAAATACATTGGTGTGCGAAAACAAAGACATGTACTACTTTATGACACTAGTGAAAATATTGTACGGCGTCAGCAGTTCGTTGGTTTGTGGCACAGTACAGTACCGTATGTAGTTGCTTTTATTATTACTGTATAATTATTTTTATTATTATGTACTGTATTATTATTTTTCGAACTTACCTATAAATTTGACTTAAAGACAGACTTAGGGAATGGATCTCGTTCGTAACCTGGAGACTGCCTGTAACTTTCTACAGAGGGGATGACATCAGCTTGAGGTTTCTGTCTAAATATCACTCCTGTTTGACAGTCATGATGTGTGCCAGACTTTGCTTTCATGACATTGGTGCAATTTGACTCATTTGTAGGCTCTGGGGTCCTGTTATAAGGAGCTAGGAGGACATAATGACTGGACATCCCACTGCAGCCATTCCGTTCTCCTCTGAAAATAACTTAGGTTGATGTGGGTTGCCTGGTGCCTTATTCAGCTCTGCAGCTCCTTGTCCTGCACCGTGGTTAAATCGGCTGCAGGAGTCACCATCAATTATCAGTAAGCCCCTTTAATAAGCATAGGTTAGACACAAAATGCATTAATCCCAAATATGTCAAGGCCATACAACTAAATATGATTCAAGTATGAGTCACACATGACTTTTACAAAATTGGGTATGCAATAATCATTTGGTAAGGTCATTCAGCACTGACATCATCAACTAAAATTATGAAACATTGTGATGTCCTTAATTAAATCACAAGTTAGTGTGCATTAGTTATAAAAATGAACATCTGTCTTGCCCATAAATAAAAGCTTACAGCTGGCTTGTGATCAGTGATCCAATCATGAATTTACTATGATGGGAGAACATTAATACTTCCTATACCTAAATGGTTCAAAGTTTAATTGATAATACCAAAGAAGAAAAAAAAGTTTCAAGTGGAATATAAAATGTAGTATAGATTGTGTGTGTGTGTGGGGGGGAGGGGCATGTATGTATTACATTGTGGGGACCAAACGTCAATTTAATAAAATTAATCTGTGAATGCAATAAATAAATAAATAACTACAAATAACAAACATCTTGCACTTTGATTGGTTACTTATGGTTAGGGCTGGGTAGGGGTTAAGGTTGCCATAGTTGGGATTAGGGTTATGCCCATAGAAAGAAATGGGTGATCGCCACAAAGATAAGACTACAAACCTGTGTGTGTGTGTGTGTGCGCGCGTGTGTATGTGTGTGAGAGAGAGTTATAGTCAGTACAGAAGAAGGGAGGGAGTCTGGCCCGCTGCCTACTCTGCAGTCTGCTAATGCTGAATCTCATAATGATGAAGCAACAAGAGCCCATTTTTAGCGATGAGGTCATACTTTAAAAAAAGAAAAGGAATGAAAAAAAAGTAATCAGTTAGCCATTGGTAACGTCCCTCTGATCTGTTCTCTCCCATCACCGGGAGCATCTCTATTTAATACGATCTGACAGGAAGAGCATTTAGGTTAGCGGCTTTACACAAAGCATATACATTTTCAATTTGGGGTTTGAAAATGACTATGTAGGTGGCACCTATGCATGCTTTTCAAGGAAGAGAAAGAAACTTATCTCAAAAATAAAAGGCAAAAATTAATACAGGATGTTCAAGAACAGGTAAGTATTTCACCAATATCTGTACTAAATCCCAACAGGGAGTCATTAATACAGCCACAACAATAGGTAAATGGTGATTAAAGGATTTAACCTGACCTACAAAGAAAATATTTCCTATTCTGGAGATATTTCATTTTGATTAAATAAAAACTACTCATATTTACATTCAGAGCTCATATACATAACATATGTAACATATTTTAGGTTAACAGACAGATAAAAGGGAGTGATACAAAGATACATGTATTTTCATGTAAGTGTACATAAGAATATAATTCAAAGCATGAGGAAGAAACATGAAAGATGACCAGATAATATAAGAGAGGAGTGAAAGTCTGGCACTAGAAATTGTGATCACTCTTCAGAGACAAAGAGATAAAATATCACCTAAAGAGTTAAAAAGAAAGAACACAGACTCCAAAAATAGAACAAGTGTCTAATCCCACAGTCTGACAGCATGCTGTGAGGTGACATCACCAGCTTGTGACACCCAGCTATGTCCCAGCATCTTCGCAGACAGTTAAATCATGTTGAAGTACTAGCTCAAACAGTGGCTGCAGCATCTGTTTCAGCTACAGCTATCTTCCATGAAATTCATGACAACTTCAGCACACATTTGATTAGTATATACATATTAAGGGCTCCTGAGCAGAAACAGACAAAACTGAGATGTTACTTTTCTGAAAGGTACACAGTCCTTGTTCTTCCCCCTGGGATTAGACATTGCCACTATACAGACAAATGTCCAGTCCCTTAAATCGGTATACCAGCGAGATCCCCAGGGCAGGGAAAAACACACCACCTCCACATAACTGAATCCACACAGCTTGAAGCAGGTAAATAACATCCATCTGAAACAGCTCAGAAATCCGGCAGATTCATGCTTGAGAAAACACTTCTGAAATGCAGTTGTATGTATATTGTTGCTACTTTGGCACAACAATAGATTGCATGTCTATTTGCAGGCACCAGACAGAGACGGCTGTTTGTTGCATATTGTGGGATTTTTGTGCGTTTCAAATCTTTAAAAAGCATCATAAAAATATAACACAAACAACACAATGGATGTGTGTAATCGCTTCCTTGTAATAGTACATATATGATATACACCAAGGAAAGCAGAAGTAAAGAAGCCAAGTACTACACAAAAATCTGAATATACACTACCGTGCAAACTTTTGGGGTCACTTTGGGCAAATTTCCTTGTTTCCAGAAGAAAATGCATTTTTTTCTCCATTTAAAATAACATCCAGTTAATCATAAATATGGTGTAGACATTGTTAATGTTGTAAAAGACTACTGCTGCTGGAAACAGCTGTTTTTTAATGTAATATCTACATTGCCATACAGAGGCCTGTTATCAGCAACCATCAGTCCTGTGTTCGAAAGGCATGATGTGTTTGCTAATCCAAGTTTATCATTTTATAAGGCAAATCTGATCATTAGAAATCCCTTTAGAAATTATGTTAGCACAGCTGAAAACTGGTGTGCTGATTAAAGAAGCAATAAAACTGCCCTTCTTTAGATTAGTTCAGTGTCTGGAGCATCAGCAATTGTGGGTTCGATTGAAGGTTCAAAATGGCCAGAAACAAAGAACTTTCTTCTGATATTCATCAGTCTATTATTGTTCTGAGAAATGAAGGCTATTCCTTGGGAAATTTGTAAGTAACCCCAAACTTTTGAACAGTAGTGTACTTATACTGCATATTTATAATATGACACATGACTATTTGATTAATTTACTGCAGCCTATTTCACTGAGATCAGTGAGTGATAGTTTCACTAGTGTCCAGTAAGGCAGGCCAAGCAGTCACCTTTAATGTTGTGGCTCTTTGGCCCTGTAAATTCCAGAGCTGCAATTTAAATATCAATTTCTCTCTTGTAAAGAAGGGAAAAAATATTTACAGGGCTTCAATGACATGGTGACCATCTCTGATAAAAAATTTAGACAATTCCTGCCAAGCTATAAAATCTGACATCATGATGTTAGCCAAACCATTGAAAACAGTGTATATCATGATCAGAAATATCACTAATTGAGAAATAATTATTTGGGTAATGATTTGGAAAGATGTGAGATACAAAATTGGGTTCTAGTATATCTTTTTCAAAATAAATATATAATATAAAATATACATATTAAAATGTATAATATAAAAGAAATATTAAATTAAAATTTCTTTAATCAGTAAGCTACAATCGCAATGCAGCTAGTCAGCAACTGCATTGACTTTATTAATCCACACTATTTAACTTTATATTTTACTGAACAAATATAATTATTTTAATATATTTTCCTTTTAGTAAATAGCTGATTTTGTTCAAATTGATCAATCAACATTGCACGTTCTCCCTGTGTCATTTGGGTTTTTCTACTACTCTGGATTTCTCCTGACATGAACTGCCCAGGCTGAGTGTTTACCCCCCACCCCCCACTGAGGATAAGTGTAGTGTATGTATAAAATTTCTAGTTTTAGAACTTGGCCCCCTCTTGTTGGTTAGGACTGCTTTAAATGCTTAAGGCCTTAGGGATCTATGCTGTTAATCTTTTGGAGATGCACCAAACACCCATGTTTATACTGGAAATTTCTACACATATAAAAGGCATGGCTCAAAACAGCACAGCATTATACTAGTATTAAAAGTCTACATAGATATTCCAGAACACATTATGAAGTCCAAACATTTCATTTGAGTTCATGACCCCAAATGAGAATATACAGTCACATTTTACTGAGAAACAAATGCATTAACTAGATACACCATTAAGTTAAAAAGCGCAATTGATCACACTGGTCCGCAACTTGAAAATATAACGTAAAGGTACATATGTGCATTGTAAGGCTCACTTGTTGGTGTCTCTGTGAGCTCAGAACAGAGAATGTTAGGCTTTTCTTCAATGTGGTTTTAAACCTCAATTGCAGAACAGACTGTTATGGTCTATTATGACCCAGCATGAAACTGAAGAGCTTGGCATATATCAAATGGCAATTTCTTTTTTTACGCATATACTCTGAGGCAGCAAGGATAATAAAGATGTAAGATGTTTGTTAACAAGACAACTGTTCCTGGTAAAATGAAATTAAATGATGGAAAAGATCAGTTCAATGGTTCAATAGTTTTCCACTGAAAACAGACCCACAGTTCTTAGTACCTAGAACTGAGTAAGATTCACATTCAAGGGTACTAATGATAGAGATAATATATAAAGGTAGCCACATAGAAAGAAAAAAATCATGAATGTTTTAGAAGAGTGGCAAGAGATTGTACTGTTCTCTCCAAGAAAAAAATGAAAGTATATTCAAAGTATATTCACTTAATGCTGTGTCCAGCTGGGGAATGGCAACCCAAAAATCACAACCTGCTTTGAAAACCTTATAATCTTTATTAAATGTTAACATTGAATAAAGATGGAGAGAGAAAAAAGAGAAATAAATAAAGACCCAAAGAGACAAATATGCAATAAAAATGGGGAGAAAGGCTAAAACTGCAAGCAGAAGGTTTAGTTAGACTTTAAGCATATTATAAGAGAAAAGTTTGCACTGACGAACATGGCACTGTCCTATGATGTGAAACAGAGTGCCACGTTCCTGAGCTCTTATCTCACTGGTAAAATTCAGGATGGAAACCTGCCCCCTGAATTCCTGCGGGTCCTCTCACTGTTTGTGTTATTATGAGGGGAACAAAAGAACATATAACGGATTTGTCGAAAAATATATCAGAGTAAGATGATGGACATGTTGAAGAGCCTTTCTCAAGTGACCCATGAACACTAGGAACTTCACCTACCATGACTTATAAGAAGCAACAAACACTGCCTTTTAGTCTACAACATTGTCTTACAGCTTAAGAATTAAGAATTAATTAACTAATTGATTAAATAATTAAGAATTATGAATTAACTTGCTGATTTAAATGTGTTCAGCTGTGTAGATTCCTCAAACTTCTATTTAGGGGAGAACAAAAATAGGTAGACAAAGAAAGTCAATTTCTATTCTGCTGCAATTCGTAACCATTGCAGGACCAGTCAATGGTGCTAAGACTTACCAAACAAAGAAAAATCATACACACACCATACCCTACTGGAGCAATGCAGTGCAATAAAAAGAGAAGAGAAAGCACTTCTCTAGTACATTTATAATAGGGAGTGTGAGTCTTTACCCCTCCCCACATCATGACATGATCCTGCTAGTCCCCTCTTGTCCAGGATGTCATCTCCCATGACCATAATTGTCACAGTCAGCCCTGCAGGGCTAGATTACTCATTCACCCAACGGTGACTAAACCTCATCAGCCTCATTGCACCTTTTTGTTCTTTACTTTATGCTCATCACCATGGGTCACCTTCCCCATGGTAGGGTCAGTGTCAAGTCTGGAGCCTGTCAAATTACTCAAATTTAATGGGGAATACAAAAATTCTTCCCCTAAAGCCCATCTTTTGGAGACTTTGAGAGTCTCTCATTAATACAAACCCACAAGAATAACCTTTAATCTAAGTGAAAAGAGGAAAAGTGGAGCAGTCAAGTCCAGAGGTTTACACTCAAAGCGTATTTTGGTGACCTCACTGGCATCAGCAGCTCCCGTCTCCTCTACCTCTCTTATGGAGACATGCTAATCGTGACCACAGAACTAGACCTACAGAAATGAACCTTCTCACACAAAAAGATAATATTATACTTAACGGTCATTTATCTGAATAAGAGTCCAACAACCCCACACCAAGAGTAAATTCAAATGAAATTCTTATATATTATCTCATAAAAGAAGTGACAACTGCAATGTATTAAAAATACTTTTTTTTTAAATAAAGACATAACTATAGATTTATCATTTGCACCAAAAAACATAATTCTGAGTAATGAAATGGAATCTGACAAATAAGTCATCCAAAACCAAACAATGCTGGATTATTGAATTCCAGATCACGACTGGACACCTTTTTTTATCTGAGTGCTGGCTCATAACAGCACAGAGTAAAGTTCTTCTGAAGCACATGTAAGTCCTCTACTTAGGTTACAAATAATAATAGTAACATTACACACACACACAATGTCATTTATTTTAGGCAAAATATCTTTCTCCCTAAAACCCATAAATGTTGCTATTAAAACAAACAGCCTTGAGACTAAAGTTAGTGTGAAAGTATCCCAGTACATTGATACTATACTGATCAATCAAATCCACGCTATCTTTGATATATCACATTATGCAATTTTCAAAAATAATTGTCTTCTACCACAGAAAATGTGGTTATTCCATCACCTCAAGTGCATATACTATATACAAAGTCTTTGTCATGCACTTACATTTGAAATCCTTCACCACTTTTGGCACACCTCTGACACCTTCAGGTACAGCAATTAAAAAAATCTGATTCATTACTTTTATGCCTTTCAATGTATACTACTTCTGATGCATTTCTGTCATTAGCCCTGAAATTATCCACATTACACAGGAAAAGTGCAGCCAACTCTTTTTTTCCAGTCTTCTAATATTTAGCAAAAACATACCAAACAATAGCAACTGTGGCCTAGTCTGAGGAGCGTTTGTCACTGTCAGGAAAGCACAGGGTGAGGTGAGATTTCCTCAGCACCTGGAGCTGTCCTGTATGTACACAGGTGCAGTCAGGCAGTTACAGCACAGCTCAATGGAAGCACTGTTGCACCTATATGTGGATCAGCAACTGATTTTTTCTTCTCAGGACGTACTGCAGTGGGAAAGTGGCCCAGCTAAGAGGGGTGCTGCTTTTTGTACATATTTACTCAAATTTTCTCTTGTTTCAGTATAAATAAACCACCACGACACAGATGTACTTGCCTTCCCTGCTTGTTTGCATTTTTTTCCTTATCTGTGGGGAATAGTAATTGACATTTTGACAGTTTTTTAAAAACATGAAATCATAAAGTATTTGGCAGTATATTGGTATGCATACTTTACACCATCAAATATTAACTTACAGAACGTAGATCTCTGTGTCTGCTAGAATAACTCACAGTATAAACGGTGCAATGTGTAATAAATTAAGTAAATATCTATTTTTATATATAAACATATATATGTTAAATTATATATATAACGCAAATCAGTCTTGGCAAAATTCTTCTCGCAAGGTTCACTTAAACAAACAGTGGCAACTCCTTCACATAATTCAAAGGCAATCATTTTGTTCGCCTTAAGCTGTTGAACTAATATTCTTTCAGCTGTGCCTACCTTACATTTAGACCTTATGCAAATTCCTTTGTGTCTGATTTGTTCTGCTTGTGGATGAAAGATGAACGATATGTTGAGCAAAATAAATTAAACCTGGCAACAGGGTGTACCAGTGGAATACTCTTCAACCTGTCTTTAGTTGAAGTGCACCTCGACATATTGAGGTTGCATACTTTTAAAATGTACATATTCACACATATCAACTCAATATTGTTTTGTACAGATACAATTCACTGCATAAGCCTTCATGCCTCTGCGATAATTATCAAATGGTCTCTGAACCTGGGTTGTCTAAATGACTACCTTGAGGAAAACTGCAGCATGATTCCATCACAAATATATAACATTAAAGCAATTTAAGCTTATAAATATGCACTCTATTTTGTCACTACATTACTTATCCTCCACTATGAAACGTCCAATCTTACCTGTATAGATCTCTGCTTCAGATGGGTCTTCCACCTTCTTATGCTGTATGATGTAATCAGAAACCTTGCAGCCAATGAGAGGCTCCACATCCAGCCACTCCAGGGCCACCATTGTGCTAGAGGGCTCAAGGTGAGGAGCTAGATGCAGGCTTAGATTGCAACAAAAGAAAAACAAAGAATGATTCAGTCACATGGCAGAGGGTTTCACCCACAGTGACATAAACTGCAGTTCTACTCAACAGCAATTCCTCTTATCCAATTTATTAAGTTGTGTAGAATTCAAGGGTACAATATCAGTGCCCTTCCAGAAACCTGATCATGAAAATGTTTGTGGCATGAAGGCATGAATAAATATACAAAGAAATAAGCAGGTTTATTTACAAGAAAAAATGTGCTTTAAAGGCTGGTAAATATGCTTGTTGTGGGTCTGCACTGATAATATGCTGGGATAAACCTAATGTCAGTTATGTCAAAATGTGCAAAATAAATTCTAAATAAATATATCACAGTTGGCCTCACAGTTGGTCAGAGAAAAATAAATGCAGCATGTCTCCATCAGGAAGAGTGGGGTTGATACTCCCGGTATAGGCAGGCTGGTGGCCTGTGACTTACACGGGCTGCCGGAGGGGACTGCAGTTGGGCAGGCCATCCTTGCTGAAGGCACTCAGGTCACAGCGACACCAGTTCTCGATTACATCACCCTTCCCTGCACACCAGTATGAGCTCATTGTGGCACTTTTGAAAGCCTGTGGGAGGAATAGGTGAGAAAAATGTAATTATTTCTTTTTCCCCCTTTAGGTTTTGAGATCTGAATCACTGCTCCTGCCAAACCTTCACAGTCTTATCAACAGGGTCTATAGACATCGCCCCCCCCCCCCCCCCAGTGATAGAAAATACCCCGTCTTCTTTGGAGACTTTCTTCTTTACTGCCACATGCATCATGTAACAGAGAGGCCTTTATGAGGTCTTGTGTCATTTTTCTGGTAATTAAAAACAGTCTTGAAAAAACCTACTAAGCTGATTGCGTGCAAAATAAATCTCAAAGTGTGAAATTGTTCATGACATAATTTACACAACATAAAATTACTCAAAGTTGCCAAAGAGGTACATATGTTGACTACAAAACCAGCACGTTTCACTGCATGGGCAAACATACTCATTCCTTTAGTACTACAGAATGGTGTCATTTGTACGTCACTTGTACATAACTTGTACGTCATTTGGCCACTGTTTTGTGAGAGGGCCTGGGATTAACTCACGGATGAGTCCTGCTACATCCAAAAATGTAGTTTTCTGCAGTTTGACTCTGCAGGACAGTACATCTGTGTGTGTATCTGTGTGCTTGTGATAAGAATGTTACCAGTTCAAATCCTGTGGCTGGTGGAGTGATGCTGCTGTTGGGCCCTTGAGTAATGCCCTTAACCCTAACTGCTCCAGGGATTCTGGATGCTGGCTGACCCAACGATCTGAACCCAAGCATTTCTCTCACCTGAATTTGTTTATGTCTCATTGGGAGCAAAACAGGACACGCGAAAACCACCCAATTTTCCCACTGGCAATGAATAAAGCAAATTTATATGTGCTGATGGACAAAATAACATAAATACCTAACAACAACTTAATATCAAAGAGATAATTAGAAATAAGGCCATCCTTTGGTTTCAGAACAGTTTGATCTCAGTGTTTTTTGGAATTCTATCATACTATTCTATCAATGCTGTGGTTGGATACTGTATCATTCTCCATGAAGAACAGCCTCCAGTACTTTTAAGGAGATGGAAGTTCCCATAAAGGTCCTAAAAAGTTTCCAGGATTTCTCATAAAGATTCAATGATGTTTAGCTCTGGTGATTTGGGAGACCATCGAAGATGTTTGACTTCGTGCTGATGCTCATGAAATCACACATGTATTTCTTTACCAGTGCGTGTCAGGCATTATCAACGTGAAATATGGGAATATCATAAGAGAACAGTGCTTGCAACATAGGGTGCATCTAGCCCTGTAAAATGACCTCACACTACTTGGCCGTTATACAACCATGTAGCGCAATCATCAGACATAATGACTCCCATGGGATAGCTATCCATACCATTACAGATCCAGATTGTGGGTGGCAGGCATTTTTTGGCTTTCTCCAAATATAAACCTGTCCAGATGTAGCAAAGTTAACAAGTCCTTTTCCCTGTGGTATGTACATTATTTGGGCTACCCACCTCCCTGACTCTATATGGCAGATGATGTGATGTGACCTCCTCTTGGCACAAAGATGTCAAGGTACCTGTGTTCATCATTAGGGGCCTCCCAGAGGCAGAAAAGAGCACAGAAAACATATCTGGTGTATAACATTGGGAAAGGAGGACGTCATTCACATGTCCACCTATTCCCTTTCCCCTAACACGCCACATTCTCCACTCCCTTCAACATTTTAATAAAATCTTCCTAAGACCATAAAGAATTCTTCACTGGGTGTGGATGAGATTTCAAACGCAAGCCATTCCCTGAGCCTTCAGCATATGTACATAATTAATCTGAGTAACTGAGCAGCACTATTAATCAGCATAAATATGAACTGAATTGGGTGAATGTTATAAAGCCAATAAGAAATATGAAAATCAATAAGTAAGACAAGTTGCTCTAAAGCATGGCTCAGACATATTTATGCGGCATGGGCATGGCTTATTCTTCAGTTTTATCCGTGTGCTCTTTAATTTTTCTTAAAAATTAAAATATTCCATTCACTAACTGCTGATGCATGACACTGTCTGTAATGCATGCTATGCAGCCTTGTGTACTACAAATACTCAGAGGTGTAATGTGTTTCAATACTAAACACTATAGAAGAGGACAAAGGAAAGTGCACTTCTAGAAGAATGCTGCTATATACAAAGAGAGATTAATAGTAATGGTAATAAATGTCCATCCTTCCATCCATCAGTGGTGATTGACAGAAGGTTTAAACTTACATACATTTATACATACATAAAACATACATATGAATAATTGTCATTCTTTTCAACATGATATAATTTCCCTTAACTGTTTACAGTAATCCTTCAGTAACCAGGGGAAACCAATGAACATAAAACCTTAAAATACAAATGCGTAAAGAGAAAAAGAAACTGTCATCAGATATCACAGATGTTCTTAGACCTAGATCCAAAATGCCTTGGAAAAAAACATGCGGAAGAATGTCTTCACAAAACAGAATGTTACTGAAAGATTATAGGTTTCACTTAAAATTACTATTGTTATTGTTCTTCAACAAGTCAGTAGCAAGAAAACTATAAAGTAAACAAACATATTTATAGTGCCTGTGCACCTGGCATTTAAAAAAAAAAGTCTCAGAGTGGGTATTGGCATCTGGCAAGGGTGCGTCCAGCTGGAAAGGCTAGTGGTAGCATCTCTGTTATTTGCAGATTATGCATATTCTTTTGGTCTCATTTGACAAGGACCATCAGCACGCATGGGCCCTTGAGTGATGCACTTGAAATGACGGGGCTTAGAATCAGTACCCACAACCAGAATACTCTCTGGGAACAATTGGATTGCTCCTTTCAGGTTAAGGGGAAGAATCAGTCACAGTAAAGGAATTTAAGTACCTCATGATCTTATTCATCAGAGATGGCAAGAGTGAACATGAGATTGACAAGCATATTAGTTCAGTGGCTGCAGTTTTCCAGACTCACTCCCAGTGACAAGGAGAAAAGTTTGCAGATCAAGAGGCACCTTGAATGGGAGTCATCACTCCATCAAATCGAGATGAGATAGGTGAGGTGGTTCAGGCATCTTATAAGGATGATACCTGGTCAGCTCCAAAGTGGGCTGTTCCAGGCATGCCCCACAGGATGGGAGCCGTGCCTCAGACCCAGGACACGAAGGAGGTCCCAGCTGGCTTGGGAATGTCTGGAAATCCCACAGAACAAGTTACTGTGCTTTGGAGAAAAAGGTCTGGTTTGACATTTGGGGCTCTATTTTGACAATTAACTCAAAGCGCAGAGCATTTATGGGTGTGTCCAAATCCACTTTACTATTTTCATGGCGGAAAAACCAGACTTTGTGCCTGTGCAAGGTGCAAAAAGGATGTCCTTACTCTCAGAGGCGTGTTTTGGGCCTAACAAGCAATAAACCAATCAGAATGGCACGTCACCTCACCTTTAAAAGACAGCAGCGCATAAGCTACGGCTCATTTTAACTGCGTGTTTACCTGGCAGACCAGAATGATTGGTTTTTACCCAAGGAAACGGACGTGCTTGTAGTGCGATGTGAAAAGGCACAAGCACGTCATCTATGGGAACACCACTGTTCCACCTAAAGCTTTTTGAAGTGAAGCAGGTGCAGGATGAGGTAGTAGTGAGTGTTTCCGCGTTTTCTGGCATCACCAGGTCATCCGCGCAGTGCCTAAAGCGGTAAAATGATGTCCGAAGACGGGAAAAACAGAAGCTCGCTGCTGAACGAGCACAGCAGCTGGGAAGCGGGCACTTAATTATGCTTGTTTATTTTATTTTTTTTATTTTGGGTCTGCAGTTTGCAAAATATAAATAAAGGTGCAATATTTCTTCAAACAAAACAAAACCTACAGTTTTAAAGGTGTTTAAAAATGTTCAAAAAAATTGGGCTGTAATGTTTCTACATCTCAAAATTTAGATTCCTTACCAGACTACCGACGATTCAGTTCATCTGCCAGCTGATCCCTCCTTGCCCATGCTACTGCCGGCGTACACTCCTTTGTCTGCATCAGCCCATGCAGTTTAGCATCACGTCAAAAGTCCCCTAATGCGTCCTAAATTATGTCCAACCAACATCTGTTATCACTAGAACTACTGATCTTTTTATTTTCTGGTGAAAAATACCTAGAACTCCTAAGCCTGCGCAAATTTGCACAGGCCTTCAGTCCCATTGTCCTCCTGCTCCTGCTTTTGTTGTGCAAACACACCAATTACCTGTGAACCCTGGCACATTTGCATTTACTCAGACTGCTAGCTCA
>JAAGVU020000040.1:17489010-17506783 GCA_011763525.2 Mormyrus iriodes
CAGTCAGCATGTGGGATATTTTGTATAGATATGACAGGCTTCAGTGAAGGTTCCCATGTCACACACATAGGTTCGGGTTGCCTTGGATTTGAGCTAGCAGTATGAGTACACAAATGCAAATGTGCCAGGGTTCACAGGTAATTGGTGTGTTTGCACAACAAAAGCAACATACAACATGCCACAAAGCATGCCATGACCATCTGAGGGCTGTATTGTAATGTTCCACCTGACTTATCTAAAAATCTGAAATACATTTACAGCAATCGAAATGTTCTTTCAGTGACAGTACATACATTCTGATAATGAACTCTCAAGATTTTTTAATGATACGGTTTATTCTTTTTATTCTTTACTTTATATTATATATATTACACATTTCTTTTGGTATTTCACTAAACAATATGATGATGTGAAAGAACCACATGTACTAGTATTATGGCGTTCCATAGAACTCCTCCTCTCATGCGCACAACTCTCTCGTGCTTTCAACATCTCTCGCGTACACTTGTTTTCTCCTGTGATTTTCGTTCGACTTTTGTCCGGTTTGGCACCTCCTACAAAACTCAACCTGTAGAGCAAGTGTGTGTTTTGCAGACGCCAGCGCGTACATAAGCTGGGTTTTCTGCTGACAAGTACATACGCGCGCAGTTTTTCTGAGACTAATTAAATGCCATAAAAAACATTAGTGCACATCGAGCGCATACCTGTGTCCGTAACAAGTGTCGTGCATTTACACGTTTCTAAAACGCGCCGCTTAAATACCATTTAACAATGCGCCATTGTAAATGACTTTAGATGTGGTTTTTGTTGGTGAAAAGTGCAATGTCTTTTCGCTGCCTTAAAATAGCAACGTGTCAACATTGTGCCCAGCCACTCTTCATTTAAAAAAAACACCACTCCGACGACGGCGAAGCAGGCACAAAATCCAGTTGCTAATTTGACGACGTGCGCGCATTGAGCGATGAGCTGGTACGAAACTAGAAAAACCGCTTTACGTCACGTTTTGCGGCGGTGGAAAATATAGCCTTTGGTCTTAACAGACAAAAACAAGAAAAAATGGAACACAAGACTGATCTATTGCTTATAAAAAACATCTGATTAGGACACAGGAGTCCATCTTTGTACACTTTGAGGTTGATTTTCCCATGCAGTTAAGTCAAAAAAGCACGTAGCTGCCATGCTTTCATTTTCAAAATAAAATGGTTTCTGTGGATTTCAAGTAGGACATAGCCTCCTATTCGTGCTCGATGAATTAATTTTATTTCTTGCATGGCAGCGCCTTCTTTTTTTAGGTTATGTGTGGTAGGCGTGTCCATGCGGATGAAGGGAAATTACGTGTAACTCAAAAGCATATAACTTTTTAAGTGCTTTTTTGACTAAAGTCTCTGATGGCAGAATCAACCCCTTTGTACATATACAGAAAAGCTATTGGTATATGACCTCCATAAAACCTGCTGATAGGATGATAAATCTTTTGATTATATAATGTATGAGAGGTTCCTGAGGAACAGCTCCTGCTACTGAGATTATTTGACTGAAGGTGGGTTGTCCCTGATGAAACTTTCTTAGAGAGACAGAATCCTCGCTTCTTGCCAGACTTCCTTAGAGTATTCACCATGTTGTGTCTACGGAATCTTTGTAGCTTGATGTCTTGTCCATGTCCAGTAATGAAAATGTCTGCTCAAGTGCTTATAATGTAAAACATGGCAGCATTTCTGGAGAATGTGTGCTCTGGCTAAGCTTGTGCTAATATGAGTTGGAATTAGAAGTACCTTTTAAGTATAAAAGTGATGTATATTTCCTTTACTGATCACCTTAATCTTGAGAATTAAGTAAGCATGGATGTTATAAAATATGCAAGCTTAGCAAGTTAAGAGAAATAGTGATCTCTCCATAAGCTTGGCATGGCAGAAACCGTTTTAAGCCAGAACATTACATTCTGAGATATCTAAATCACAGGTTATATAGTTCTATGTAAAATCCTTCATTGAATGACAAATTATATGCCATTGAAGTGAATTTAGAAGTAAAGACCTAGGCCTGTAAGCTTTACCTGTGTTTATCACAGGTAAAACTGGCAGCCCAAGCAGTAAGAAGAGGAGCATGTGAGCTGTACTTACAAATTACTTCATAATTCATGTCATTCCTAGGATAATTTACAAACTCTTGGGAGATGAGTATGTAAATGTACAAAACATATGTCACTTCTTATTGAGAATAAGTAAATAGCTGGATGCTCAGAAGTAAACTAATAGACAAATAAATATCCATCCATCTTCTATACCTACTCATCCTATGCAGCATTGTGGTCCTAACCTGGAAGCTATGGGACCAGAACAGGGAATAACCCGGCACTAAGCGTCAACCCATCACACTACACAAATAAATAAATACACAAAAACAAATAAATGAATCTACAGAATAGTTACCTAGCTGGTTTGTCATGTTTAATGGAGAACAATGACGTGCTGCTGAATGACCTTTAATTAATCATTGGGCTGCCTGTCAAAGTCTTTTTAATGACTTTCATTATGAATGTGTTGAAGAAGTATAAAGATAAAATATGCAGGGCCACTTTGACTTCCAGCTGCCTTATTTATTTATAGTTCATCCATCTATCCATCTTCCATAGTCTTCCAGTATTGGGTCACAGCATTAACCTGGTGACTATCCCTAGAAGCACAGGGTAAATAGGCACTAGAACATCTAGAATGGGAAGCCATTCCACTGATGGCTAAACACACATGTACAAAATGGCAAATGTTTGTTTGTAATACCACAGCAATGTGATAGGACTTGATAAGAATTGTCTTTATAAGTTTTTTTTAAAAAGTCCAAAATCCATGTTTTAATGTGTGGAAGACAGGTGAAAACTAATGTCAAGTCAATTCTGTGAATTTGCTGTGTGATGGCACAATTTAATCAATTCAGAGATATAATCAAATGTTTAATGTTACAGAAGAAACCTTTCAAGGAAAATATTTCTATATTACTATTTCAAATAATCAGATAGTAAATAAGTAGAATGGTGGCCTCACACCTCTCGGGTTGGATGTCAAAATCCCCCAAGCTCTTATGTGTTTGTGTGGAGTTTGCATTTTTCTCCCTGTATTGCACAGGTCTCATCATGTCATCCAAGATATGCAGATAGGATAAATGTGCCAAGATTCAAGCCAGAAACCCTGAAGGTGTTAGGTAACGCTGTTACACAATGATCCACCCTGCCACCCCAAGGAAGATAACAACCATCTAAAAAAATCAATGATAATGTTCACTGTTCCACTCCCCAGGTCACGTAAAGTACCTAAACTTCTGTGGTTTCTTAAGGCTTTACGTTTTACTTCAGATAATGATAGTAATGCTTTCTTAATCCCTATGGGGAAATTCTTTTATCGCCTGATATCATCAGCATGATGTCATATATGATGACATTACATACGGCACACCTCTGTTAGTGATAGTAAAACATTTTCATAAATATAAAAAACTGTGTATAATGACACAAGATTATAGTAAAAATCAAGTTCTTTGTGTTCGAGACTTAGGGCTCATTAAATGAAAAGCTGATACTGGATGATGAAGATGTGACCATGTTTTTTAAGATACTGTACATCAAGAAGCTTTATATGCAGAAAGCTTGCATGACACCTGGATAGTTACTGAATTTGTTTATGTATGTTTTAGCTGCATAGCTGGTTCAAGCTCCAGAATGTCAAGATCGATTTGCATGCTTCATACTATAGATGATTTGCTTTTTCTGCTGTGACCTGTTTCTCTTAACTCTTTTTCTTTGATGAAGTCAGTTGTTAAACATGACTGATGCCCTGGGTTACCAACCTTAAATCTGTGATTTTACTGACATGCCATATTTTTTACCGACACCATATTTTATCTTATTTATTTATACCTTTTTTTAGATTGTACGGGCAGTGGAATTTATTTACAGATTTACGGACAGGGTGAATTTAAAACGGACTATCTATAAACTTACAAAGGGTTGGCATCCCTGCTAATGCCACCAAATCCCCAAACAAACCAAACCATAACACTGATTCTATACATAAAACCAAACAACTGGCAGCTCAGAAAAAAGTGAGGAGACCTCAGGTCTGAGGCTGATTTCCTGGATAGCTGGGTGCTTTTTGAGTTACTGATTTATTTTCTTTACGACTTGCTACATGGTAGGTGCACTGTTGATTTGAAGGCCATAAACACACTGTGCCGAGACATTTTTATTCGTCCGCATGAATCCTTCAACAGACATGACTACTACTGGAGGGTTGTGCTGTGTCTTAACTGATTGACAGCTTTTTAGGTCTCCCATTATGTCCAGAATGTTGGCTGATATGCAACACTTTTAAAATATATGAGTCATATGTTTTTTGACTGCATTATTTCCTCCAGTTATTGCAACTTATTTCATATTGTGATGCAGTTTGACTTATGGTTAAATTGTTTGATTTTTAGAAAATTTTGCTGAAACTGAAAACACCTGTAGAGTTTAGCTGTGCTATTGCCAAAGCATGTTAATAAATGTTTTCACAATAACCTTAGACAATCTAATGCTCAATTTTATCCAACACAAACTATCATTCTCTCATTAGCCAGGCAAATGCTTGTTTCTGAAGTAATTAACCTGTCAAACTTGTTTTTACTGCCATGGTACACTCCAGAACTTATAGGGACAACAATTTATATATTGCCTGCCTCATATTTGTGAAATTATATTTATAGTACATACAGAAAAGACCAAAAGTAAAGTATTAATTCTATGCTGTATTCTCATAAGAATTAGGTAAGAGATTCACACTCTACACAGTTATATGCAGCAACTTTTTTGTCTTTGCATGATTCAGTTGGATTGACTTTTGGCTTTTTTAAAATAATTTATATTCCATAACTATCCAGTGCAGGGTCAGGGGGGAGCTTTGAGGCTATCCCTAGAAGCACATGGCACAAGACCGGTAGACACCCAGGATGGGATACCAGTCCCTCACAGGGCACACAGTAGGGAACACTCCACACACAGACCATTGTGGGAACGAAAGATGGGAAGAACATGTAACCTCCACAGAGAGAGCTGGTGGGAATGAAATATGGGGAGAAAATGCCATCTCCACACAGAGAGCTGGTGGGAATGAAAAATTGGGAGGACATGCAATCTCCACACAGAGAACATGGTGGGAATCAAACCCATGACCCTGGAGGTGTGAGGCAACCATACTCCCCAGAGTATTGTATATTGAACATTTAAAATGTAAATAAAAGGTAATATTTCACCATTAACAAATATACGGTTAATTTTGTTATGCAATAAATGATTAAACCTTTAATGTTTAAATACACTAAGTCTATTACATGAACAAAACAATCGATTTTTGCTGATTATGTGATGAAAGATGATATAATAACAATCTAACAATGCACACCCCTTAAAAGAAATATTAGCGAATAAATCAATATATAATGGAAATATTCAATACAATGTCTTCATAGAATCCCACATCATCCACATCAGACATTATGTGAACCCTGGTTGACGGCATAATGCAATTCTTTACAGCATCATTAACATGAGAAGCAAAATTAGCGAGCAAAGTTGGTTCAAATAAGCCTTGAATTTAGACTGAAACTCTTATAACATTACTAAGCCGTGTGTTTCTGTTATGCTAAATGGATTCACCTTTTTCCAGATCTGCAGCCAAAAGACCAATAGTTTCTCCCAGAAGTAACTACTGTAGTTTCAATAACTAATAACCCCTGGTACCTTTGAGGCAGCCATCACAAAGAATGCACTAGAGTCGCCCTTTGTCCCTAGACAAAGGCAAGAAGAAAAGGGTATTTCTCACCTCTTCTGTTTAGTGACAGACCTACTTGTGAGCCACTGCTATTGATCGTACCCTTTCGTTTATGTTGAGAAATTTATTGAAAACAGGTTTTTCTCATTATTATGTAATTGTAAGCTGTTTTGCCTCCTGAATGTACTTTGTCATTGAATTGCTGTGGGTAGCCAATTAAGTGGTAAAATACAAATTTAATAGGGGCTGTTTGAATTAAAAACAGATGTGCTTTTATGTAGGTGTGTGTGTGTTCGTGCAAGCTTAACTGTTCATTGTACATGTGTGCATGCATATTTTTGTTTTTCAGATGTGTGTTTTAGAGAAAGGCCAAGCCAGATACATGTTGACTTTATGACTAATATTCAGAATGGATTTGCAGCAAAGACCCACTACTTATTTTGACATTGGATTGTAGCTGCAATGACTCTCTAATTGCATCAGGCAGCCCAATGATGCATGCTGGAGATGGGAAGGCAACATTATATGTGTTTAATCACCATCCCAGTTAATAAATGTTTTCCTTATACTTCTGCAGAACAATTCAATTATTTGCACATGATCTCAGTTCTAACTGTTCAAGTGAATAAACATAGAAAAAAACACAGCATTTAAAGAAGTATGAATTAAATTATTCTGTGGAAAATCCATTATCATCATCACAATTAATTATTATTATTATTATTATTATTAGTATTATTATTAGTATTATTATTATTATTAGCGATGGCAGCAGCAGTAGTAGTAGTTCACTTTCCCCTATATAAATATTTTTAAATATTTTAATTCTATGAAGTATAATGTTTAAAACGTATAAATGTATATTTAGAAAATGATGTCATTTTGCACAAAAAAGGCACAGAGAGAAAAATGCTCAATGTCAGAAAACAAGGTCAACAGAAGAGCACATAACCCATTTTGTGCTGATAACAGATAGGTATTGGAAGCATTACTTCATCTGAAATTCTGGGTTATAGCTCACTCGCTCTCTCTCTCTCTCGTTGTTCTATCCCAGAATCCAAACCAAACCAAACTACTTCTGCCACCTACAGGTCAATTTAATCACTGCAACAGCAATAGAAATTCCAGTTGCAAAGGAAGGAAAAACTTCAGATATATTAACAGTTAGAATACCCCTTGTGTATTTTACTTCTTCCATTCTAAATTCTAGAATCTATAGAATTTATCCTCATTTTGAAAATGGACTGGGGTAATTTCAACCCCAAAAATAACACAGGGGTTAAAGTCTCTTAAAATGTACAAAGTAAATGGTCTCAGAAAATTTTCCAAAAATACTATCAAAATCGTCACTAGCTTATATTATGGAAATCTGCTTCATTTAATCATGCCTTTAGTAATTATTTGTTGTTTATAAATATGCCGGCAAATTCATCTAGCATCCTTGTAAAGTGGCATGATGGTTTATTGGGTACCACTACTGCATCACAAATTTGAGGCTCTGGATTTGAAT
Source organism: Mormyrus iriodes (assembly GCA_011763525.2). NCBI lineage: Eukaryota > Metazoa > Chordata > Actinopteri > Osteoglossiformes > Mormyridae > Mormyrus > Mormyrus iriodes. The sequence goes on from JAAGVU020000040.1 coordinate 17,496,319, forward strand.
ATAACCACTGCCATATGCATGCGGAGTTGACATGTGACTGAATTGGTGACTTTTAATTTCTGATGTTTATTGCCAGTAGTGGGAATATTTGGTTAGTTCTAGCTAACACATGGACCCAGCACATGTTACTTTCACTAACTGTAGAACTGCTGCTCAAGCTAGTCATTATCACTTTGAGGACCTCTGTACCTCTGTAAGGTCAGGTAAAGGCATAAGCTGACTCCATACCATTTCAAGCAAGAAAAGCAAGACGTATCCGTAGCTTTCTGACACTCAGCCACACACTTTGCTTCTCCCTTTATTACTCTCACCTCTTTGGTGATGTTGTCCTGTACCAGGCTGTAGAGTGGCACAATACGGGTCACCTCCAGCAGGACAGGGGTGGGTCCGGCTTGTTCTTGGCCAGAATGGCGACACAGGTGACAGGTCACCGAGCACAGTCCTTTCTCCTCACAGCGTATATCCACCCCCGACACCAGGTGGTCCTCGGAGAGCTGCTGGGCCGCCAGGAGACCAGTCAGGTAAGTGATGAAAGGCATGGACTTCAGCTCCCGTCGGCTTACGGCATCTGTCATCTCTGGGATGAAGCGGGAACAACAAAACATTATATCGTTATGATGCAAATCTCCCTGCAGAGAAAAAAAATGTATGTCAGTAACTTTATCTAGGTATATTATAACATTCCTTACTTTCATGTCGATTAGCAGATGTCTTTCTAGGTTTTTGATACTATTAATGGAAAAGTGTAGGGCTGTCACTATCCATTTTATCAATAACTGAGTAATCTACCGATTAATCTGACAAATGTTTATAGAATTAGTACAATACAATATAATATAATGGCATCATGCAGGAACCAATCAGTCATTGATGGGTGCACACTCAATCACACATACAGTCAATTTAGGCACTCCAATAAATTTACATAGTATGTTTCTGGACAGAGGAAGAAAACCATAGAATCTGCCAAAAATCCACGCGCACACAGGGTGAACATGCTGAACTCCGCACACACAAAACGGCAGTGTGCAACAACAGTGCTGCCCACTGTGCCAGTGTGCTGCCCTCAATACTAGGCTTGCACAATGTGCGATTTTAGTATTGCAATGGCACTTCTTGCACATGCAATTGTCACATCGCAAGGAGTGTAATAGTCTGATAAGTTCAAACCACCAATCATTTTTTGGTCAGTAGGAAACTAGAAAGTTTGGTAAGCTTTGCAATTTCAATGATTGTTCCTTTTTCAGCATTATCTAGTATATGTAAAAATAAACAAACAAACTAATAATAATAATAATTAAATCACTAATAACTAAATCTGTCTGACGTCTACCGCTTTTGCATGAATTCTGCATGCACTCTCCAAGACAATCTTAATCATTCACTTCCTTGGTCTTGGACTCACTCATAGACTGTGTGGCACGTTTGGGAGAAAATAAACAAAAACAGGTCTAAGAGACGAGGGGAATCGCAAAGAAGAACTGGTCACAAAAAAATTGCGTCTTCTGCTGCATGAAAATATTTTGTATTCCACAGAAGATTTGTCAGTACTGCTTTGTGTCTGTTGGCACAACTAATGGCAATTCCACCAACTTATTTGACAGATTTTGTTGGTAGATGAGTCCTATTTGGTTAATTTTCAACTCTTAAATACCGCAAAAACTTCAAATACTGCAATGTGAACTTTTTACAATAACATTCAGCCCTATTCAAAACACACAATACACCATATACAAAAAATAATTAATATTAGATGGTAATATATACCCTATTATGTAAGTTGATGATTTTAATCAATGCTTGTTATTAATCAAGTTTAATCAAGTAATCATGACAGCTCTATAAAACATACATAAGGTTACAATTTTTAATTTAAAAAAGTGAGAAATACATGCATAGAAGAATGGAGAAAGACAATGGTGAATGACCTCATTAGAGATGCACAGAGGAAGTATCTATCTAGCAAGAAGAGATTCAAAACCAGGCAATAGTTCCTTTGTGTTTGCCATCATTTTTAAACAAGTCAAATAGAGAATGGCTTATTTTTTCATAAATATATCAATGTTACATTATATAGAATAGAAACAGTGGGAATACCCAGTCAGAGAATTTGTACAGAGCACAAAATAGTTCTAGAAAGGTATACAAAAATAAGAAAAACATCTCCAGAGAATATCTCGTAACTCATAACACCCACATCTGGTAAGTTATTCAGAATCTCTTATTAACTCTGGCTAACCTCACCTGGTAATGAGAAATGAATAAGGGACAGTATTTCATGCTGCACGTATGGGGACAACTGTTTTAGGATAACATGATGACATACATAAATCTTTATGTGTTTTTTTTTTTTTTTTGTGGGCCCTAAAGAATATAGACCAAAATGAAATCATAGACCAAAAAGACCATAAAACAGCAAGAGATAGTGACATAAGCACAACATCCCTTTTTGAGAATATAAAATAATTCTAGAGATCTCTTAATAGTTATCAATATAAATTACAATCATCCATAAAGCACACATAACAAATATAGTGGTGTCAGCTCACAGCAGCATTAATCTTCCTAGAAAATTCTTGGTGGTGCTGACCTCAACTGCAGCAAAAATATTTCCCAAACTACTATTCATTCAGAACAAACCAGCTATCTTGTTAAGTAAAATACGATTTGCTTATGTTTTTTCTTCATGCTTTCCTTTTCTTTTCTCATTGGTTTTTGTCTTTAAACAAATTCAGGTAATTTTTTTGTAAAAAAAGCACTGCTTAACCACATAACTGAGGATTTAAACTGTATTTCCATTCTTTTCCTCAAGATGTCCCTATTGGCTCCCAAAGTTTAGCCGGTAGATAATTGGTCCGTAATGAGGACATGAGATTGCTTGAAAAAAATGTCTTTGATCTCTGTAAATATGTGTGGTTAAAGACAGACACCCACTGTCTCTAATTAGGATTAAGACTCAGTGGTGTTGAACAAATGGGCAGAAGTTGTTGGATAATTGTTTTACCTGACAGCTCTTGGATTTACATAATCACATACAGAAAAGATAATACATTAATATTTAACTTTTATGCATAAAAACAAACAAGGTAATTAAAATGCCTTCAAGTGCATTTTCTCCTGTCACTCTTGTATTTCACTGACAACCTTTACTCCAAACATGTGATATCACCTTCTGTCATGAAGTATTAGTGGTAGTAGTACTCTGATTGCCTGGTCAATTCCATCTGTTAAGATAAGACTTAAAATACAATCTGGGCTCTATAGCAGCCAGACAGATGGCAAGGCTGTATACCATATTAGTTACTTACAAACAGCATTTTGTAAAAATGGAAATTGAAACATCAAAATAGCGAGAAAGAAGGTGTGAAGTCAGTGAGAAGGACTTCCTTGTCTCTGTGCAAACAAAATAACAAGTAAAAATCAGCTCTCTCTGTACTGCTGCTCACTGTGCTTTATATTTTAGAAGCTTGTTAACTAACATACAAATAGGGGAGCCTGTTTCTGAAACCAAGAAAATATTCTGGACATCATGCAGGTATTAATTCATTAGTCAATGTCAAGCACGTAATCCAAAAATGAAAAGAAAAGAGAAGAAAAAAAATCCTATCCCCAAAGCTCCAAACAACTGCAACATGAGTGATAGCTGGTTCACTTTTATTTCTAAGTACTTCAGTAAGGATTGCACTTTATTAAAGGCAATGCAATAAGGAGTTTGCCTTGTCCATTAGGTTTGAACCAATGGTATGGAGCTCATTTAGTTCCAAAAATATTGTGGCTTATCACAATTTCAGGGCAAATATTCCTCACACAAAATGACACGTCACACAGTAGTTGGAATCAAATTGCTTCACAATTCCATTATAGAAGTTTAACGGATATGACTATGTTTAACTAGCAAGTATCAGAATAATATGTAAATAGAAACATACTGGTGTAATTAGTTATACTGTAAGTAGTTCAACTCAAGTACTTCGCATATACACAGACTGCACTCAACACTTAGAAACTATGTTTGTGGCTTTCTCTCATCACTGATGCCTGCTTCCCTCCAGCACCACCACCATCACTCCAGCCTAGGGGAGATCAGCACTTAACCAGACAGCATCACTTAGCCTGTCCTACACACATAGAAGAGTTTGGGAGCAATAGTGGAAAAGGGGAATTAATTCTTGGTTTGTTTTATTTTGTGAATCTTTTTTGTGAGGAACGCTGGAAGTTTCAAAAGTATTCATAAGGAAAGAAGCCATGTCTGGTCACTGTGCAGTTTGAACAGCTGTCCATATGCAATAAAACCAAAGGGAAAGTCTCTGTCAGTCTGTCTCTCTGTCTGACGGACTCACTGCTGACTTACCTATAGTCTGCCACCATCTATAGCATGAGAAAATACACAATGACTGAAGGCAAGTCAGTTAAAGAAAAGGCATCACACTCCCGCAGTATCTCACTGACCTTAAATTTGTGTACATAATTCATAACTGCTCAATATGTATCATATATATATATATATACACACACACACACACACACACACACACACACACACTACATACATACCTAAGACTGGGCAATTAATAACATTTTAATTTCAAGTGCAATTTTGGCTTTCAATGATTATCAAGACATAACAGAGATAAGACGATTATTATGCCACATTTAGTTTCGCAATGATGCTCCTGTTTTGTCTCGTGTTATAAATCCAGCGCAGCCCTTTCCAGCCCCTTTTTATTTGTTTCTTATTTGAATTATATTTAGAGATCAAAGAAATCCATTGACAAATCTAAAGACAAAAATAACAAAAAAAGTAACTAAAAATAAATAAATAAATAAATAAAACTTGTCTAAAGACAAGTTCAATAAGTGCATGATATTTAAGTCAGTGAGTAATTGTATAAAAAAAATCTCGATACTGACCAAAATAACTGTGATTATTATTTTTGTCATAATCGAGCAGCCTTACCGATACATATAGCCATCATCCAACTTCTAATCGAGGCAGCATAAAACACAAGGCAGTGGAACATCCTGCACATGATGACAGTCCATCGCGAGGCACACATACATTCTGAAGTGTGGGGAAATGTGTAGCATTTTACACAATTCATTTATTTACTATAAATTTTTATCTAGCTCCTTTCATACTTGGTTCAGAATTTACAGGCACAACAGATTCACATGAAACATGCCCATCCTAAGTCTGTTAAGCAAGAAGAAACAACTGTTATCGTTTTTAATTCATAACAGGAATAGGTACATGCATTTCACGCTTCACTAACATTAAAGATGCGGAAAGAATATGCAACACTCTTCAGCTCTGTGGGTCATTTTTGTGCTTTGGCTGTCTCTATAGGCAAACGTTTTTCAAGCCTGTTATAGTTACAGTTAACACATTTAAGAGTTGTAAACAATTTAAGTTGTTTAACCTATGAGGTATGCTGACAGTTATTTGCTATGGAGTTCTGGTTGTTCATTATACATTTTCCAAGTTTTGTTGTGTCATTTCAACCTGTGATCACAGTGATCCTATGACACTGGCTAAGGGGCCTCAACCAACAAATATTGCTACAAAGAGTCACCATCCTCAAAAAGTGAGGTCAGGGTTTAAGTTTCAGCTCAAGTCTTCCACGGTGTTTGAATTTTGGGGTGTATTTTTCTGGAACTCAAATATTTAGTACGACCCCGTTTCCAAAACAGTTGGGACACTGTGAAAACTGTAAATAAAAACAGAATTCAATGAGACTTCTCCCTATCTTCTAGACTCTGCCTCTCTGAGAGGCTATTTTTATACGCAATCATCTTACTGACCTGTTGCCAATTAACCTAATTAGTTGTGAGATATTCAACCAGCTGTTTTGTTTTAGCATTACACAACTGTCTCAGACTTTTGTTACCCCTGTCCCAACTTTTTTAAAACGTGGATGCTCATCATGCTGGGAAAGGCTACAAAACGTCAAATTCAAACTGAGCGTATATTTGTCATAAAACAATCATTTTTCTCAGTTTCAACATTTGTCTTTGTTCTATTTTCAATTAAATGTAGGTTTACATGATTTGTAAATCATGGCATTCTGTTTCTATTTACGTTTTACACAGTGTCCCAACTTTTTTGGAAAGAGGGTTGTATTATCTTCTTTACAAATGTGGCATTACCTTTTTGGTACTGCAGCCAGAGCTGCTGCTGGACCTTCTTGCTGGGAAAGTAAATGGTGCACGTGAGTTCAGAGCCATAGAGTGCTTCAGACACATAGTGAGTGCCATACTGCTCGATGAAGGACAGCAACTCCTCTCTTGTGCTCTCAGAGTTCAGCATCTTCAAGACCTTGGAGAAACCTGGCATAGAGGTTGTCAGAACACCCAACACAAAGTTTAAAAATAAGTGTAATCCACTTTGCACAATAGATGATGTTCATTATAAATTACCCCTGCGTTATTTTTCGGGGTTGAAGTTACCCATAGTCCATTTTCAAATTGTGGATATATTCTATAGAATCTAGAATTTAGAATTGAAGAAGTAAAATACACAAGGGATAAAATAATTTGAAATAATCTGGTATAAGATACAGACATGTGAAATAAACTGTAAAATTTACTTAATTTACCTCCTTTAACCCCCTTTATCTCCCTGGCTGTAAATACAGCTTTTTCTACAGGTAAGGACAAAAAGTGTGGCAATGTGGGAAGTTCTGTTATATTATACCTGCAGACAATGTGATGGAACTAAGCTTAACTTTGTATAAGTTGCTCCGTACTCTCCATTGCTGCACCATGGGATAGCCCAATGCTTCATTGAACTTGGCATCTCCTGCCAAAGGGGAAAAAAATGTTATTCTTTTTCTCTGGCATAATTAACAGACACCCTATGTTTTAATGAAAATAGTATAATATGTTAATATTTTACCCATTCACGTAATGTTTAGCAAAATAAAATCAAGGTTACACATTAGTTGTATACAGTGCTGCTTGAAAGTTACTGAACCCTTCAGAATTTCCATATTCCTGCAAAAATATGACTTAAAACATAATCAGACTCTGTCTCACATGTCCTAAATGTAGGTGAAGAGAACAAAATTGAACAAATGAGACAAAAATATCATTCTTGGTCATTCATTAATTGAGGAAAATGATCCAATGTCACAAATCTGTGTGTGGCAAAAGAATGTGAACCTTTGCTTTTAATATATGGTGTGACTCCCATTTTTCAGCAATAACTGCAAAGAAATAGAGAAGGTAATTTGAAGGTGAGATTAGTGTCAGGTATTGTCAATCAATCATGGTTGTCAATCAATGTGATGACAGTCAGGTGTGAATAGGCACCCTGTTTATATTAAAAGAACAGGGTTCTATCAAGGGCTTCATCTTTAAACACGTTTGTGCAGTATCAGTGTATCATGCCTCAGACAAAGACCATTTCAGAGGACCTCAGAAAAAGAACCGTGGATGCTCATCATGCTGGGAAAGGCTACAAAACTATCTCTAAAGAGTTTGGACTGCACCAATCCACAGTCAGACAGATTGTGTACGAATGAAGGAAGTTTAAAACTATTGTTAATCTCCACAAGAGTGGTCGACCAACAAAGAGCAGTCCAAGAGCAAGGCATGTGACTGTCTGTGAGGTCACAAACGAACAAAGGGTAACTTCTAAGCAACTAAAAGCCTCTCTCACATGGTTTATGGCAATGTTCATGTCTCCACCATCAGGATAACACTCAACAAGAGTGGTGTGCATGGCTGGGTTGCAAAGAGAAAGCCACTGCTCTCCAAAAAAACATTGCTTCCCATCTACAATTTGCTGAAGAGCATGTGGACAAACCTGAAAGCTATTGGAATAATGTTTTATGGACTGATAAGACCAAATTACTTTAAAGAACTTAAAGAACTTTTTGGTTCAAATGAGAAGCGTTATGTTTGGAGAAAGGAAAACACTGCATTCTAGGATGGTAGTGGTAGTATCAAACTTTGGGCCTGTTTTGCTGCATTAGGGCCAGTACAGCTTGCCATTGTGGATGGAACAATGAATTCTGAATTATACCAGCAAATTCTAAAGGAAAATGTCAGGTCATCTGTCCATGGGATCCATCTTAGAATAGATCATTTAGCAAGACAACGACCCCAAGCACACAGGTTGTTCTACCAAAGACTGGTTGAAGAAGAATAAAATAAAGGCTTTGGAATGGCTAAGTGAAAGTTCTGACCTTAGCCCAAAATAAATGTTGTGGAAGGACCTGAAGTGTGCAGTTCATTTGAGAAAACCCAACAATATCCCTGAGCTGAGGCAATTCTATATGGGGGAATGGGCTGAAATCCCTCCAAGCTGATATGCAGGACTGAGGAAAACCTACCAGCAATGTTTATTTGCAGTTATTGCTGCAAAATGGGGGTCACACCATATACTAAAAGCAAAGGTTCACATACTTTTGCCACTCACAGATTTGTGACATTTTCCTCAATAAATGAATGTCCAGGTATGATATTTTTGTCTCCATTGTTCAACTATGTTCTCTTCACCTCCTTTTAGGACTTGAATGAAAATCTGTTGATGTTTTAAGTCATATTTATATAGGAATATGGGCACTAACTGTCAAGCTGCACTGTAAGTTGGGTTTAGGTTAGCCCTCAATTTTAAAATGGGAGCTGCCAATAAAAGACTTGTAGATGTATGCGTTTCTATGCTAAATTATACTTTACACAATGAGTATGCTAGAGGCGGCTAGGCTGAAAGGCGAGAGATACTGGAATGTAAGTACCTTATTCAGATACAGACCCACCTGTGAGCAGCTGGAGGTTGGCCTGTGGCTCAGACAACATGCCTCGACATTGCTCCTCCACAGGCAGGGGAATAACCATGAGGCCATCAGCCAGCTGCGGAAAGTCCTTGATAAAGTTGTTGTCCCTGAAATACACAGGCCCAATAAGCTAGTCAGCAATGACCTCAATAACCTTTGAAGGACAAGATACAGGCACTCTAATAGTTGACCTTGAACACCATACAGGAGTGTAATGAAGCAGGGTCTGCTGGTTTTGACTAACACCAGCTCTAAAAATCTGAATAGTTACTTTAGGAATGAGCTTTGCCAAAAGTGTTGGCTTGGGTCAGGGCTGAATGCAACAAAAGATGGAATGCTTCTTTATTAAAGCTGAGTAGTGCTTCAAGCTTTGTGAATTTGCCCAGGAAACTAGAAATCAGTACGTACTCTTCTCACCCTCTGGTCTGAGCAGACCTCGGAAAGGAGATAAATTATAGTGTCAATTCAGGCTTTTCTACGGTCTCATTTTAGCCCATTCATTTCAGACCCACAGCAATTATGATGAAATATGAGAGCAAAGAGACAATGGGGCGTTATTTATAACCTGTGTATATAAAAAACTTCTCCGCATGCCCAGAAATTCTCCCTGCTAGGTGATGAACAACAAACCAACTGAAACAGTTCCTTTGGCTATAGCCAAAATAAATAAAATAAGCTTTTCATATTTCAAAAAAATCACATTTTATTATACTCTCAAGGTGTACTTTTTAAACATACTGCTACCCTCTTCTGAGAGTTGTACTACTATAAAATTACTGTGTCACAGACCTAGATTTGTGGATTCTATGAAAACAGAAATTGTGTAGCTGGTTATCATGCAATTTTATTATTCTAAGGTTACTGGTCCCAGGATGATTTTGTTTTGTGTAATATTTCATTTTAAATTTACACAGCCACAAATCCAAGCACATTTATATTCCTGCAACTCATGCCTGTAGTATTCACAATGTCTCTGTCTTAACTGATTAAATATCCATTTTAACAGTTTATCAATTGTGCAATAAAACAATAAGAGCAGAACACCATACAGACTAGTGGTTGTAAAGAGAAAAGAAAATAAGATGGTGCAAATAAAAAGAAAAGTGTCGTGTTAGTTTAAAACCAGAGTTATGTAAATTTTGTATTATCTGTTTCCTCTGAGGCTGTGGGCACTGAATAGGTTAATTTGGGCCAAAGAGAATTTGTCACTGATCGGATGTTGATTAACAAAGACCCTTGTAATCTGAAAATAGTGTGGAAAAAAACATTGTACCAAATGAAGAGGTAAGCAGATTAGTTTTCCTTCTCTCTGTGAGTATGAAAAGCCTATATTGGAAAGGTGTGGCTATGTCACTGGAAAGGAAGGGGGCTATCACGGGGAGAGGACAGGACTGCAAAGTCATTATTCTGATGCAGACACAAAAATGTATTGATTTCCAAACGTAGTAAATGGACACAGCTAAGCAGTTCTGAATGGTCTGAGCTTTGGATATAAATGATTATGGATTTTTCAGCAAGAATGTGTCCTTGTCACCTCCTCTATTCTGTTTATTTTTAAATAACTTTTTTATTGCAGTGAATAATTATTACAAAGCCATGCAACAGGGAATGGGTGTTCCTTTAGTTACAGCTCATCTTTGCAGATAAAGAACATTAAGCTCTTGATTGTAGCAAGATATTTATTG
>JAAGVU020000040.1:17529812-17543850 GCA_011763525.2 Mormyrus iriodes
CCCGGGCAACTTAGCTCCTGGGATCATTGGAACACGCAAACCCCTCCACCACGATAAGGTGTTGGCTCCAGGAGAGGTCTCTCATGTCCTCGATTCATCAAAATATACTAGGTATCCACCCTAGTATAAGTGCATGGTAAAAGCACACACTTAATCGTGAACTATTTAACCAAACAATAACAGAATTATGAAAACATACATATTCTTGAAAGCTTAATAACATTTTGGCACTAGCCTGTATGCTTAAAGCAAAATGGTCTGTGAACAGCTGAGAAAGGCCTGGCTGCAGACCTTGCCTATGAGTAAACCTCCTCTGGAACAATTAGGCAAATAAACTTGCTCTCTGACCCCTGAGAATTAAAATCAAGTTTATCCTCTGCTTCATATGTAATAAATATACCAGTTACAAAGAAATTTTAAGAGCCAGTAAAAATTCAAACTCTGTAGGCAAATATCGACGTAGCTTTTAGAAGAAATTGTACAAACGTTAATAATCAGACCAGACAGAATATATTACCATATATGAATATGTTTGACATCTGGTAGTAAAACCGCAAAATGATGTATTATTATTCTTATTAATGCTTGGTAATCCTAAGTTTAAATACACTAATTAATGTTTGCCTATATTCTCATATATATGTGCAAAAGTCTTAGGCAAAGAAAATATTTAAAGCTATTTTGTCTGAGTAGTTAGTGTGTAGTTTCCCAAAAAAAAAAAATGCGATTTAACATTAGAACATATGCAAATTAACAGTAGCACAATAAAAACTAACAAGAATTCCTTCTGTTCTGTCAGCTAATGCTACTCTGGTTTTCATAATCACTCATTCTGTGGACACAGAGCAACATGGAATTTGAAACATGGCAATTCAAAAGTCAGTCTGTCTATCTATGTAAAGTTACTAATATCTTGTTTTATGGCTACATGAACCCTTCAATTCCCAAACCTCTCCTCAGGGACACCCCAGCCATTCCATGTTAAATTTAATTGCCAGCTCAATTTTAACTTTGTTGGCTAAATAACTTGATGAGGTATTGATTAGCCAAACATGGTATGCAAGTGGTTGAGTCAAAAAATACAAGAGTATACTGGTTGGTTGCTGCAAATACTGGGATGACTAGGAGTGGTTTTGAAATAGCTATTTTGAAATTTCGACAGACATAATATCACAGTTTTACATCAACATAAAGAGAATTGAAACATAATTTTGTTTGACTGCAGAAGACTTTTGCACAGTACTATATATAAAGTGTGAGTCTAGTTGTATAACTCACAGAGTAACACTGCCTAACATTTATAAGGTATATTGCCACTTAACAGCTCCCGGCTTGCTGGCAGGTACCCAGTCTTAGTACTCTGGTTTCATTGCAAATGTTGATTGGTGACTCTAAATTGCCTATGACACGTGACTGAGAGCAAATGTGTGAGTGAATGTGATACAACAGACTTGAGCCTTATGCAGGGAGTAGAGCTCCCTTCTGTGACACAAATGAGTGATTATTAAGAATGGATTTCTAGATGGATAAATGGGTGGAATATGTAATAACACAAAAACTTTAGCAAAATTTTTAGCAAAGTAAAGGTGTAAATAATTAAATAATCAGCAGCAATATGTACCTCTGAATAAATTAATAAACTAAACCAAAAAATATAAATAAATAGTGAGGAAGAGCATTTGATGCAAAACTAGACTAAAAAAAAACAATACAGCAGGGATTACTGGTACCAGACAAATGTATACCATTTTCCTCGTGCAATGATTGGCCTTAAATGAAACAATAATAGTGTCACATGCCATTTAAATAAGGTTGTAATGCCACAGCTATGGCAGGCAAGCCCTCCACTTGGAGGCGCTGTAAGCCGTAGACATTTATAAGACGGTTTGTGCTTTTGATTGTGAACATGCATATGGTTGCGTTTTTTTTTAAATCAGTGAAGCCTTAAAAAATCTGCTTTTTAGACAATTTATCATTTATAAGCAAAACTGCATTGAATATATATTTGTATTCTTGCAATAAATGTCAAAAAAGTGTTTTCATTCAGAGACCCAAGCCTGAAAATACAATCCTTAGGCAAAGGATGAAAACACATTTGAAGAGAAATGAAAATCTAAACCAGGAAGAAATAGTAGCCTTTTAACAGATCCAGGGCCAAGTGAAATTTAAGTTAGTATTCTGATTAACACTTTTCCCCCAAGAGTATTTCATGCTTTTTTTATTATTTATATTATTTTTCCCAGTGGATTGCATGTCAAATGCATCTTTCCAAAATTGAAGGCTGACATTTTCAATGTGTTAAACATTTCAGTTTATTCAGAAATCAAGCATAGGAAATACCCTATTTTAATTAATGTACACCTGGAATATAAAATGAAAATTTACATTTTGCTGACATGTGCTCATTACATGTCATGTAACACATATCATGACTGATATATGACATAGATGTTTTATCTACAATTGTAGTACAGGAAGTTTTTACGTGTTTCCTAAATGCGAGTTGGAATATACTTATGCAATTGGTAAATAGGGGAAATATCTTTGCATAACCCAAAACTTTCATTGGTTTATAAATGACTTAATCTCCGATATGTTTATGTTTTGCATAGCTTAGTAATACGCATGAACATGCTAATCCACAAAGGGATACACCTGTTTTGTTTTTTAATTGTTCATTTTTCAGGAGTGTAATGAAAAACTGATCTGAATCTGAAATTAGCTCCAGATATCTGAAATATGGCTGCATCTATTGATATTTCCAATAAATTAATCATTCAGTTTTGGAAGGAAATTGGTCAAAAACCAATAGGCCTAATACAGTTAAATTCCTTGTAGCAACTTAAGTTAAAGTTAGCTAAAGCTCTGTTAGTTTGCTGTACAAAATATATGATCTGATATTTGTAAGCTATTGGTTTGCTTAGGTTTTGATTGTTCTGCACCTAACCTTACTTTTTGTCATAAGCCGTTTTATTTTTATTGCACAATTTTGCATAATGCAAGGTTTTATGGAAAGTTATATATCGCATTATAGCGAAAATGCCTGCATTTCTTAATTTAATGCTACATTGAGTATGTCAGAGTAATATATTGAAAGAAAACACAACATATTATGTATGTATTTAGTTGTATTTTAAGTTGCTTACTTTGTGATAGTGTCATAAAAAGTCTTGTTTTATGCACAATGCACAGATATACAGTTTTAGCTGAAAAGTGCAGACATATTGCCCCGGTGGACTGGCTCTCTTAGAATTTAAAGAATAATGCAATTCACTTCGAAGAGCACTAGCTATAAAAGCATCAGTGGAAAATGGTATTTATCTCAAAATTGAAAGTAAATCTCACATAAAACAGCACTGCAAATATGCCTTAGGGCTGCTGTAATAACCTAATGGACATTTACAAATCAGTATGGTGCTATTAAATATACAATCCCTCCATGCCACATGTGCCTTTCACCCAGGAAACTATGTTTCAGCCTAAAACATCATGGAATAATAACATAGTAAATAGTAATCACACATAGGCAAAGTATGTCTAAAAACAGCAATGCCAAAAACTGGCACAAGGACTGTTTTATACTCCTAGGCAAGTATCTTCATCACCTAGAAGAAATGGGATAAAATCTAAGGTCAGGAGGGTTTTCTAGAAACTTTTTTTTGTCAATTTTTCACTAAGGCTAAATTGCTTTGACTCTATGAAAACATAACTGTCCATCACTCTCCCTGACAGGTTCATTTATGGAGTCAATCCATAATAACTCAGCATAAGACAGAGAATTTCAGGTTCACCCTAGTGATTCGGCTGTCAGTCAATAAGAACATTAGTAACATTGATTTGATTGCTTTGTAACTTGCACCCACCCACATGCCAAGCTACTACTGCATCGATACAGTTTTTTTCTACATCTCTTCATTCAAATACTAAAAACCTTCATTGTACTGTAGGGCAGTAATATTACAGTCCAGGGTAGATTAAATTCCTAAAAGAAAAGAATGACTCATTGTTGAGAGCACACAGGTAATAGCACCACACATTTAAAAATGCTGCTTTCTAAGGATTCATGAAGTGCAGTTGAGGTGTTCATTTGGAATATATGCAGCTGTTATTCTTTATGTATCCAGAATCAATACTGTAACCCTGCTAATCTTAGAATAAGATCTACTTGGGGTAGTATACAATGGGTTCAGAAAGTCACACTCCCTATCAGCTCCAGGGATGCTGGCTGGTCTCTCAGTCTCTCACATTTCAGTGCTTGCATGAATTGTTGACTAGAAACCAACTCCAAATGGCCAATTGTGGCTGGCAGTGAATGTTTGTGTGTGCACTGGCAGACAGATTGGAACCTTTCTGCTTCTTCCTTCCTTATCTGCCCACACTCCCCTAAGTTCAGGATTACCATGACACAAACTGTATATATGTAAAATTACTGAAAAATATGGATGGATAAACGGCTAGGGAACATAATATTATGCAAGCCAAATCTCCACAAGCATCTTAAAGGAAGAATTAACTATGAGAGATAATTCACCTTAATTCAGCAGCAAAATTGCATAAATAGACTAAGCAAGTAAGGGATTATTTAGAAATGAATAGTGTTATAAACTACAGTACAAAAATAAAGTTATATATTCAACTTTCTTTTAGACTGAAGAGTGATGATTATTTGTACCCCCAGATGCATTGTAGTTTCCTTTCAGGGTAATTAATTTTGATTAAAACTAAAAAAAGGTGGCAGATGTTTCTCAAATGAGATTCGATAGTGACAGCTGGCGTACGAGAACTCCATATGCAATTATATACAATTGTTGCTCTTTGAGTAGTCATGTATGGAGACTGCCCCAGCAATAAATGAAGCATATATGCAGAATATAACCAATTATATAATAACAGTTTAAAATACAGTTACAAATTATATATGAAATCATAAATATATGTATTATATATAATAATAAAAGTCTATACACCCTTACTGACATTGCAGGTTTTTGTGATGTAAAACCAGATATCAAGATAAATCCTGTCAGACATTACAAAAAATATATTCACCCCAAATCATGTGGAAAAAATACAGCCATGTGAAAACGAAATGGTATACCCTCCTTCAGTTCTATGGTTTAAAGTATCAGGACTGCTGGAACCTAGGTGAAAAATCATCTGGTCCTTACCAGGTTCTAAAACTATTTAAATCTAACTTCAGGTGTAAAACAACACATAGCAGATTCCACCATGTCATCATCATCATCATCATCATCATTATTATTATTATTATTACTTTTGTGATCAAATTTTTATTTTTAAAAAATTTTATACAAAGAACAGAACACAGATTTAACAAAAATAAAGCCAGAATTGAGAAGCCATGTGTGAAAAATTAAGTACACCCCATGATTCAATAGCTTGTAGAACTCATTTTGGGCAACAATAATGTGAAGTAATTGTTTTCTGTATGACTTTATCAGTCTCTCACATTGTGGTGGAAGAATTTTGGCCCACTCTTCTTTACATCATTGCTTCAGTTCATTGAGGTTTGCGGGCATTCGTTTATGCACAGCTCTCTTAAGGTCCTGCCACAGCATTTCAATCGGGTTGAGGTTGGGATTTTGACAGGGCCATTGAAACATCTTGATTCTTTTCTTTTTCAGCCATTCTGTTATAGATTTTCTGGTGTGCTTGGGATCATTGCCCTATTGCATGACCCAATTTCGGCCAAGCTTTAGCTGTGGGACAGATGGCCTCACATTTGACTTCATAATACACTAGAATACAGAGGATTTCATGGTCGACTCAATGGCTGCAAGGTGCCCAGGTCCTGTGGCTGCAAAACAAGCCCAAATCACCACCCCTCCGCCACCGTGCTTGACAGTAGGTATGAGGCGTTTGTGCTGATATGCTGTTTGGTTTTCACTAAACATGGCGCTGTGCATTATGGCCAGACATCTCCACTTTGGTGTCGTCTGTCCAAATGACATTGTTCCAGAAGTCTTGTTTGTTCGGATACAACTTTTCAAGCCAAAGCCTTGCTGCCATGTTCTTTTTAGAGAGAAGAGGCTTTTTCCTGGCAACTCTTCCAAACAAGCCATACTTCTTAAGTCTTTTTCTAATTGTACTGTCATGAACTTTAAGGTTTAACATGCTAACTGAGGCCTGTAGAGTTTTGTTTGGAAAGGGCCTTATAACCATTCCCAGATTGTTGGGTAGCAACAACTGCTTCTCTGTGATAATTGTTTTTCCTCTTTGGCATTGTACTAACACACATCTGAATGCTCCAGACCAGCAAAACTTCTGCTTGTACAGAGGTGGTCATACTTGCTGATGATCATTTAATCAAGTGCATTTGATTAAGAGCATCAGACTCTACTTACCCGTTTAATTCTTATGGAAGCAGTAAGGGTGTAATTCATTTTTCACATACTGCTTCTGCATTTTGGCTTAGTTTTTGTTAAATAAAAAATGACACGGAGTAATATGTCATGTGTTGTTGTTCATCGGTGGTTGTATTTACCTAATTTAAGACCAGATTTTTTTTTATTCCATGATATCTAAAACCTTTGAATTGACAGAAAGCATACTTGCTTTTTCACATGACTGTATCTTATGATCTGATCAGACATCCATCCATCCAGTTTCTATAACCGCTTACTCCATATGGGTCACAGGAGGTCCGGAGCCTATGGGCGTAAGGCACGGAACAACCCAGGATGGGGCGCCAACCCATCGCTGGGCACACTCACACACCATTCATGCATGCATACCTACGGACAATTTTAGCAACTCCAATCAGCCTCAGCATGTTTTTGGACTGTGGGGGGAAACCGGAGTACCCAGAGGAAACCCCACGACAACACGGGGAGAACATGCAAACTCCACACATATGGAACCCGGGCAGAGATGTGAACCCTGATCCCAGAGGTCTGAGGCAACAGTGCTAACCACTGCACCACCGTGCCGCCCCTCTGATCAGACAATGTTTTAAAATTTTGGCTTTGATTCTAAGAGATGTTTTCCGCAAAGATAAAGCTGTTCATCCAAAGAACACCATACCTACTACGAAGCATAGTGGTGGCAACATTATGCCTGTGTGACTGATCTCTTCAAATGGAGCAGGGGGTCAAGTCTAGATAGATGGAATAATCAATCCAAAACCAAAAAATCAAGATTTTCTGGCAAAAACCTGCTGGCTTCTGTCAGAAATCTGAAGATGAATTTCACCCTCCAAAATGTTAATGATCCTAAGCGCACATCCTAATCTACCAAGGAACGGCTTCAGAAAAGGAAGATCAAAGTCTTGGAATGGCCCAGGAAGAGCCCAGACCACAATCCCAATCTCACAGAAAACCTGAAATGACCTAAAGAGGGCTTTGCACAGGAGATCCCCTGTCAATTTGAAGGAACTTGAACTTTTTCAGAGAACAGTAGGATAAAATTGCAAAGGCCAGTTGTGCAAAGTGAGACTTATTCAGAAAGATTTACTGTTGTAATAAATACAGGTGCTTCTCCAAAGTAGTACTTGAAGGAGATGTGCATACTTAAGCACCCTGGGTGTAGTATGTATTTTGATTAAAAATAATTGTCTGTTTGTCACATTAAAGACAGTAAAATTTTTATGCCATTTCAGGATTTCTTGATTTCCACACAAAAAGCGGCTAGTTCAATAAGGCTGTGTATATCCACTTTAACATTCATTCAATAAAATGTTTCGAGGTCAATCATCTTCCATTGAGTAGCAGTTTGATTCAGTGGGACAGCAACGGTGTCTGGTCCAGTTGATCTTACACATAGCTCAACCCCCAAAAGTATTATTTTAAGACAGTTACTGTTAATAACTTTAAACAAGACTAATAAATATGTACTGTAAAAATAAATGCTTAGAAAACAAACATATGTTGTGCTGTCATAACTGAATAAATATTCTTTGATATAACCTCTAACCAATTTTGCTTTGTCTGCCACTTCCTACCTCCATTATTCCAAATTAGTGTAGGAATCTGTGCAATTAACCCTGTATCCCAGCATTATTGAAGTTACCAACGTAAGAAGTTTACACTATACCACGCAGCCTGAGGAGTCCAGACGCCGATCTGACACGCACTTGAAGTTCTTCCTGCAGCCACCATTGTCCTTGGAGCAGTCGCGAACTGGTCCAAAGGAGGAGAGCAGGTCATCCACTGTCTCAAAATGTGTGGACCCGATAGACTCTTCCCTGTGAATAGCAAATAACATGCACATTTTAGTGCTTCCAGGGAAAATTGACACATTCCACTATCCAAGTGAATTGATCTTGACATGTACTCCCTTTGTCCTGGCATAAAGAAATGATCAGCTGTGTGATCACACATATGAATGCATCTCACTGTAATACTGTTCTTCCAGGACACCTGATACCAGATACCTACATCCAAGATCACAAATTGTTCCGTAAACACCAGGATATCTCATCAAAATCTAATTCATACCCATTCAGTACTGTAAATATTTCTGTAGCAAGAATAATGCAGAAATATATCCCATGATGCAATTTTAACAGGACTAGAGTTAGAATGGAAGTTGGGTGTAGCTAGTTTTAATCCTGTTCTATGTATGCAGATTTTGTATGTCCTCTTAGTATTTGTGGAGGTTTTCTGCAGATGCATTCTGCTTAACTTCTACAGACATGTATTTCTGGTAAGTCTATATTCCTATTAGTGTGTGCCAGGAATGACATCCCATACAACACATACCAAGATTTCCTATGCAATATATTGTCTGTGATTCTATTACTGTGATTATACTGCTCTGTTTGACTAGCATTATAAACTAAATTGAAATACTGTACACATATGATTTAATGTCTTACTGTGTTGAGGTTTGTTTCTTGGTTGATAAAATTCAAAAGAAGGCATTACATTATCAATTGCTTAAAAGCATAAAACAGAAGTAAGATTAAATTTAAGCAAATTGAGTAGAAGCAAACGTGATTGATGGTTCTTCGTTAAGGCAGAATTTAACGAAAGGTGTATAACTCACAGGCATCACAACTCTTCCACAAGCAAAATACTGTGTTATATAGGCACTTCCACAAAGGAGTTGTAGGACCTAATTTTGGAAATTTTCTTTTTTATTGTAAAATATAGGTAATCTCAAGAAATTAGCCAGGCATGGAAACATATTAAAGAGCAGTTCTTGTTTCCCTGAATGATCAAAGAGAAGAGACACATTTGTATCTTTTTAGAAAACTGCATAATGTTTATTATGTCAAAGGGCAGATTTGGTAAAGGGATAATATATATTCACATATCCAGACAAACAAAACTGTATTTTGAGAAAATACTTCAAATAGAAAATGCTTCAGCATCTGCCAAGCAAGCAAAGAGGAGCAGGTGGGAGCTGTGAGGTCATGAAAGGGACAAGGACGTTTCTGCAGCTTTTGGTCAAGCTAAGACTTTTGACATGATTGAACATTTCCCATGGCAACCAAGTTGGCATCACAGGGGCCTGTCAGATCAGATTAAGCGGCTGCCTGATTTGGATCTTCACAGAGCTGACTGTGGCTGGTTTACAGGGAATTAGCAAACAATTATATTTGTAATATAACGCAATCAGGCCGTGTACTGGTGTATGCCAATTCTGCTGACAGCAACAGGCCTTGTCCTGGCAAGACAAAGCAGTTAATAACTGATCATTGGTCTCATTGTCTGAATGTGACAAAATGAAGGCCAGAACATTCTGTGGCACTGTAGGTCATATATAATCTCCCCACTGTTCTGTCCAACTGTTATATTTTCATTTTCAGGCTGGAACTAGCAAAGATGGTTTTAAAATACATTTTCATCAATTAAAACACCATAAATCATATAAGCAGTTTAAGTTACACAACACATACTCTAAACATGATTACAGAAAGAAGTATATCTGGATTTTGTGTCAACAGTTATAAAATTTAATCTGCTCTTAAATATTGCTTGAATTGATGTCAGTGTACATGTCAAAACTAATAAGTTAATACTTAATTGATTTAAGTTCCACGCTTAATCTGCAATTGAAAATTTGCGGTGAAAACGTAAAGAGTATGTTTTACATAGTAAATCAACTTCCACACATGTGTAAATCAATAGTGGGGCCTGCTAGACAGTCTTGAGTGAGTACCTTTCATTTACATCTATTACTATTATTAGTAACAAAACAAAATAAACATCAAAGTATCTTTCATTGTCAGCTTCAAATATATAATACATAGAAATTAAATATTCTCATTGGCATGCAGTTAACCACCTGATTGGAGGGGAAAGACTGGGTAAATAAAGCATAAAATAGGCTGAGCAGAATGTACAATAATACAAAAAATAGTTTCGGAGTTATGAATCCTGAGATACTAGTCCTTTTAACAGACTGGGAGGAGTCAGACTCTCTACATGCCTTACCAACATAGCCTGGATGAGGGATCATCACATCCATCTAAACCGTTTAAGGACTGAGGTTCTTGTCTTTCCTACCAGCCCTACCACTCAACATGACAGCACTGTATGGTCTCGATCATTGTCGTGATGAAGGTCTGACTGGAACCTAGGTGAAAAAATAGATGATTAGGTATCCTTTTCTGACCAAATAGCAGTTATATCTTGATGTTGCAGAATATCTCTGCATAACATCATAAAGATCAGACCTTATTTGTATTTGAATATGCAGCTCAGCTTCTAGTCCAGGCACTCGGCATCTTGCAACTACACTATTGCAACTGCTTACTAACAGGGCGACCAGCTTACACTGTCTAACTGCTGCAGACGAATAAAAATGTGGTATATCTGAAATTTAGTTATCTGAAATGCTTCCATTTTTCACCTCTCCTTGCTTCTCTTCATTGACTGCCCATAGGTTCATGCATCCAGTTCAAGTCCTTGGTGCTATAAAAGCTATTAATGAAACACTCAAGTCCATTAAGTCTGTCATCAAGACTAAAATCCCATCCTGCCCTCTTCAGTCAGAAAGACAATACTAGAGATTCTTCCACCATGTCAAAATAAGTGCAACTCAGGACGTTTTTTGTGTGTGGTTCCTTGATGGTGGGAGAAGTCCTTCTCAACCTTCAAAAAAACACATTGTTCGCACTTGCTACAATGCTAAATTGCACTTTTTAGTCGTTCATTGGAAGTCCTGAGGATAACGTGTCAAATATATTATTCAATTCAACTCAATTTATTTTTATATAGCGCCTTTCACAACAGTTGCCACGAAGCACTTTACATGATATTGAGAGACAGGAAAATATATAAACATATATAAAAACATGTATATAAAAAATACATTTACCTGATATAGTAAAAAGGTTGCATTTCATTTCAAGCTCAGCGTCAGATCCCATAATATGATCATTAAGTATACAATGAGAAAGTTTGAAGTCTTTCCTTCTTTTAATGTCAATCAGTTGTACAGCTAATACTTCAGTAGAACTGAAATGCTTGGTCATGATATCAACCATCATGATCATAGTAACTGTCATGATCGCGGGTTCGGCGACGTGGCATGGCACAAGCAGAGGGGAAACCAGCCAAGAAGAGCGAGGGTAGAAGCACCCCATGTGGGGACTTTATTAATGCAGGCACAAGGACCAACTACCAACATCACTACCAAATCAATGACCCAACAAGGAAGCACAAGACTGGGGAGCTCTTATACACAGGAACATAAGGGAATGAATGAGGGGCACCTGTGACTGATTAACACGAAGGCGGGAACACAAGGTAAGGACAACCAGCTACAGGCTTAGCTGATTAAGCCCCGCCTATGGGAAATACAAGGAATAAACTGGTAGGGCAGAGCTGGACGTGACAGTAAGTTTTATATTTATTGTTTTGGTGATGAAACACAATGTGCTTCAGATTCCCTCACTCTTTCTCAAAGTCATGTCTCAATCCACCAAATTATGTATCATTATAGAGGAACATGATACTTGCAAGCTGACACTGCCTGTGTGTATTTTGTATATAGTTAAGTTAAAAGTACAAGGCACGTTTTTCATCAAAGGTTATTTTTGCTTAAATTATAAAGATCAATTTTTAAGGTCATAAGTTTTACACCTTAACCATAACCAAGGATGTCAAAAATAAAGAGACAATTTAAGTTGTTAAGATGGGCACACTAATTCTCCTTAGTCCATGGCCTCCACTCCAGAACCAGAAGACAGTCAGTCATCTGTGGATGATAATTGCTTAACAAGCTGCTTTTCTGGATCTTAATGTGGAATTATCTTTGATGTGGAACTATTAACACAGGAAATGAAGCCTACTTAAGGGAAGGAGACCTTTTCAGCAAGCCATAGTTGAGGTTTGATATACTGGAGAAACTAGTAGACAGTATTTGTCACTATTCAACCTATTCCACAAACTCATATATTTGTAGTGGAAAGTATAAAATCACTGCTCCAAAACAGGAAGCTGGAAGATTGCTTGCTGAGAACTTGGGTTTAATTCTTTCAAAAGGATCTGCCCAGGGAAAAAGATATTAGCCAAAGACTTTAAAGGACCAATAATGCAGAAGTCACCTATTATCTTCCCTATCTATTTGAAGAAACTAAAGCAAGCTTGGAGAAGCTCAATGAAACAAAGAGAAATGATGACAACAACAATAATAATAATAAAACATCAATGAAGAAATTGACCTTTTTATTGGAGACATGGAGATCTTAATCTCTGCCCTGCTGTCCAAGGTGAAATGGCCAGCTTTGTTCAATGAAACTCAAGGTTATCATTTGCACAATGTTGGTGTTTTGTTCTTATGTTTGCTGCTGATAATTGTCATTTTCTGATAAAATAAGATCAAAGCAGAATTCGGGGGGATTACTATAGTTTATCTAGACCAGGGCTGCTGGTAGATCTCCAGGAGCAGGAATGAGCAGCCGTGATACGTAAGAAGCCTCTAGGATGAAAGTGGATGCTCATGCTCAAAAACCTCTGGACTTTTTGACAACTAAAAGAGTGTGTATTTAATTTATTGATGCAGGCACATATACATAAAAAACATGCACTGCTGTATTGAGATCACTAACAGCCACATAGTGCTAAAGAACAGTGAAGTAGCAATGGCCATTTGTCACCAGAATAGCCTGCATATTCATTAAAATGTGTTATACTAATATGTAGTTACACACATATTTACTCATGAGTGCAGATTTCCTCAGAGGTGAATGAAAACATCTGATCATTGTGTGAGTGGAAATAGAGGCTGGCACAGATGCCATATGACTATCAATACATATTTGTTCTACATCTGAAAATAGTGTAGTTTTACTCTAATACTTTTGTTAATGCCAGCTTGACTTGCGAATAAGTCATCCTTAAAACCTTCAAGCATGCAAATTATGTAACAGACTTGACAGTAATTCATCATTTTTAACATTGGCCAAGTGGACTTCGATATACTTGCTGTAGTCATTTACCACTTCGGACGTTGCTGTTACTTTTGTTTTGTGAAGAAAAATGCCTAATGCCTTGCGTTTTAATTTATAATGAATCTAAATCACGTTTCTGTTTACAGAGCCACAGCACTGAGCCCAGGGAAGATGCTGTCATCCACAGCCTCACAGCATACTTTAATCAAACATTATCAGGTCCTAATGAAATAATTTAATTCCAACCTGGAGTACTGTAGCTATTCTTCTTTTATAGAGTTTAGACATCATAAATATGCATAGTGAAACATTTGCCAATTTAGATGTTAAATCTTTCTTTCAAAATAACTTGCCATCAATCCCACCTGTGACTTAATCCACTACCTACATTTTTTTCCACCTCAGAATGCTTGGTCATTTCTCCAGACCTGCTGAATATATAATTTCACAAAGTAACTGTTTAACTTCCTTATTGTGAGTCATCTCACCTAAGCATATTACGGGTAAAAACTTTCTTGTGACATTTTCTCAGAACACTCCATTTAATGCACTGCATATAGAATGTATTGTTTGTGTTTGGGGGGCGGCACGGTGGTGTAGTGGTTAGCACTGTTGCCTCACACCTCTGGGATCAGGGTTCACGTCTGCGCCCGGGTTCCATGTGTGTGGAGTTTG
>JAAGVU020000040.1:17563481-17592947 GCA_011763525.2 Mormyrus iriodes
ACGAACACTGCAGTCATGCGCCATTTGCATTCTGGTGCTCTGATTGGGTAGCTTCTCAGCCATCCGCCAATAGCGTCTCATGTATGAAATCAACAGGGCAAACGAACTGAGGAAGCATGTACCAGAAATAAAAAGACCCACTGTCTGCAGAAATCCGCAAACCAGCGAAAAATCCGCTATATATATTTAGATATGCTTGTATATAAAATCTGCAATACAGTGAAGCCGTGAATTTCGATGCGCGATATAGCGAGGGATCACTGTACACAATATGGACAAAAGTATTAAGACACCTGGCCATTACACCTACAGGAATGTTTATGACATCCCATTCTAAATCCATAGGCATCAATATGGAGTTGGTCCCCCCTATAATAGCTGCCACTCTTCTGGGAAGGCTTTCCACATGATTTTGGAATGTGTCTGTGGGAATTTTTGTCCATTAATCCAGAAGAGCATTTGTGAGGTCAGGCACTGATGTTGGACATGAAGGCCTGGCTCACAATCTCCGTTCTAGTTCATCCCAAAGGTGTTTGATAGGGTTGAGGTCAGGGCTCTGTGTGGGCCAGTCAAGTTCCCTCCACACCACACTCACCCAACTATGTCTTTATGCACTTTGCTTTGTGCACTGGGACACAGTCATGCTGGAACAGAAAAGGGCCTTCCCCAAACTGTTCCCACAAAGTTGGAGGCATAGAATTGTCCAAAATGTCTTGGTATGCTGAAGCATTAAGAGTTCCTTTCACTGGAACTAAGGGACCTATAGCCCAACCTCATACCAACAACCCCATACTATTATCCCTCCTCCACCAAACTTGACAGTTGGCACAATGCAGTCGGGCAGGTAATGTTCTCCTGACATCCACCAAACCCAGACTCGTCCATCAGACTGCCAGCCAGAAAAGTGTGATTCATCACTCCACAGAACACATTTCCACTGCTCCAGAGTGCAGTGGCAACGCTCTTTACACCACTCCATAATTTGTCATTGCACTTGGTGATGTGAGGCTTGCATTCAGCTGCTCGGCCATGGAAGCCCATTCCATGCAGCTACCAGTCCACAGTTTTTGCGATGGGGTTAATGCCAGGGGAGGTTTGGAACTCTGCAGTTACTGAGTTAATAGAGCGTTGGTGACTTTTATGCACTATGAGTATCAGCTTTTGGCGACCCCGCTCTGTTACTTTATGTGGTTTATGCTGCTCCTAAATGCTTCCACTTTGCAAAAATACTACATACAGTTGACTGTGGAATATCTAGCAGGGAAGAAATTTCATGAACTGATTTATTGCAAAGGTGGCATCCTCTGACATACCACGTTGAATTCACTGAGCTCCTTAGAACAATCCATTCTTTCACAAATGTTTGTAAACCTGACTGCATGGCTAGGTGCTTGGTTTTATAAACCTGTGGCAATGGGTGTGAATGAATTCAATGATTAAGAAGTGTGTCCCAATACTTTTGTCCTTATAGTGTATGTTATTTGTTATATGCCAATGCTGCTATAACAAGGGAATTTTCCTCTAAGGGATTAATATTGTACTTTCCCTCTCTTTGTCTCTCTGTCTCTCTCTCTCTTTCTTTGAACGACATAATTTGCTAAACCGTTAGCTTTTCAAGTATATTTACTAATAAAAAGTTTTAGGAGTACATACACTGGATATTTTATAGGTGAAAAATTTACCTGAAAGGAATGTTTACTCTGAAAAGTGGATCCCGAATTACAAATGCAAAGTGAGGTTCTATGACCTACAGTGAAAAATGCTCAGATCCGAGTTACTGCCACTTCATCAACACTCACCTCACTGAAACTACACCACCTATCTGTAGCTTAGCACCATTCTCCTTGTTCATGTCCCCTGCTTTCAAAAATATTCTTCCCCTCGGTATTACAAGGAGGAAAAGGCATTATTTCACCCTGCTATGAGACAGAAAGTCTTCATAGCTCTAAAACTTGAAAGGGATTACGAGCTCCACTGAAGGAAAACATGTACCACAAGGATTTCGGCTACTGAAACTGAAGCACAAAGGTAACTGTGCGCCCTCAACAGGGAAAATGGGGGGGCGCAATGGAACCCACTTTAAGAATTTCCTTGTCTCTGTATTTCTCCATTTCTCTTTGCATATTTATTATATATATTGTGATAGACAGGTACAGTGCAGAAGATCCGAGCTGAGCACCCCTACCAGATTTCAATCAATATCTGCAATCTTCACTCAAAAGCTGCTGGTGTCTCTTTTACTGTGGGGCTTTCTAGGGAATGACTGACAGGGTCTTGCTTAAACACAGGCCTTGGGCTTCTATAAATTATGCACTTTACATTTCATTTATTTAGCAGACATCTTTATCCAAAGCGACATACATTTTTGAGAAAGCAGGGTCATACAGTCCCTGGAGCAACTGAGGTTAAGGGTCTCTCTCAAGGGCCATAGGCTGAACTCACTCTGCCAAACTTTGCAGAGTGCCATACACATCTCAGTTTTCTCAACAACAATTGCATTCGTAATGAAGAGAAAAAAAGACACATTCAACAACACAAACAAACTTGAAAACCTACATAAAACCAGGGGTCTGTATCACAAAGCGAAAATTGTTGGTTAGCTAGATGACTTGTCAGATTTAAGGTATCCTAGTTTAAATGGACTTCATCTTTGTTCACTTCTATTTAGCCCAGACTACCTTAAATCTGACAAACTATCGTTAATCCAGAAATTCAGCTTTGTGATACAGGCAGGAAAAAGGAACGTAAGCTAAATCTCACTCAGTAATTATCACAATTTTTTCAGTTGCTAAGATACATTCTGCGATACTGAAGTCACTTTCTCAAAACTATACACACAGTTGCCATAAAATCAGTTCATGTGGGCTAAACTGTGAATCATTTCTCAGTGTTTTCATATAAAGCACATTCAATGACTAAATACTTCAAAATTCATGGATTCCTTTCGCACTCAAAATCCACCACCATCAAAAGTTTATGTATTTGGAGGCCATTTGCCACATGCTTACGTACTGTTCCCAAAACTGTTAATCATACATACAAAACTGAATGACCATAATCTGCTACAGTACTATCACGACCTTTCCAAAATATATTGTAAAACGGACATGATATAAAATAAATTAAATGAAAATTAAACCACACACAGCAGGCATTCATTCCAGCTCATTACTTAATCATGTGTATTGCCAAGACATACTACCTAGATATATCGCTAGAGAATAAATCAGATGTGATGTAGATGAGAACTTGTGGCCGGATGAGGAGAGGATGGATTAGCAGTACTGCTACTATAGTTGTGGACCAACTGCAAGTGTGCGTGTGTGTGTGCATGGGTGTGTGCGTGAGTGTGTGCGTGTGTGTGTGCATGGGTGTGTGCGTGTGTGTGTGCATGGGTGTGTGCGTGTGTGTGTGCATGGGTGTGTATTATATATACGCACACATAGGTGTGTGCATATGAACAGTGTGTTTTGTTTCTGTATTATGTCCTGAAATGCTGCATTTTTGTGTTTTTTAAATATTTTTTTGAAAATTATTGTTGATTATTTTGCAATTACACTACAGTAAGGAATTAAGGCCATTGAAATTTATTGCAACACGGTTTGTTCGTTCCTGGACATTTTTTAGAGTGACAAAGTGATCTGTTTTGTAATGCAATGTTTATGACAAATGACATCAGAGTTACTTTACAGATGATCCTTTACTAATGATCCATACTGATATCCATATTATACTGTTCTGGTGGCTGTAGTGCATTTTGGAGGAGAGATTAACTGTTTGGCCATGCTGTGTGTTGGTGTTGTAGACTGTGTGAAGAGTTTTGAGAAAGTGACTTCAGTATTTCAGAATGTATCTAAGCAATTGGAAAAATCTGCAGCTCTCCTTTAGTAGTATGACACCACATATTACTCCAAGCTTCTTGTTGGTCGACTCTTCTACTATCCTGAAAGTGATTTTGAATAAATACAGCAGTAGAAATTTTCGCTGATGGTAACTTAATTGCTATGAACTATTTCTAACAAAATTCCTTTGTGAACGATTTCACAATTGATCTCACAAAATCGGTACCAACAATAAGAAAAATGCATGTTAACACCAGTGAATACTTGTAGTTCTGCTCTAAAATATGAAAAGGGAAAAAAATCTTGTAAATATTCGTAAATAAACAACTCCTAGGAGCAAGAATGGCAATGTCTCTTAGCGGAAAGAGAAATTTTGTTAGAGAAGTCTTACCTTTTCCCTAGAAAACACTACGCTTTACCCTGAAGTGACAGTGAAGAATACTTATGAAGGTCGGGAGTGTTTTCCATAATAATCTCACAACATCACCACTCATACATGATGGTGGCAGGTACTTCTCCACGCTCCGCATGACGGAAAACTGCGATCGTTTATAAAAGAGATGAATAAAAAGGAGTGCGGTACGGGCACACAGCCGAGTGCGTGCACATGTACACAGAACCACTGAGGCTACGGGACGCAGTGACCACCTGCAAGCTATTAACTCATATTTACTTGGTAACCAATTACTTTTTTTTCTTTGCTAAGAGTTAATTAAAGTAGTTAATTAAATTAGAAGTAATCGCCATTTTGATTTTATAGATTAAATATGATTGTTTTTGTTAAATGCCTATTTATTGAGTAAAAATAAGCATAATTAGTATGACTAATATCCATGAGCACAGAGGTGGGTTGTAGTAAAATTGGATATAATTATATTTTGCATATTTGTTCTAATGAAAGACTTTAAAACACCAAATAAATTGAATGTTCATAGTTTTGCATTTGTTATTCTGAGGACCTACTGAAATCATTCAAAATAGTGAAGAAATGGATATGGTAAATAAGTGGAATCTGGCTGGATTTTTCTAAATTGCATCAAGTAATTAATACAGAAATGCAGAGTTCGCTGGACTACTGGATTGGTGTCTGTGAAGACTGGGAATAACATTACAAAAAGAACTGAACAACTCTTGAAGAATGTGTATGAAAGTAGAAAGTATTCTGGAATTTAGTAATTGTCCTGTCTTACCTGTAATTGCTGTCTTCTCAGTGGCACTGCTTAACTGGTACCATAACAGATTTCTCGATGCAAACTGTTTTGTCTCATCAGCACAGGCCCCTCCAAGTGCATTAGATGCATATGGATTGATGTGATTGAGACTCATTTTACATTAGTTATCTGAAGCAGCAGAAATATAGTTATCAAACTGACTTAACAGATTTTGCAAATGAAGAAACCCTTTCCACTCCCTCTCAACATGCATACAAATGAGAGGGACACACATATAAGAGAGCTCAATGATAGATTGCGTTAGAAAACAGCTGTGTCAGAGAACAGTTTACGATGTTACAGCAGGTCCAGACAACCAGCTGAGAAAGCAGAATCAACATCGGAGGAGCAGATATAACAACGACAAAGCTTTCAGGAAACACGGTGCCCGCCTTTTTAATAAGAAACAAGGGGCTTTCAGTACCTGCAGTGCTTGACCTCCTAAATTTAGAACAATGACATCAAAGCCATGAAAAATGCTTTATATTTATATGTACAGCACACTTTTTATGTGCTTGTTAAAAATCCAAATCAATAACATGTCAGCCATTTGTTGTGAGGAACACTTATAGGTCTGTCACCTTTAGATTCTTGAAAAGTTTTATTAAGTATTAGTAATATGAAACAATGTATTCGTTGGTAATTTGAAACAATGTTGAACATAAAAGACAGAATGTTCAAAATTAAGAATACATTTCATAAAATAAACAAATAACATAAAAAAAACTGACATTAGGATTCATACCTTTCTTTTTTTCTAAGTCAATTTCTATGCATATTAACTGTATACTGTAATTACTGTAGCCACTCTTTGTGCATGTGTGTTTTTGTGCTGATACAAACCTGTGTCTGGGTCACAGAGCTGCTCACATGGGTCGGTGGTCCTCTGCCCGCAGTAGTCCCTGACCCACTGACTGCTTGAGTTGGTTTGATAGTAGAGGACCAGCTTGGCGGGATTCAGCCAGTCTGACACATCAAGGTAACTCCCCATGCTCACCACAAAAATGCTCTCTATCTCCAACAAAGGGGAAAAGAAATCAAATCAGAATCAATGCTTTAAAATTTACATAAATGTTTACTAATAAAATTAGCTGGCACATATATTAAGCAGATTAATTTTTGGGACCCTTTTATTGAGCACTAATTTTAACTTTGATTTGACAGTTCAATTTGGAACTGCAGTTTCAAAACAAAGATTGTAATTAACACACAAAGGAAAAAATCATTCAAAAATATATTTAGAGAAAAGCTTGGCAATAAGGATTGTATTTTCGTTTTCATTTGTATTCTAAATTATTGATAATAAAAAGGACAGCAAGGGGGTTAAAATCATTTTTCACAGACAGAGGAACTTGTATATGTACAGCCACCAGTATGTATGTCTAATCATCATATTAGGGATTTCACAGGGTCATCTGTAACAATTCCTTCTCTTAAAGTGATCTCATTTAATTCAACGTCCATTTAATGTTTAAAGAATTACATTTAAGATACGTGATAAGTGACAGACTTTTACCACCACTTGGATGCAATGAATATAAACCAGTCTAGTTAATTGAGTGCATAGATCTAAAGTTAAAGTCCTTTGAAAAATGATACCATGACCCAGTATGCATCTGCATCGTTGATGACTTCAGCAGAACGACAAATCGTAAATAATTTTTCAGATAATTTTTTGCAATGCCGGAGCCTTTTCACTTTAGTACATTCAGTTTCCCCACAACAAATTGGTCCATGGTTAAGAATTCAACTTAAATAACAGACTATGAATTCATCAGTTAACCCTTACGGCCACTTTGGGGTCCTGTATGACCCCAATGGGGATAAAATGGGGTGCAGAAATGTGAAAAAACGAGCTATTATAAAATGCTGACAGACTAACGTTTCTTTTTGTCATCTTTACAAGGAGAGGCCGACCATTTCAAAACCATGCTTTGCTACTAAGAACAATAAATCAAAATGTCAGTGGGGAGCTAAGGACCCCAGTCCTAAAAAACCCCACTAGGATGTAAGGGTTAATTGTTCTTGCACATCTTGCACATCTTGCACATTAATATGAAAAATGAATATACAAGAAGTTGCTTTGTAGATGGGAACACATTATCAAATTTAGCATCTTGATTCAACCCTGCGACAATAATCATTAATTAAGGATTATTAGCAGTAACTCTATTGGACACCAGTCTTATTAATAATACAGTATCATTTTGTGTTATAAAAACATTCTGCCATTGTAAACATGAATGGCTAACTGGCCTATTTACCAACTATCCGATACCACATTCCTACGTGAATGAAAAGAGAAAGGTGGGAGAGAGAGGCCTCACCGTCAGCGACAAAGTGTTCCGGGACATGCAGGATCACCTTCACCGTGAGAGGGCAGGACAGCTGGCTGCTGTACACCACAGCTAAGATGCACGTGCTGATGGTGAGCAAAGTCAGAGTGGCCTTGTTCAATGGGCTGCGCGCAGCACCTGTAGCAGGTACAAGTCATGAAAATGTGCATGATGAGTACATTCGGCAGCACCTTAAAACTGTTTTGCTATGTCATGACATCAAAACTAAGCATTCACTCACTCATGTTGTCTCTGAAATGCAGTTTAGATTTACAGCCTCATAAATTCTCCAGTTGACTTGCATTAAATTTGACTTGATTAATCACCAAGGGAAATAAATCTAGGCATACGGAGGTGATTGATTAAATACCAGTTTAGAATTTGAATTTGACAAGACATTCAGTTTTCTGGTACTCTTATCTTTCCACGCCATAGTCATTTATCTTAATAATGGCTGGAGACATGTGAATCTATACATTCTTACAGCAGCCTCCTTGACTAACACACAGAACAACCTACTGTATATGGGACAAACTTAAAGGTTATCACCAGGGTGTAACGGTGACATCAGTAGCTACTGCACTTAAAAGCAATATTTCACAGTTATGTCAACCTTTACCTGTATACTAAAAGATTTGGAGAATGTAAGAAAAAATAACATAAATCAACAGAAGAATGTTAACAATAATGTCACTGCTGCATCTGGAATCCAGTTTACATTGGCAGAGGCAGCATAGCGACCAAAAAAGTTTAAATAATAAGAACCCAAAGCAAAACAGAAACACATCTATTTTTTCTTCCATCACATATGATTTTGGTTTGCTCAGTCCTTATCAAATGTAAACTTCAGGAATCTTTGAAGGATTACTTGGGGATAAATCAAGTTACAAATGAAGAAGATGAGGTGAACAGTTTTTCATAACAAAAAACATTCAAAAAAGATTCTGCTCATCTTCTCACACAATACTGTTTGTTTATATTTGTTTGTTTCAGTACTAGATTCTTTTAATTCCATGTGATATGGCTTAATTAACAAAGTTATAAATAAATTTAAAAAATGAAAGCATTTTGTAAGAGCTACATTGAATTCACATTGTGCCCAGGATAATGTCACTCTGTTGCAACATACTTTGCCATCTGGGAAACATGAAGACATGTGAGACTGTAACCACATGAACCTAATCGTCTGACCTGGCATAGTATAGTCAGTGTGTAGATAGCTAATAAAGGTGCCTTGTGAAACAACCGCAAAGACATGTATAAGTATGCTGCTTATTATTTTGCATTTTGTTCCTGCACAGATAAACATAAAATCCACTGAAGTGTAACACTGATGAAAAGGTGATGAAATATGAATTGACTTCTCTATGAAATCTTATAAAATAGTAACAGACCTCTCCATCTACACATCCCTTCATCCATCCATCCATCCATCTATCCATTGTATAACCACTTATTCTAGTCAGGGCTGAAGGGAGGCCTGGAGCCTATCCAAGCCAGCTCAGGCCACTTCTCGTAACGGGAATTCTGTAGTAAAATCTTAAAACATGGCAAAGGCAAATGATATCTTAGAGAAGGGCAAAGGGTCATTCATTCATACTGAAATCAGCCTTTAAGGATATTCCACATAATGGTAACACTGATAGTTACTTTGCTTTAGCTGGGGTGAAGTTTTCATAACTACATAGTGAAAAAGCACAAACAAAATGTGATGAAATTCAACCTGAAACTGGTTTATTCATCTAGTCCGAGATGACAGACAGATAGATAGATAGATAGATAGATAGATAGATAGATAGATAGATAGATAGATAGATAGATGGAAATACAGTTGCATCCAGCAGCAGTGGAGCATAAAGTGCAAAGATACATTAACAATAGTTGCCAAACTCTTCCAGCATTCTGGATGTTCCCTTATATTGAGTCCACCTTTTCCACAGTCATTTCCTTTCTGTTTTCCCATGTCAGGGGATGCCCCAATAAGAACAGGGTTAATGTACCTTCAGTGGCACAGTCAGAGAGGCACGTGGTGCTCAACCGAATGTATTTCCCGCTCATATAATTCAATTTGTAGACAAGCCAAGCATGAACAATTTAACTATAAAAATAGTTTCCTTACACT
This sequence comes from Mormyrus iriodes, assembly GCA_011763525.2. Taxonomy (NCBI): domain Eukaryota; kingdom Metazoa; phylum Chordata; class Actinopteri; order Osteoglossiformes; family Mormyridae; genus Mormyrus; species Mormyrus iriodes. The sequence continues at coordinate 17,572,993 of JAAGVU020000040.1, forward strand.
TAGCCTTAACTCATTTTCAAATACTTGCGCTTAAGGTTAAATCCAAGCACCTAATCTAGCACTGAGACACAGACTGGTTCCTTAGTGAGGAAGACAAGGAATGAGATCATTTTCAATCCACTTTCTTTTTCTTCAAAAGTTTCTCTGTTTTCGAGATGTTGTGACACATTCTAGGCACTTCTATTTAAAAAATATACATGTGTATCAAACAAATAAATTTAGTTAAATGTAGTGAAAGTACATGGTGGACTGCCCTATTACTTCTCATCTAATATTTTGTTGGCACCTAGTTTCCATTGTGAATATCCAAATCACATAGCCAGACAAGTCACAACCATCTTCAAGCAAGCAAAACGGAAAAACAAAACCACTTTAAAGGAAACACGCTGATAGAAAAGTGATGAGTTAATACTGCCATAGAAAATCTTAGTATCAGCAATCTGGTGTGAGAACCAGATGAGGAAGCGTGTTCCTAACATCCTCACATGAAGCTAATGTGTGCTACTTGTGGTAAATCTATGGAAAAACTGCCTGATCATGTCTGCATGGAGTCACACAGATTACTGAATGAACACACACACACACACACACACACACACACACACACACACACAGACACACACATTGCCCATTTTATAACATCATAGTGGTTTACCAAAAGCAGCTCTCACTCCTGAGCTAAGAGTCGTGTGGAAATGCCTTGTGATATAACAAGGCATTTAACTAGTATCAAAACAATGCCCACAATACTGTGCTGCTACCTCATCTCGAAAGGACAGCATTGCAAACATTGCAGGTAGCTGTTGGGCTACTTTGAGTTTCCAATTTAAAAAGTTTCCACTTGGCTGACATCTCGATACTTTGGAGTTTCAGGCCATGGGCCACAGGCTTACTTTAGTGTGTGACATTACATTACAATCTGCGCAATTTACGAAAATTGTGCTGTTGCAGGAAATGAATCGGACTTGGGATTGGTCTGTGATAGCTGATACCGATCAATTAAAAGATGCTGGATCAGCCCTATTTCCAATGTTTGATACTGGCTGAGGACATTTTGGAAGCCCGTTTCAAAATTCTGACTCTGAGTCTTATTGAGTTGAAATTCTTGCTATGTTGAAATTCTGACTTCTTATCTCAATATACTGACTTCTGAATGTCTTAATATCTCAGAATTATGACTTAGGAAGTCAAAATTCCAACTTTTTTCTTCACAATTCTTACTTTATTTATTGTAATTTTGAGTTCTTTTCTAACAACCAGCAAGTAACCGGAGCCATCGCTTCTGCTCCCACTCTAATGGTTCAGTGCAGCACGTACAGTAGCCAACAGGAGCCAAGGCTATAATGGCTGTGTCTGCTCTGTCCAGGCATTTAAATTTTTTCAATTGAGTCTCTGAATAATAGCCTAATAGTAGTGTCAAAACTTGCAATGATAACTATCCTGTAAACGTGAACCAGGTATGAAATGAAAAGGGGCAACAAAACTTATTTTTCTCCTAATCAGGAGCGGCACAGGCATATCTAACGTTAATGCTTCATGCATTAGACCTAAAAGACCCTGTAGCAGCCAATAATGTAATACCTACTCTTAATGTAATAACTGCCAATAATAATTTTTCCACTCTTAACGTAATAAAAACCGATAAAGTAATAACAAAACTGTAGTGACATTTCTAAATCAAAAACGTATAATATCATTACATTCAAAAATTTTATTTCACATAGCGCAAAAATTTTTACATTATTGGCAGTTATCACATTAACCATAGTTATCATATAACTGGCTGCTACAGACCCCAACAATCCTGACACCGCACGAAATATATGTTCAAATTACAATCGGTAAAAAAAAATAAAAAAAATTCAAGCTAGTAGAAATCCTAGGCAAACACTAGCATCACAAGGATAATGGAATAACTCAAACCAAGGCAATGAAGGCAGTACTAGTGCCACCCTGTTTCACTGCTTTCAAAATATAGTGAGCTAACATGAGATCCATACTACCTGCCAGCAGATTACTTAATGTGAATAATGCTTGTTTGGGATATATTCCTAAATAGCATCCTGCAAAGGAGGTGACACTGCCTGATTGGCTAAAAAAGTCAGAATTTCAACTTAATAAGCCAGAATTCTGATATATAAAGTCACATTTTTGAGATATTCAGTCAGAATTTCGACTTAAGTCAGAATTTTTACTAAATAAATCAGAATTCTGAGATAAATGTGTCTGTTTTTCTACTCCATATGGTGGAAACGCTAACTTATATCTGAGAATTTCTCACAGAACGACGGTTTGTGCCCTGTGATGAACCAGTATGGGATAGGCTCCAGGCCTGTCATTGTGCAGCAATAAGTGTTTGATAGATGGATGGAATAAATTCTCTAATCTCTGCAACTAATGTGTGTCTAAGCAGTGCCAAACTAAATAGCTTTTTTTGTTACTGAAAATTTGATACATTGGTCCATCTGAGGCACATCAGATGTAAATGCAAAACATTCTGAATTTTAATCAATCTCTGTGTTATTTTACCCTCTTGGACTAATTTTTCTTGCTGTATAGTAACTGCATACATGGTTAATTCTATGTTAAACATTCTAAGAATTTGTGCACAAATGAACATCTGTACTGTTTTACTTGATTCCTGCATCAGATGTGAAACTCATCTCAACTATAATTATGGTGTGGTTAGTGTCACAACGCTGACCACGCATCTGCTTTTTGAGGAAAGGTGAAGGATTTTTTTGGCAATGAATAAACTTGATAACTGGATGGCCTGTCTTTTTTCTGTTGGGGGTAACCTAGACATTTGGCCAGAGGGCTGAAATTAACACCCTTGCTGAACTTGGGACCTTGACTTCTGTCTGATTTGTACAGCACTCCCTACAGAACACTGTCCCCTTTGCTGCATTGGAACAGTTATTTTAACTTGGTCCCCAGGAAACAGGACTCTCTACTGACTTGCCTGCACCTCTTCCAGAGATAACTGGCCTTCCATCCAGCTGCTGATGAAGCCAGAACTCTGCTAAGCCTCAGATGTTTGGCAAGCAAGTGTGACAGTGTGAATGGCTGCTTAGAGATGCAGCCAAACACCACCAGTCAATCTAAAGTCACAGTGAAACACAATGAAAAGTATATCTACACATTCTCTAGTACTGCAGGAGAGATAAGATGAGAACCAGTTTTTTTTAATGAGACATTTATTTTAACTGGGTGTTGAATTAAGATGGCAATGCTAATTTTGGATTTATAAAAACTGGCCAAAACTCCCTATATATACTATTTGTAAAAAATAATTTATCTATATAGTAACACACATAAAAGGCAGAGGCTTATTTCACAGTAAAATCTGTCCTTTAGTTAATACTTAGTATTAATAAGTCATCATTTTGTGTTCATTTAAAACACAATACGTTTAACTGGCAATGTTGATGAAGGATCACTTGCATTTATATAAAGGTTAATAAATTATCACTGTGTTTTGCACCACTGAAGCCATACACTGCTTTCCTTGAGGCTTGTAAATGAAAAATTAAAAAAATGCAGTTTTATTATTCCGAGAAGTCAGAAAAGCTGAACACACAATATAGTACCCCTTACTATCTTAACATATTCTAATAAATAACACCAGTAAGCCATGGGCATGGATTTGGGTATAGGGACATTTCTGGGAGTGCCATGTGTGTTCCATATCTGTGTGGCGGTATGGAGCTGATTTGCTCCCTCGTAGTTGAGATCAAACCCACTCTCTTTCAGTGAGCGGATAGCACCTGGGGTTAACGCCACTGGACAGCTGATTATCATAAAACCCAATAAGTAAGTAAAATTTAAATCAAACAAGCAGCACATTAAAAAGACAACATAGCTTCTTATTTACCTAACATACCACTGTAAGTCTGACCAAGTGGTGATCCGATGCAGGCCAGAAAAATTCACTTCATTATTTTTAAATTATCTTTATAGGGTCCATACTTAAGGAAAAATGAGCTAGACCAATTCAGCCAACATTTCGACCCATTGGCAGGTCTTAACGGTTGTTGGAAGTGAAGATGTCCATATGCACTCTTGTCGTTGGCTTTACCTTTGCTGCGACGGCGCCCCCTCTGGTGTTCTGTGTAGAACTTCATTTGCGCTTCATCATCTGCTTCTGATCCTGAGTCCTCTGGCTGCCCAAAAACAGGTCCTCCTTGAGAAAAAAGGTTTTAGAGGATCTGTCACATAAAATGTGCAGAATTTAACTCATAAAGAAAAAATGAAGAAAAAAAATCAATAAAAATCATTCCAGAACGTGCAACATAATATGACTTCCACTTCAACTTCCCCACTTAGAACATGACTTACTATACTAAATCTAGTGCCTTTATGTCAGCATTTTCAAAGTAATAAAACTACATTTTTAAGATGTATGAGGTTTGTGGGAACTTAAATGAGAGCCTGCCACAATAATAAAAAAAAAAAAACCTTTTCATAAGTACCCCTAGAACCTTTAACTGTTGAGGCTCTAGAACACAGACTTTTTATATTGCAATAAAATAAAACATTTTGATGGCATTTCTGTATGTAAAACCAAAAACGTAAAGATGAACTGTAACATCATATTATGTAATGACACCATATTATGTAATATCTCGACAGAATGTAACAAAGTTTCACCTCATTTTGTAATAGCCTGCCACATTTTGTAATACAAACTTCATCACATTTTATCTAGGTATTTTATAATGCAGTGTTTTTACGTAATGCACCACATTATGTAATAACTTGACAAAATGTAGCAAATTTTCACTTCATTATGCAATAACACCCACATTTTTTAATACAAATTTTCTTACCTTTTATAAAGTTATTACATAATGCGGCGTTATTACATAACGTGTTGTTACAGTGATATTTGCAGAAATCATCATGCATTTATCTTAAAACAGATGAACACTGATGAACACATTCTGTTATTCTTTCAATAATAAAATACTTTGGAGAGCTAAAACAATTCTTTTAGTGCTCGTAGTACATATACAGTTTTATACACACACACACACACACACACACACACATACATACATACAGACATACTAGGGCCGAATGATTTGGGGAAAATACCTAATCGCAATTTTTATGACAGATTTTGCAATTGTTATTTGATTTGTGATATATTTTTAGTCGGGATAAGTCAAGCTGCAGGTCAGTATTCAGTGTGTAATAGATTTAAAACGTACGACACAGCATTATCACGTGAGATATCAAAATATTAACTGGTCTATATTGTAATGCAAGGATGAGAACTTAAACATATTAATTGCTTTCAATATATATTTATTACTCTTTTCAAATTAGCAGAGAACAATCGAACATAAAACAATTATCACATAAGCTGTGACTCTTAAGTTAAATAAAGTAATAATGATAAAAATAAAACAATTCCAGTAAAATAAATAAATAGATAGATAGATAGATAGATAGATAGATAGATAGAGGTCCTGCAGAAACGCTGCCAGGACCCTTAATAATAGGAGTTTTCCGCAAACAATGTCTGACCATGAAATGGGTAGGTAGTTCACTTATAACTTAGCTGCGGAATCAGTATTTTTTCACACCACAAATGTAACGTTTTCCTTGGGTTTCACGTGTTTGCTGTTTGTGGACGTATATGCAGCCGCCTTGGGCCACTTCGGTTTGGTGAGCATGACTGGCACGTGAGGAGCACGGCACTTCTGATTGGTGAGAATCAGTGTCACACAAGGAATCGGCATGAATTTATGAAACTATTCTCACAGCAGTTTTATACCCTGGGTCAGACGTTCCGTATAATGCACATTGTAAATCGCAGCCTTTACGATTTGCTAATCGTGTTATTTTTAATTGCGATCTCGATTTCAGATCGATAAATCGTACAGCCCTAATACATGCATATATACAAAAATACTAAATAGGCAAAAAGTAGCTTAAAGTAATGGTGATACTAACAGTGTTACTACTACAGAGATAACCATCTTAAATAAGGCAATACAAATTAGATGCAAATATATGTACGGTCAAGTATCCCTTACAGACACAGACAAGTCTATTTCGATTAAGCTCCCTTGAGAGTTTCGATTTTTATCACGTACAATTAAAGGAGACCTCCATGCTGATGAGAGCCTTAATTGTTCAATTGTGAATGTGCTTTGAAGGTAAATGATCACTCTATCTATTTACACAGAAGAGGGGTTGTTTATCTGATTAGGAGAAAAGCATGGTCCATCTAGAGATCAAGCCTACTGTGAGCAGAAATGTTATCTGACACCTGGCTCTCTAAAGCTATTCTCTATCTGTTAATGTTTATAGGACCTATTTTGTGCTTTGGCTTTGTTGTATTGGCACTTTCTTTAAATGTCTTAATGACTTAACGCATAATCTGAAACCATGTGGATTTTATGTGCTTTGGTGTTTTTGCACAGATGTCTCTACAGAGACATAAACTGCAGGCTGATTAAGGGTGATGGGGGCCTTCAGCATGACACAGCTACCGTAGGGAAATGGCTGCTGAAACATACGTCAGAGGCAGTTCAAGGGTCCAAAAGTAAAAGTTCTGAAACATGAACAGGAAACTGACATAAATATATAAATATTTTATCTGTAACATGGGTTATTTTTTTCGTAATAATATAATAAGTAATAATTAAATATGCGTGTGTGTGCATAAGTATATGTATGTATATATGCTTGTTATATTTGTCTTTTACATTCTTCTGAGTTTTTGATGGACATAGATATTTTGACATGTTTGACTTAGCAATGAAGGTAGGGTTATCATGCCTGCCGTGAGTGGCCTAAATTTTCCAATATATAATACAGATCAGACTTTTTTAATGGATAAATCATTAAGCTGTGAAAAGCTTAACAAAATATGAGTCCTGTATATGTTTATGTAATTTCAGAAATAATATTATGCATATGCATAGCAAGACATTTTTAAAAGGAATGCCAAACAATATGTTCAAATGTGTTTCCCATCATTCAGAGATTTTGATGAATGAGTGTTGCATGTACAGTGACAGATATATTTTCTCAAACCTGCTCTAAACAGTCCATCCATCCATCCATCCATCCATTTTCCAGAACCGCTTATTCCATTTCGGGTCGCGGGGCTCTAAACAGTCCTTAATTCTAAATATGTGAATGATAAATATGTAGGTGATAAATTATAAATAAATGCGAAATATATAAAAAATGGGGGAAAAAAGTTTATGCTATAGTGTGTGCTTAGGTTACACCACAGTTAGATGCTATCAACCATCCACTGCAACAGCTTATCCAGTGAACAGTGACTGGAGCCAGTCCCAAGAAAAATAAGGGAGGAGGACAATCTAGCTGGGATGATACCTGTTATAGAGTATGCACACAATCATCAACATTCATTTGTGGACATAATCACACAGGAAGAGTCACTAGAGAAACCAAAATCCTTCCCAATAAGGAGTGCACATACTTGACACACATAGAGTGCCAGGACCAGGAAGCAAACCTACACCCAGGGAGGTGTGAAGCTGCTGTGGTACCCACTGAGCCACTGTGCAACGGAACAGCTTTTCATGACTTTAGAGCACTTAAGAGAGCACTTCTCATAAAAAGAAAATCATTTTGAAGGGAAATGTGTGAACACTATGAATATAACTTGAATGTGATTGGCATTAAAATCATGAATCTCTTATTCAATACCATTTCATCAAACTTTAGTACTGGCTGTATGTTCTAAGCAAAGATATATGCTTGTAGAGGCATGGCTATTCAGCTAGAGAGTGGAGGGGCTATGATCATCTGGTTCTGAATATCTATGTCTTTTCTCAATCCTATAATCACTGGTCTGATAATATCAGTTATTTGTGACCTAGCCCTAGTGCTGTGTGTCATGGTGTGTTACATAACAGCCTTACACAAGATATCTGTGAAAGAGCTTCCCAGCATAACTAAAGAGCACAATCCTCACAACCCTGACTCTACTGACCCGTCTTTAAGACCAAGGTGCTTCTCATTTTGCGAGAAATATCCGGGGCAGTTAACATGATGCTGCTATATTCATGGGGGAAAAAGATCAAATATGTATTCAGTTCACAACATATCAGAAAGACACATGGCAGTCTCTAATGGAGACTTGACACACTTAGCCTGCACAGGCAATAATTTCATAGTATTCTCCTCAGCCGCCATATCCCTCTAAGAGCCCTGGCATCCATTTAGGTCTGCTAAAATTAAGAATCATTTCCTCATAATAGTAGGAAGTGTAATAACATGAAGACAGTCATTAAGGAATACTTGCGTGTATCACACATTTTCTTTATGGATATGGCATCTGAATCAATATCATTAACTGGAAAAGAACACTTTAATACATTTTATTCACTGTATTCTTGTACAACCGTCCTGCATTGATGAGCAGTCAGTAGATGGATTTTACTTTAAACTCATACTGCAACTGTGCAGGAGTAAATTACTATTTAAGGACAACCACATCTCAATAGTAGAATATCTGCTTTACAAAACAGTGATATTAGAGTGATATTATCCATTTAAAATGATAAGCAAAACTGAGCAGTGGCACCTCTTTTAAGTTTTCCTTTATTTACATGGACAGGCCTTTACAATTCTGAGAGCCGTTTTTAGTTTCCCTCAGTTTCGCCAGGGCATGTGTCGCTTTGCTTATCGTAAACAGGCTCCCTCTGCCCCAGCATCCCATTTATCTAGATATTCCTCCCCTGCTGTAAGCAACATCATAATTAAGCTCTCAGTCTGATCAGCCATGCATTGGGGTGTCTAATGAGACCACTAAAGCCGCTACCCAAGTCACATGTCACCCGTCCATAAACGCACATGATGTTCCTGCCAGAAAATGGGACAGTAATGAGGGCTTTCTCTATGATGCTTTGATATGCTGTGGCTGGTGGCACAGTGATGCAGTGGTTAGCACTGCCGCTTCACACCTCAGGGACCAAGTCTCCATCCTGGCTCCAACTGTATGGAGTTTGCATGTTCTCCCTGTGTCATTGTGAGGTTTCCTCTGGGTGCTCTGGTTTTTCCCTACAGTCTAAAAACATGCTGAAGTTAATTGGAGTTACCTAATTGCCCGTAGGTATGCATGAGTGTGTGAAAGGTGTGTGAGTGTGCCCTGCAATGGGTTGGCACCCCATCCTGGGTTGTTCCCTTCCTTGCGCCCGTAGCTTTTGAGATAGTCTGGGGGGGTCCGGAGCCTATGAACAGAATAAGCGGGTACAGTAACTACAGGGATGGATGGATGAATGGATGGATTGATTGAATATGCTGTTTTTTTCTAAGAGGTTAAGTCCCACTGGAACCTTCATGAGCCACTGCATTTATACTATGTACATTTAAAGTACAAAGACGCATTGCACATTTAAAGACCTGCTATCTCTGGTAAATATGGTGGCAGGCTGAAGCTGATTGACCTCATGTTTCCAATTCTAAATTGTGGAGGAGCCTTCCTGCAATATCCCCCAAATAGCAGATATTTCCCTCCAAAATTTATCACCACCTGCTGTTACTCTATTATCAAGATCGATTTTTAATTTGGACACAGTACTGAGATACTAGACTATAGGCAAACAAAAAAAAAAGAAATATCTCTCACTTTTAGATACAAACAATATCTTAACAATATTTAATATTTCATTTAGAAGGTACAACATTTTAAAGCCTATTCCATATGACACAAGTTTTAGAAAATAAAGGTAGCACAAGGTAGCAGTGTGGTTTAATTTATAGAAGCAACATTTTGGAAAAAAGTACCTGAAGATTTTATCAATTCTAAGATTACATCATTAAATTTCTTAAAACTTTAAGTTGCATGGGGTGAATTTCTTTTAAGGGCAATTTAAATAACAGACTTTCTTGATATTCAGACCCTATATGAGTGCAACTTAGAACATGGGTGACACTGCCATGCAGACAGAATACTATATATAATTATAAATCACAACTGACCTTCCCGGTGGCTAATAAATTCAACGCCGCAAATCCTCATTAGTGATGTTATACTCCTGACCGCGACAGATTGCACAGATTATTTATTTAGTTATACTTCAGCATTAAACAAAGTAAGGCCATAATTTCATTAGTAGATCTCTCAGACATGTTAGTATCGTTCATAAGAAAATATACTAACATACATACCATACCCTTCAATGTCCACACCATTTTCACTTTCTATTCCCTGTTACAATAGTACTTTTTTAACTGCTGGATACTGCACTAGAATAGTTTAGAGGAATATAAGTTGTGGCCTTTCCTTAAGGGTACTACAATAGAGTATGCTCTTGTATTTAAATGTTTTTTGAAACCTTGGAAACTAACTTTACCACAATAGCATTATAAACTATTTTTTAGTGGCTGTCTTTTATTGAGCAGCAAAAAAGAAAACTGCATAGGTGTAACACAGTTTTGATTATTAACTTTCTTAAATCCTGTTTACTGGCCATATAACCCCCTCCTATATATTAAATTTTAAAAGGTGCTTTGTGTATAGCAGGATCCCTAGGTTTGATCTCCATTTACAGCAGTTTTGAACAGTGTACGCAACTCAAAATTGACTGTGTAAGTTCAGCTGGGGAAAAAATGCAGAAATACAAACTCCACCTGACACATCTGGACTGACAGCTCATTGACCCTCCATCATTGCATATCATTCAAGCATCACTACTGTGTAGCTGCACACTTTGAAACTGGCTCACCCAAAATCAGTGAGGTGAGCCAAAAAAGAATACATTCATGTTTGATCAACAGTGTGTTTTTTACAAAAAGAGTAAGCACACGACACCTGTGTTATATCAAAGGGACTGATATGGTAACAATAACATATGCATCCATAAGGAGGAAAACAAAAACAGATTTTAATCAGTAAAATGATCTTAATTTGAAAAATTTGAATCTTAAATTTAGCTTTACTCAAGAAGTAGGAGTTAATTAAACACCCAACAAGTCATATCTCAGCACAATCTCTATCAATATAAAAACTGGAAAGAATAATTGTTTCTTTTATATACAGTGCAGAACTGTATAAACACTGACATGCAAACAGAGTACAATCTTAATTTGGACCTGCAATAAAAATTCAAAAGCAACATTCACTTGGAAATTCTAGAAAATTTCTACTTACCTAGTCTTTCCAAAGTATGCTTATTGTCACTTCATGAGATAACACACATGGTCAGTAAGTCAAATGATTACTTAAAGAGCTGCAAAATCCAACTGGCTTATCCCTGTCCTTCCTCAGTCACATGGTTTTCTTCCCAGTGTGCTATTATGGTGTGAAACAGTGTCTCTCACATAAAACTCAGCAGTAAGAGTCACCGAGGCAGGCAGCTGCAGCCCCCCATTCTCCCCTTCAAAAACTTAGGTTAGCCAGGATGCATGCACAATCTCAGCTAAATCTTGTCATAAATAGAACCCACAAATTAGATTAATAACTTTACACATTTGACAATCATGCTGAAAACCTGGTTATTTAAGCAGTTCTCGAGATTCTAAATAGTCAACTGTCAGAGTTTAATGTAAGGAGTGCAAAATACAGAGTCATGTCATGTCATTCATAAACATGTCACTGAAGAAACATAATAAGACATCCTTCCTTATACCAAATTGGAGTATTATTAGGTGGGGGTGGGGGGGGGACATGATGTTTTGATGACGATGATAGGGAAATTATGTTGTTACAGTTTTTTTTTTTTTCAATCTGGGCTGAGTAACAAGATCACACAGCTTGTTTAAGCCTTCATTTCACACAGGCACAATAAGCACACCATAGAAATACCATATGCCATCAACAGTGCCAGAAATTCTGTGCAAAAAAAATAAAAAGTACAAAATGGAGTGCTACCAGAGGTGGCACGGTGCTGCAGCGGTTAGCACTGCTGCCTAACACCTCTGGGGCCAAGTTTCCACCCTAGCTCCATGTGAACAGTTTGCATGTTCTCCCCACGTCATCAGGGAGAACCTGCAGGTGGTAGGTGATGAAATGCTCTTTCACCAGGCACTCAAAATCCGTTGTTTATATTTAAAAAAAACAAGTATTTTTCTTAATATTGAATCACACAAACTATGACAACAGTTCTCATAACCTATAGATTAATATCAAACGCAGGTGTTTTGGCCTCTTCTTTCTTTGTTTGATATCATCGAGTTCTTTGAGTTGATAAGACTTACAGCAGGTCTTACATCATCATTTGAATTCAGTTAAGGTCATGACCTTATCTCCTTTCTAGAACATCAAATTTATGTTGCTCCTACGATTATTGCAAGCTTAGCTTTGTGGACTTGTTGCATGACCTATTCTTCAATAAGCATCAGCTCACAGAAATATACCACATTTTCTATAAAGATTTGAAGATGCTCCTTCCGTCCATCCTACAACCATCCATCCATCCTAAAGTCACTTACCCTTGCAAGGGCTGTGGAAATGTACAATGCATGAGTCATTGCATATCATCATATTCACATCATTATGATTCAGGGTGAATGTGAGGTCTACTTTGTTGCCACTCAGTGTTAAATTATTGCCGTCTGAACTTTTTTTTCCATTCTATTCTCATTTATGTGGAAAAGCTCCAATTTAATTTCATCTGTCCACATAACAATAACTCCCTCAATCATCAATACCAAGCACGTCACTCTTGAACAAAAGTTGCTGCACAAGATGTTTGCAGATGTATAATGTACAATTCCCGGGAAGAATAACTAGCTTGCCATTCTCCGTCTGTCAGTCGGTGGGTCAATGAAGAACATAAAAATGAAACAATGCACTCTTTCTTTCTTTCTTACACAACTCTTATGATCAGGCCATGCTTTATTTCCCAGAAATCTTTTTTATGAGGGGCAGACCCGGATGTAAGCATGCAAACACGCTAGGATCTGACTAAGAAAAGGTGAACAGTGTATTTGTGTCTTCTGAAATATCTAGCCATTTATACAGATCCAGTAATTGCAAATGCTCAAAAAAATGAAATACAGTGCATGTCTGCATATTTTAAACCCACTATCTTGTTGAATATAATCCATGGAGCCTTTTTCTATGAAATTTCACCTCAGTGCCTCCCATATTTATGTAATCTTTTCAAAATCTGTATTTTACTTTAGTTTCTACTTTTTAATGCAAAGTGTTCATCCAAAATACAGTACTCATGGACAATTTTAAACAGTTTCTATGAAGGAAATTTCATCATATCCATATGTTTTTTTAGGCAAGTGGCTATTCTTATGTCTGCTGTGCTGTTCATGTTCTCTGCAAATACAATGACTATAAATGTAATTCAGTGGTAAAAATATTGTCGGCTTCTCCTTCTACTGCTATGTGGTTATGTGGGTACCTATATATATGTATATATATATGTACATATACACACACACACACACATATATACACACAACAACACATAGATTTTTTCGCTTTTCATTTCATTTTAATTTTTTTCACCTGTGGCCAATAGTCTAGTCTGAAGACTCACCCTGTAGTGCCAAAGGGGTTCTCTACAGCTTTAGAGGATGGGACATGCAAGGCCTCTGCAAACAAAATATTCTCTCTGTGTCAGATATGTACTGTTGTATGCTTCCTAAAACTGCATGTGTTGACCTGCTGGTGGTAGGTGAAGAAATGCCAATTTTTCCCTCCTTGATAAAAAGGCAAAATGCTTGTAAGATTCAGCTTGGTTTACCCTTATAACTAAAAAAGCATTTTCCTTGCTGTTCACTGGCTGGTTGTGATGGTTGCTTTTGTGCTGGTAAACTCTGTGAAAATCACTAATGTCCACAAAAGGAGCAGGCTTCTTAATGGCGCTGCAAGATGCTAAAGTATTCGCTACAGGGTCTTCTGAAGCTTGAACGAATGGCTAAGATGGATTCATCGAGTGTGGTAGTTGACTGGATCAATTTCAGATGGTGGCACCCAATCTCTAGCACCCTCAAAAGGCATTATTGTACCAGGTATGTCGGTGAGGATACACTTCCTGTAGGTGAATGGCACACTGATAAGTGATGCATCCTTTTCAGATGGAAGTGCCACTTTGACACAGTGGCAGGTTGTTGATGATTTCCCACTTTGGGAACTTGACTTCACTTGAAAATGAAGGTGACAATGAATGTTGATTCATAGCAGCATAACAGTAAATAGGACAATGACCGCAAATTGAAAGTTCAATTATTAAATTTTTTAGCTTATTTTTATTTTTTACATAATATATTAAATAAAATATTGACATACATGGGGTACTGTGTGATTCAGCAGGTCTGTGCTAGTGATTGGAAAGTCCCGGCTGTTGGGCCCTTAATTCCAATTTTTCAATGGGTGCCAAACACTGGCTGACTCTGTACTGTGACCACCAAGCTTGCGGTCACCTGTATTTGTGTTGGTGTCTCATGGAGAGGAAGATGGGATAGGCGAAAAGACAATTTCCAAATGAGAATCGATAAAGTATCACTATTGTAATGGGTATACCTGTAATCCAATTTGTTTCTCAATTCATAATAATTATACTCTTTAATAAAACTACACTTACTGATTTCTGTCATATACAGATGACACACATGACAAACGCATATGTTTTCACTGGACCATGCAGACCCATCCCAGAGCCTCAGCAGGTAGCCAGAAGCAGACACAGCAGAAACAGCACATTCACGCTGACATTAACACATATGACCTACCTCTGGAGTGACTGTGTCGCCTCTTCCTGCCAGTGTAGGAGCTGCATGTCACCTGCTGCAAGTGTGTGATCTCTACAGGTGTGTTGGTGCGGAAGCTCTCCTTGAACTTCAGCATCAAAGTCTCCACTGTTTCTTGTTTGGGGTCAACCACTACAAATGTTTTCACAATGATGGCATGTTAAAATGGCATTTACATGAAATACAGACACAGAACGTGACACCAGACAGGACACCCACACATCCCCCTAAGCGCTTATCTTGAGCAGGCTCGGGAGCCAAAAAAGACATGTACAACAAATGTATACAGTGGTGCACAAGACGACAAAAGCTTAGAAATAAACTATAGGTTAGGACAATGAAGAGTATTTACTTACAAAGGCAGCATTATTACTCAGAACTGTCATTTCATTTTCAGAGATGCAAAAAAAAGACTCATATACATCATTTCATTGCTGGCACTGCAGTTCTTTAAACATGAGGAAACATAATTAAATTGAGCCCACTCAAGTGAAAAACAGTCAAAGGTGAAAAAAAGTGTCAAATAGAAAACAAAGTACATGCTTTAAGTTTCTCAATATGTTTTCTTAAGAGAGAGATTCAGTGTCTCATTGTATATGTAGATTAAATTGGGATTAGAGAGCAACTGCTGAAAAGCAAAATAACATTAAATCTTAGAACTATTGAAAGTAAAAGACACTTTTCTGTCAAGTTCTACACACATTTCACTGCATATTACTTTATAATAATTTAACAACCCTGTGATGGATTGGTGCAGTGTCCTGGGTTATTCCCTGCCTTTCCCGCATAGCTTCCGGGACAGACTCCAGATCCCCACAACCTTGAATAGGACAGGTGGTAACAGGAAATGGATGGATGGATGGATGGATGGATTGGTGGATGGATGGATGAATGGATAATTTAAACATTGCTCAGTATTCTCAATTATTTTGTTGCTTTACTGTATTTATGTTCTTGTTTATTTTTCACCAACAAATGAGCATCTCTCTTGCTTGCTTTAGAGATTTTAAAGGTTAATTCAAAATAAAAATAACGACTGTAGTCAATAACTTAATATTCTACATTTAATCTACGTTTCATCAGGACAAAGTCTTAGTGCATATCTTCTCTATTGTTAAAACTCAAACAGCAAATTAAGTCTATGGTAAAATCAGTTTCAGTTTCATGAGGTCATTGTTGACTTTGGAAAGATAATCCCAGGAGGAAAAAAAAAATAAAAAATATATATATATATATATATATATATATATATATATATATATATCATCAATTTCACTTTGTTTTGTAAAACTGCAAAAAGTTAGTGTGTAGGAAGTTTTCATATAGGCACTGCCGCCCACATAAGTGTGTACATAAAACCAATATTGTCTTTGACAGAAAATACATAGCAGTGTAATATAAAGAATGAGGTAGCAAGAAAACTGGCCATAAATTAACATATATCACTGCTTGTTTTTTTTTTACCATTTCTGCTATTACTTAACCCACTTAAAAGAGTATGAACTGCGTGCACGATATTTTATATGAACACACAATATCTTTTTAATTTCAAATAACAATGTGGACATTGTTACACCACAGAAGAATCAACTACAACATTAAACGTTATGACTACATGCAAAACTTCTAACAGATAAATATCGCACGTGCTATTACAGGTATGTATTTCAGCTTCAAGGAGTCACCTCCTCTAAAGCCACAATTCATCAAAAAAGCATACAATGCAGACGGTATGGCAGTAGTCAAATCTGTAGTGTCACAGTATAGACATTCATCATGGCCATCTTTCTCCTCTTGACCCCTTGGATTCATCAGTCAAAATGTGGGGATTTTGAACCTTACAGAAGAAACATAACTATCAAAGAGAATTTTCCTGGAGCCTATCCTCGGAAGCATGTGGAAGAAGCAGGCTACTATATAATACCATAAAAATAGTATAATTGTACTTCATCAGTTTCACACTGTTTCAAGTGCTATGAATATCTCAATGTGTACAGAACCAAAGCATCTTTAAATGCAAATAAAAGCATAACATAAACAGCATGTAATGATACAAATGATCAGCTATAAATTCTTCGTGAAGATGAAGCCATCCTTTCAGCATTTGTACTGGAAAGGCTGTGAAATACATTCTAAGTCATTCTTATTCTAAGTCATTTCCCTGTGATTTATTCTTTTCAACACTTACAGAAGGGCCAGGATAGTATTCTAAAGGTTTTGCAAGTAAAATATTTTGCTTCAGAGAAAGTGATGGGCAGTGTGGGGGATGGATAAGCCGCAACGGCTGAAAGAGGGAGCAGAGAGAAGCAGGCGGGCCATAAAATTGCAAAAGAGCCTTCCTTGGTTAGAGCAAAAACAAAAAAAGAAAGAAAATGAGAAAATAAGTCCCAGATTCTATTTTAGAAGGTACACATTATCCCACTTCTTAATATACACAGATTTTACTCTCTCATTTTCAGGAGTAGCACTAGTATCTACCTAAAGACACATTTGGAAATTCAGCAGCAGATCTATGTATATCGAAATTTTTCACTGCAATTTTAATACAGGAGACAGCACAGTGGTGGAGACCAGAGTTTGAGTCTCTGCCCTGCCTCTATGTGTGTGGAGTTTGCATGTTCTCCCCGTAGTGTCACCCAGGTTTTCTCTGGGTTATCTGGTGTCCCCCCACAGTCCAAAAACATGCAAAGGTAAATTGGAGTTCCCCAACTGCCTGTAGGTATGAATGTATGTGTGAATGGTGTGAGTGCCCTGCAATGGGCGGGAACCCCTTCCAGATTTCCAGACCTTGCACAGGACAAACGGGTATGGAAAATTAGTGAACAATTATTTATTCGTTACTGTAGACGTGTAGCCTGTTTATTTCAATACAGCACCAAATAACCAGCTTAATCCAAGAAATATGGGCAATAACTCACCTCCCTAAGGCTTGCCTCAGTGCCATAACAAGACCATATGAATATACATCATCTTTCCTCTTTCTCATTTATGTATGCCACATGGCCATTTGTATTTATATAATGTGCTTCTTGCTATTCAATCCGTCTATCAAATCCAAATAGTTTGAACTCTCATCGGACATTCCTACATTTAGAAAATGCAAATTATGATGAAACAGACTACAGAAAATTTATTTTGCTCTTTTCTTTCATTTATTTGACTTAATCAGCATTCTTTCTTTAGTATTTTTAGCTAAAGGCATTAGATTTATAACTAGCAATGTTTAATCCATGACCATAGCCAGAGGTAACAAGTTGGAGAAAAGAGAGTTCAAGAATAAGAGTAGTAAGCAACGAAAAGACCATCCCACTGATTAAAAAATAGTTGTCGTGACAGCACTTTGAGACGCTGATGTAGTGTCTGAGGATTTGCAGAAAGCTGGGATAAAATTTGACTTTTATCACAAAATGAGGGACATTTCTCCATTTAAGATAATTTGGCACTTCAGAGATGCTGTCTAGTGCATTTCTTTTACCAGTCTCATTTTTGGGATTATAAGGATTTGTTAGCTGTATCTTCAAATCAATAAAACAGGCATGTGATTAAACTAAAATAACTTTACTGTGTAGGGCTTAAGGTAACTGCACCATCTGCTTAGTGAGACCACAGAGCACAAGTTTATTCATTTAAATTAGTTACCTTTTGTGTATAGATAGATTTCCATCAGAAGTTATTTTAAGGTTGCATTTTAAAGTCATTTTTTCCATAGTGACCTAGTAAAACTCCATATTTTTAACCAAATTTATGCTGATTGCAAGTCTCCATGGCAAGTAAGTGGACACTTTAGATTGCACTAGCCTAGATATTTACATAAGATACAACAGATTACAAAGTAAAGAATTATAAACCTGGTTAATGACAATTGTCATCGCTACTAAAATTCAAGTGTTTCTGCATCTACTCAACTTTAGTATACTTACTCAGCATAAATATGCAGTAATATGGGTCAATTGGCTGATACACCATAAGGACAAAAGTACTGGCACACCTGGCCCTTACACCCACAAGAACTTTTATCCATCCATCCATCCATCCATTTTCCAGAACCGCTCATTCCATTTCGGGTCGCGGGGGGTCCGGAGCCTATCCTGGAGGCCGCGGGCGCAAGGCAGGGAACAACCCAGGACGGGGCGCCAACCCATCGCTGGGCACACTAACACACCAACTTTTATGACATTATATTCCAATTTTATAAGCATCAATATGGAGATGGGCCCCCCTTTGCAGCTACAACAGCTGCCACTCTTCTGGGAAGGCTTTCCACAAGATCCTGGGATGTGTGTGTGGGAATTTTTTTGCCCATTCATCCAGAAAAGCCCATTCATGCAATGAGGTCAGGCACTGATGTTGGACCTGAAGACCTGGCTCGCAATCTCCATTCTAGTTCATCCCAAAGGTGTTTGATGGGGTTGAGGTTAAGGCTCTGTTTGGGCAAGTCAAGTTCTTCCACACCAAACTCACCCAACCATGTCTTTACTGACCTTGCTTTGTGCACTGGGGCACAGTCATGCTAGAACAGAAAAAAGCCTTCCCCAAACTGATCCCACAAAGTTGAAGAGTTCCCTTCACTGGAACTAAGGGGCCTATCCCAACCCCTGAAAAACAACCCCATACCATTATCTCTCATCCACCAAACTCAGACTTGTCCATCAGACTGCTATACAAAGCAGCGTGATTCGTCACTCCACAGAACACATTTGCACTGCTCCAGAGTCCAGTTGTGGCGTGCTTTACACCACTCCATCCGATGTTTGGCATTTCGCTTGGTGAGGCTTGCATGCAATTGCTCGGCCATGGAAGCCCATTCCATGAAGCTCCCGGCTCACAGTTCTGTGCTGGGGTAAATGCCAGAACAACCTCTCTTCAGAACGACCCATTCTTCCACAAATGATTGTAAACATGACTTCATGGCTAGATGCTTGATTTTATATACCTGTGGCTAGGGATACACCGATACCGGCATCAGGTATTGGGCCAATACTGCAGTTAAATACTCATACTTGTACTCGTAAAAATTGTCCGATACCAAGAACAGATAACATTTACTTGCTACATTATGTTAAAATTCAAAGCCGCGGCATTTTGTCAGACTGTACGGTCTGTTCTGCTCAAGTGTCAAGAGGAAGAAGGGACAGTACATCATTTAACACAAGCAATTAGATAAAACATCTAAAGAGGCACCATAGCGCACAGTACACGGAGTCTGCTAATGCTGGCAGAGAACGACCGCAGCAACAAGCTTGAGCGCAAATATT
>JAAGVU020000040.1:17604287-17628443 GCA_011763525.2 Mormyrus iriodes
AAACAAAAAAAATAAAAGGATTAGGGTTTTCCATTTTTAATTTATTTTTTTTTCTTTTGACACCAAAAAAAAAGAAAAAAGTAAAAACAATAAAAAAAAACACGTAGTGTTCCCCCCCCCCCCCCCCCCCCATATTTATACCCTAACATAAGAAAATGCATTGCCTTACTGATCATTAGGTAAACAACTTACAAAATGTAATTTGATATTTTCCCCCCTTATTGAAGAGGAAATGTTTGGCTGTACGTGGAAATCCGGTTTTAGAAAACACTATATTTTCTGGATGATAAACATGAAGAAGAAAAGTTGTACTTTACACTGCACCATTGAAGATGGACAAAGATGACTAGTGCAAGATGCAGCAAGAAACTCCTCTAACAACAAAACACATAATTAACCTTTTAAAAGGTGATAATTTAGGCTGCCGTAAGCTTGAAGTCTGGACATGAAAATAACCTTTCTGTTACTTAAAAACAACTAAAAAAAAACATTAGCCTTCATCATCTATCCATACTTCCACCTACCAACCACTCCTGCACTTACTGACACCATATAAACATGATTGCTCAGACAGTAAACATCTCAGCACACCATATTTAAATCCATACAGCTCATGCTAAGACGTTATTACCCTATGAAGCAGGTTTTTTTAAACAACTAAAAATTTTACATAATTTTCTCAGCAAGACGAAAAAAAAAAACCATTTTTGACTGAATTAAACTGCAAGAAGTAAAATCAGAAGAGGTCAAAAAACACCAACCACGGAAAGGATGTGACAATTTCAAGGATACTGGATATGCTCTGGAGCTATTATAAGTCTATTAGAAATATATGGAACACCTACAGAACAAAATCTAAAACAGGTCATCCTTAAAAAGTATTTGCGCAATAAGAGCAACAAAGAGGTCAACATGGCAACTCTTAAGGAGCCATAAGCTGCCAAGCCTAAAACTGGAGACAACGATAACCGGGGTACTTTAATCTGGACCGAGTGGGTGAAAAAAAACGTGTAAGCTCTTTAGCTAGAGTATGCCAGAAGGCATGTGAGAGGCCAGGAAGATTTCATGGTCTGACGAAACTAACACGGAACTTTTGGCATCAGTGCGAAGCGCTATGTTTGGCACCAGGCTAATATTGTGCATCATGGTGAGCACACTCTCTACACGGGGAAGCACGCTGGCAGCATCATCACGTCACAGGGACTCTTCTCTGTGTCATATACTGAGACAAACTCATGAAAAGAGGCATGAAAATGGATGGTACTGGGTACAGAGAAATCTTAGAGGAACATATGCTGCAGTCTGCAAGAGGCCTGGGAGTTCTGAGAATCATCCTCCAGATGGACAGTGACCTAAAGCATACAGAAGAAGCCTTATTGAAGTAGGAAAAGAAAAATCTGTATGCTGGAGCCTGGAATGTTTAAATGAAACTGCAAGTATGATATATTTAGTACAGGATAGATGAGTCCAAAGGGGTGAATCATAGTTATAGCCACTGTATATGGAAATTTAATGTAAGATTATAAGCAAAATATATACATTTCTATATAGATAGACAGAAAGACTGGTAAAGAGAGAGAGAAACAGATAGATCTATCTATCTATCTATCTATCTAAGCCTGTTGTGTCACACTGTCAATGACAGGCTATGCTGATGGGAACTCACCTCTCTGATCAGGTCCAAGTTTATGGCTGTCTTCCATCTTGTACATTCTGTCCATGGTGTGGGTCACTTTGGTGCTGTAAATTTCCTCCCCCTTGTAGTTAGCAGCCTGGCTGCACAGCTGGTTGTGCAGCCGGTCGGCATGATGGCCCAGACGCTCGTCTTCCTCACAGTCATAATCGTCCAGGATGGGCGTCTCCCGAATGGGCATGCTGATGACGGGATCCGGCGGCTGCAGGCGGCTGCTATGGAAGCCGTCACGGCCCTGTGGCCCCAGCAGCACAGACGGGATGTAGTGGATCTCGTGGGTCGCTTCGGTGCTCCCTCTTTTCTGAGGCACTTGGCGGCGTTTACACCAGTGCCGCCGCGCGTACAGGACCATGGCGAAGAGCAGGATCAGCAGCAGCAGGGCGATCAGGCTTCCCTGTTGAACAGCACAGACAGACTCGCTATAATCTATCAGCTAAGAACCAAATGTAAAAATACAGTGAGAATGAAGGAGTAATGCAAGGAGAAGGAAAGCATTGTGTATGTTTATTCATTTAATCATTAATGTCTATAACACAAGACCAACCATCCTAAAAAACCCAATGTTATAATAAATAATGTATTACATATTTACATATATCAGAGGCAAACATACAGTCATGCAATGCTTAACGACGGGGATTCATTTTGAGAATTGTGTTGCTAGGTGATTTTGTGGATGTACAAACATCATAGAGTATATTTTTACAAACCCAGATGATACTGCCTACTACACACCTAGGCTACAGTAAACGTTTTTTCTTTAATATGTAGAAAGAGTGCACTATAAAATAACAATAATAAATACAGTATAGTAAATACATAAACTATTAACATAATTATCAAGTACTGTACATAAATGTATATGCCTCACTTTTATACACCTGACAGTGCAATAGGATTGTTTACTCCAGCATCACCATAAACACGTCAGTAATGCGTTGCACTATGACATTTCCACAGCTACAACATCACTAAGCAATAGGAATTTTTTTGCTCCATTATACTGTAATCTTATGGGACCACCATCATATATGCAGTCAATTATTGACTGAAACGTTATGCGGCACATGACTGTATTCTGATTTTATTATTTTTTAGACTTCCCACCCTACACATA
The DNA here is from genome assembly GCA_011763525.2 of Mormyrus iriodes. Taxonomy (NCBI): domain Eukaryota; kingdom Metazoa; phylum Chordata; class Actinopteri; order Osteoglossiformes; family Mormyridae; genus Mormyrus; species Mormyrus iriodes. The sequence continues at coordinate 17,607,098 of JAAGVU020000040.1, forward strand.
AACTGAGAGAAATTGGTCAATTCTATATTCTGAAAGTCAAAAGGGGAAGGTGTTAACTCCTAATGTTTTCACAACACAGGAATGTCTGACACTGAACAGAATCTGTTACAACATTGTGTACACATTTTCAAGATGTATATGGTGCCATAATCAATATCAAACTGTTGTTACGACTGTCTGTGATCCTATTAATAATTAGGTTCATCTTAACGTTTGCATTTTTTAAAATTTGGGAAAAGGCTCTCTATTAAGATATAAAAATGTATTCTTCTTCTTCTTATTATTATTATTATTATTATTATTGCTGTTGTTGTTGTTTTAATTTTTGTTGTTGTTAACAGAGCTCATAAATTGTCAGAAGCTAAGGTAAACCAGCAATGCTCTGATCAATTTCTTCTTGTAGTAACATGATTTTACCCATATGAAAACTGCCACTTGTCTCCACTGGACTAAAACAATTAAAGAAAAAGATAACAAGGAACAACCTTATTGTGCCTCACAGAAAACATACATGGTGTATGTTATGGACAAACAACATATAGCAGTTTCACTACTGACTATTAAAAGCTACTTAATGCAAATCTATTTTCAATTAATGACAAACACGATGAACAACCTTACATGACGCTCACTTAATCTTTTTCAACATTTTCATCTCCCTGACTCAAATACAGGATGAATATACGGTAGCCCCCGTTTGCACGGGCGATACATTACAATTCTTATTGAGGATGGCTGAAACTATAATAGCGAATGATGCGCTGATCCCATCTATACTGTGATTTTTGAGTGCATACATAAGGTAAAATTTAATTGATAAATTATACATAGTAAGACATTACCAATATTAAATACAGTAACAATAAAGTACATTGTACATTATTTACAACACTGTACAGTACTGTACTCTCTCCCTTTCTCTTGACTAAAAGGTATTCTGACAGTTTAGCCTAATTCTTCAGACATGATAGAACACTGAAAAAATTTCATGTATCAAGGGATGACAGAGCAATGAAAGTCATGTTTTTTATACATTTTTACAATACAGACCCTGCGATAGTGAGGCAACAAATGTGATCGGCTAGATTGCTAGAGGAACACTGGAAAAGAGTTCTGTGGGGAATCGTGAATATGGAGACAAAGGCAGAAGAGTCATGTGTGCGGACAAAGGGACAAATGTATGCAGTTTAATTCAATCAGTAGTGGGTATGCGTAAAGGGAGAAGAGTATGATTCCTCTGAAGATGGAACATACCCTCCAGTCCCCTTTCGTAAAGACTGGGACCACCCCCTAGTCTGCCAATCCAGAAGCACTGCGAAAGTCATTTTCCATGGTTTTTTGCTTCCACAACTGCCAATGCTGCACTCTCCTCAGTCTGCCAATACGTATCAGTTAGCTCCGGGGTCTCACAAGCTAATGAAGCTCGAAAGGCCTCCTTCTTCAGACTGAGGGCTCCCTTTACTGCCGTGTCCACCATTGGGTTTGGGGGTTGCCGCTGCAACAGACATCAACAACCTTAGGGCCACAGCACTGCACAGCCACCTAAGCAAGAGAGACATGGGACATGGCCCACTCAGGATCAATGTTTCCAGTCTCCCTCAGAATGCAAGAGAAGTTCTGCCAAAGCGGTGAGAGATCTCCCTGACAGGGGCCTCTGCCATATGCTCCCAGCACATCCTCACTATATGTTGTGTCTACCAGATCAGTTCAGCATTTTCCCCTGCCATTTAATCCACCTCACCACCAAATGATTATCAGCTCACAATTCAGTTCTTTTCTTCACCCAGGTGTCCAAAGACCCAAACACATACCCGTCGCAAATCTGATGATTCAACTACAAAATCAATCATTGATCTACAACCTAGGTCCTGGTGCCTGGTGCACTTATGAAATCCCTTATACTTAAATATAGTGTTTCTTGTGGACAGTCTGTGACTAGCATAAAAGTCCAAAAACAAAGCATTTCTCATGTGTAGCAAGTCCCAGCAAGTGCTAATTATCAAGAGAGCTGCTCTATACACAGCTTATGAGGTCAAAAGTACACAAAAGTGTCACTCCTTATATTTCCATTAGAATCTTATCACCGGTCCAACCAGCACATGCTCCTCATTGCAAGAAAACACAACTGTGACACTGTGGGGCTGGTCAGCATGCTAATTATGCAGGATACCAGCATGCCTTGTGCGGCGCCAATAGTGTGTGTTATTCTGTTGTTAATGTGTACCTCCTGCATATTTTATCTTGTAAATAGTAAGTGTCACACTGTGTATCGACCCACTGTGAAATGTATGTGTTTTGTTAATGTGTCACCCTGAGTCTGTGTGTTATGTAAATAGTTGTCTCGCTCTGTCTACGCTACTGATAACAGTGAGAGTGCTTGGTGTTGGTTTGTATAATAAGGGCGGGACTTTCGAAGGAAACTGTGAGATTCTTTTTCAAACCAACATGACCCACCAGCTCGCCACAATATATATGTGCTGTTAAACTAGGGAATACAGCTTTGATAAATAACAGTTAAATAGAATGTTACAGAAATGCAGTGTCATAACACGACCTTTTAATTCTACAATGACTAAATCATTGTGTACTTTGCATACCTTGATATGGCCAGCTGTCCACCAAATATTACAACGCAATAAGTTGTGATATTGGCACCCCAGCCTTGTTCTCTCCACTGATTGGCTGAGAGAGGTCCAGCCGTCACCCCTGACCAGGATAAGCAGTTGAAAGACAGGTATGAATAGTGTGCAAGTGGTTTTTAGCTTTTAAGATCAATTAGTCTTTCCATTCTTATTTTAAGCCTGGTGAATTCCATGGCTAGCAATACCTCACTTTCTGCTAGCATCATTCGAATACGCATGTGTTTGTACTTGGTCACATAAAAATGTTCACAGTCTGCATTTTTTAACTATGCTGAAAATAACAGAAACGTTACAACCCGGTGCGGCACAAGAACAGAAACTGCCCTGGCTGTAGTAGAGGAGTAATGTGATGCTGGAATATACCCAGTCTCTATTTCCTGTACGCAAAGTTAGGCTTTACTTAGCTAATTCAATTCCATATGACATAAATTTTACTTTCATGTGCTGCATTCCATGATTAAATTAGGGTTGTGGGAGTGGGGGAATGAGACAGTAGGGAGGGATTTCAAAGAAGATAATGAGCAGGGGTGTAGCTGGTACTTGTCCTAGCTTGCTGAATTACAACTGGGAAATAGAGCCAAAAAGCACGCCAGATACCGCCCCCAGCAGCCCCAAGTGTCAGAGGTCTCTATACTGATCGTGACAAACTGGATGTTTAGTCAATGTGTCAGAGAGGCCACATGATGGCAAATTATCTCCAGCATCATGACAGTTTCCAAATCAAGCCTCGGAGATAACCTTGATGTGGTGTCTTCATGAGCCAGGGGATGCGTCACTGCAGACACTCTCTGTCAGCAGGAATGGTTTATTGGATGCTCAGGTCCATGTTAGATTATGGTAAGAGATGGACCCAATGGAAATACTGAAAACATCTACTTGAACAAATACACTGAGTGACAAAAAAAAGGTAAGCACCCAGATGCAGTTGCGGAAATTAAATGAATCTGCACGTGGTGAAAGGTCACATGACTGTATCACAATGTTTATAATATCATATAAAATGGACAACGGAGTTGGCAGTATGGGCACACTGCTGGTCCCATGTCAGTAGGGCGTGCCCCCCCCCACGGGCCTGGATACATGTGGTGATATGGTGCAGAAGGGAGTTGTACAGCCGTTGAATCCTCTCCTATGGCAACTCGGCCCACAGTTGCTGTAACTGGCCCTCGAGATCCTGCAGATTGGCACTGGGTCTGAGTTGATGTCCAAGCTGATCCCACACATGCTCGATTGGGGAAAAATCGGGGGACCTGGCTCGCCACAGGAGGACCTCAACATGACGCAGGCAGTCCACAGACACATGTGCTGTGTATGGATGGGTGTTGTCTTGTTGAACGACTGTACCAGGGTGCTGTCTCAGGAGGGGTAGGACATGTGGATGCAGGATGTCACTGACGTAGCGCTGTGCTGTCAGGGTCCCCCAAATCATTAGCAGGGGTGACTTGAAATCCTACCCTATGACTCCACACACCATGATGCCAGGAGCAACACGAGTATGTCCGTCCACAACATTGGTAGGATTGGTCTTCTCTGCTCAGCGCCACCATGCGCGCACGTGATGGTCATCCGTGGTAATGCAGAACCGAGATTCGTCGCTGATCATGGTACAATGCCACTCGTCATCAGTCCATGCCTCCCAGTTAAGGCACCACTCCAAACACAGCTGTCTCTGTGCTGGTGTTAATGGCAGCCTACACATGGGACAGTGAACCCGTAGTCCGGCTGATGCCAGTCATTGAGACATGGTGTGGGATGACTTGAAGTGTTGTAGAGAGTCCAATATCTGTGTCTGGATGGCAGGCACAGATGCAATGGGGTTCTGCAATGCTTGGCACACAATACGACAATCCTCCCTTGGTGTGGTCTGTCTTGGGCGACCAGAACCTTCACGATGTATGTGGGTGCCCTCACGTGCCCATTGGTTCCAACATCACTCAGCTGTGACATCTGCATGCCCTACATGCCGGGGCAACTGCATAATACGACCACCCGACCTCATGCAAACTCACAATGAAACCCCTATAAAACTCCGTAAAGTGCTGGTAATACTGTCTAATGTGTCTACGAGGCATCCTCTGTGTCTGGTGACTAGACGTGCCAGCTCCTTGCAAATCGAATCATTTACATACTCATCGCTGGCCTGCATGTGCACCAAATTACATCCAAATCGGACCATTAATTCTGGGTGCTTAACTTTTTTTTGTCACTGAGTGTAATTGCAATATTAAACATAATGCTTACATCATTTTAATGATTAATACCCTGCAGTGAGCTAGCACCCCATTCAGGGAGTCTCCAGCCTTCTGCCCTGTCCTGTCTGGGACTGGCTCCAGGACCCCTGCAATTCTGACCAGATAAGCAGTTAGAAGATGGATTTATTCATACTACTACATGCCTGTGCACACACACACACACACACACACACACACACACACACATATATATATAGACTGTCTTATGGCGGGCTTATCCAGTCTAAGCAGAGAAATGGAAGCTCTCATTAGCTGGCTGCTAGTGACCCTCTCTGTTGCATTCTGTGTGTATGTTTCTGCACAGTCAGCTGAAGTGTGTGCAGCTGCGGTTGATTAGACCAGTGCTAAACGCCACTGACGTGACCGTGGGCTCTGACGCAGAGCTGATAACAGCCCCGAATGCCAAAACAACCGGCCCAAGTCAGGGACAGGTCCAGCAGAACCGCTCAAACTCATGGGCTTTGCAAGACATTCGGTATTAGCTTGAGAGGGCTTTACCATATGTCTGACATCCTCTCAGCACTGGCGTAATCTCTTCTGAGAGCAACGTACACATGGACAACTTTCTCTGTGTCGTTTAATAAGATGTGTTTTCTTAAAACACTGTAGTTATGCGTGTGTGTATACACACACATAGATATTTAAACAAACACACATACCCACATGACACACATATACAGTAGAGCATAATTTTACATTACAGGGCAAAATAAAGTCTAATAAAAATAGAAAAACAAGGAGCCTCTAGTGGATATGCAGTTATGGATGACAGACAGATTGAAGAATGTTTTTTTACTCTGCTGGTATAATCAATGTATGATAAACATTTTACATAGAGGTTCTGGTTTTCCTTTGTGTAAAAAGGAAGCTTTAATGTTCTCCATTTGCACTCTGATTTACAGGCTTTTCCTATTTAATGGTGTGCACCCCACTGGCATAAGAGGGAGTTAATTTCTGCTAGACGTCCTCTGGTGATTTTTACTGAGGGTATTGTGTGGAGTGCTGGTAAAGTGCTGCTGAAGTGTACCTATTTTATACAGCAAATGACTCACAACCTTATTTGACAGAGAAAGTAAGACCCCTTAGCCCCATTTCAAGCGTAATGGGACAGACTCAGGTTTTAAGGACCAGTAACTTTCTCAGCCAAATACCTCGATTTTTACCTGGAGTTTGGCTTGTTAAAACAGGTAAATAAGGCTGTATGATGGTGACTGCCCTATTGCTCCAGAAATGTAAAGCAAGACTGAAACTATCATTTCTAAATAACAAAGTTAAAAATAAATGTAACAAATGTTAGGTAGAGCAACATATACATTTTGTGGTAGGAGGCTATTCCCTTTATTTAAACCCCATGCAAATCAGGTGAGATAGCAGGATACTTATCATACATGGAGGTGATTTTGTTAGGAGTAAATAAAAGCCCTCCACAGATTCATGTAAAACTAGTGAGATGTCTGAGTCAGCTAAGGTATAAAAATATGCACATAAGGACGTAATCAGAATGGATGTCGTAGCATCACGATTCTTGGTTAGATTTCCCCGCTGAATACTTGAAACCAAGCAGTTCAAACAAAAACCACACTTCCTTGATCACAAACCCTGTCGATCGCAAAACTGATACAGAATAGCTGTTAAAACATTACAAGCTCCCTTTCTTCCTGTCAAACAGTGTGCTGTTATGGTAAGGAAGAGGGGTTGTTGTCCAGAAATGAGTTACATTTTTCTTTCGTTGCTAAATAGAAAACAATTGTTATGATATTTATTATAAATGCAAAGTATGATGAATTAAAATCACTTTGCAAATTTGTGTCCAGGATGTTACTGGGCTTGTGCTCCCATGCCATAAGACAAATTTAAACAAGTACAACCTGATTCATCAAAAAATAATGTATAACCCGATTCATCAAGATATGACAACACATGCCATTTTTCAGACAAGGCAGAAGAATACAAATGCAATTGTAGGGAAACTCAGTTGTATTTTAGTGGATGAATCAGTTCACTCAAATGCCTGCAGTGAACCTAACCGATGAAAAATCACATGATCAATTAAGGCTAGATTCCCACCTCAGTGCTGCCAGTCTCAAGATATTCTCTTCCATTCTTGGATACAATCATAACCTTTCTAACCCTAGCTTCAGTTGGCTAACCCTAACATAGGGACTTCAGACTGACACATCAGGCTGTTGGTAAATATGAAATATCCTACTAAATTGAATTAAACTGTCGTTTCCTGACAGACACTGTACTGTCGCACAACAGGCAGACACAGTACATATGATTTGGAGTAATGGCTGGCCTCTACTCAATTATCAGACAATTAATATTCTTGGCTTGATTAAAATAGCCAAAACTTGGCTAGTTTCGAAATAGCAGGGCGTACGATGGCAGATGAACTTTCTTTTCAGCCATGCAGTTGTTTTTGGTCATGCTGGCAAGAAGAGACAGGAGACTCTCCTCACCATTACGACAGCACCCCTTACATCTCGCAGTCTATTTTCCATCCAGGCAAATGCTGCCACCTGACAGACCCTTCCTGAAACTTCTGGCACCTGTTCCGCTGTTTCAGAACTGCCTGTTCATGTCCTACTTGTTCCTGTGCAGGGTCTAGGCACTGGGTATGCATCCACTTTGCTTGCAGATACGTCCTTGAGGCAATGAGTCATAGACAATGGATCCAGCTATTGCCACCAAATGCTATTGGCTAGTCACAATGGGTACACCAAATACAGCACAAGCACATATGGGGATGGTACTTAAACCAAAGCTCTTCTGTAGAAAGTGATGCATGTGCGACACAACAGTGCTTTCAAGAGGATCTGTCTAAGGCCAATACACATACACAAACTGGCTAAAATACACAATAATATTATGACACTTATATGCGGACACACAGGATTACAAACTCAAAAAATGAATAGCTGATTGGCTGACAGGAAAAAAAAAAACAACAGCACTAATTGTCCATTTTAGCTTCTTTCTCATCAGAGTATATGCAGTTACTTTAAATACACTCCAATCTGCTTATTATGCAGTGAGATAACCATACGTTTTAAACATGCCACTACTAAAAACAGATCCGCAGTAAAAGCCCCCTTTAAATAATATTTTTTAGCGTGTATGCACATAACCTTCTGGTTTTACTTTAACTCCCCAAATCCTGAGCAAACAATGGACACTCTTCATTTCCTACAGTGCAGTAGCAGAATTGTAGGTCATTTAGGTGAATAGGAAAGGCATTTAACATTTACCTTTAAGCCACAGAAAAGCAGGCATTTAAGATGAACTAGAAGAAAAAAACACAAATGCCACAATAATGGCAGTGGAACTCAAAGTAGAAGACAGTAACTTCATGACCTTCATCACTATGTTAGCTTCCAAGACATATGTTCTTTGACAAAAAGTGGGACAAACAGAAGGACAAATGACAAAAGATTATAAATATGTAAAAGAAAGGCAAATAAGCTTCCAGTCACTAATGACATGTCATGCAACACACACAAACACTTTACTCAGAATGTGTCTTCTTACTGTAAGGTTTCCAGGACGTCAGAGAACATTTCACTGCGTTTCACGTCCTGTGAAGGACAGCGACAAGCAAACAGATGTGCCCTCTGCCAGCTCCCTGTCAGTTCCTCATTCCTCAACATGTTGCTGTTTGCCATTCTGTCACTGCAGGAGCCAGTGACCAATATCACATTATTTCCAGCACACAAATCTGTGTGAGGCAGACAGTCTGCTGTTGTAAATTGTCCACTGCTTCAAGCATTTTTTGGATGTACTAAGCTGTATACTGTCCACTGATTCATATATGATTGCTTCTGAATACATACAACTGCACATTTAAAAAAAAAATAGATAGCAGTACAATATGATAACATGAATGACTTTATTGCCGCTATTTTCAAGTGAAATGATTTTCATACCACAGCACAACAATGAAACGTGTTCTCTGCATTTAACCTATATGTAATATAGCTATGGGCAGCTATTATTATGTAGTGCCTGGGGAGCAGTGTGGAGGCAGTACCATACTCAGGGCACCTCAGTGGTGCCTTGCTGGTCAAGGATTTGAACCAGCAGCCTTTCAATCACAAGAACACTTCCATAATCATTAGAACACCACTGCCTTAGTAATGTGTGGAATTTGACATCCACTTATAGACACTTAAACAGAAAAACAGAGGCTTTAACATGATATACCCATGCATTAATTGTAGATATGGTGCCAGTGGTCAGGATGGCAAATGACACCATGTGAAAGAGGCACTTTTCAGTGATCAACACTGTCACAAACATGGACCAGTTGAGAATGGGGCCAATATAATGCAAAACCAAGATGTTGGTTTAGTGAAGAATAAAGAAATGCATAAAGGAAACAAGCCAACAGCATATACAGGTTTCAGAGTTCAGATCATTGTGGTCCAGGTTTCTCAGAGCAAAAAAAAGGAAACAGAACAATATTTACAAAACTGAATGAGGGGCCGGTCAAATGCATCAACACATCTAACCTCTGTGATCCAAGTCTCACACCTGGGAGTACTGCGACTACAACCTCCCCTGCCCCCCACCCATTAAAATAAACAATGAAACAATTTATTAAAAATTGAAATTGTTAAAATTTATTTTGAAATATTTTTTGTCAATGAATTTTATGATCACTGATCACAGGTGAACTGAAGGATGGAGGAAACAATAGGTGATCCACGTCAACATCTTTCTGTATCTGCATCATCATGCTTTATCATTATTTGTTTGTTTGGTTATTGATCAGGTTACTAGCTTTGTAGGTTCACCCCCTCAAAATATCCCATTGGAACTTTACAAGACAAGCCCAACGACCGTCCTGACAACACGGCTGTAGGCTTTCATACTGCAATACATTTTGTTACTATAACACATTTTCAGAAAATATCTTTGCCATGTATAAAGAAAAAAGGAGGAAAAGTTTCTCCAGTAAAGATGTTGCATATATATCTGTGGTTTCACTCGCGGGAATGTATAAAGATACACGTTTCTAAGGGAGAGGGAAGCTGGAGAGTGTTCAGTCATCAGTGAACAGCTGCTGCACCACAAAAATAGAAGTAACAAAAATGTGAGTGTGTCTGTTAGGAGACTGGCAACGGGTATCCGGTAAGCAGCAGGATGTGTCAGCCAGGCATGACGATAAACAAGAAACACATTAGATAGCTGAAAAAGTCTATTGTATTGGCATAAACATTAAGAATTTATTTTGTATCTGCTGTTTCTCTGTCATAAAACATGTGCTTTATTAAAAATTAAAAGAACAAAAGACCAGTCATACCCTTACCCTGATGGAAATGTTTAAAACGGACTCCAAGGGGCCATCATTCTCTCTGGTATCATTACCAGTGTGAACTGCTGATTCACTGTGAAGGCTGTAAACATACTGGGAAGGGACGGGTTGTAACTCGAGCTTGGACCACTGAGAGGTATCCAGGCTAGGCTGGCTTCACTTCTTGATATCCCCCCCTCAGGTGGATCAGACTCACTCTTCACAAGCTCATGTCCCTCTGTGGTGAGTAAGGGAAACTTATTCTTATGGGCAAAAAAGCCCCAATGAGTGCTGATGTGCGAACATCACGTCTGGATATTAAACACTGGCCCTGAATTGCGAATTGTAGTTATTAATAAGGACCAGTAGGATTTGTCATAGATAGCAAGGATTGGGAATTAGACACTTGAGGCTTCATGGTTTGACCACCTTTTAATAAGGTTCCATAACCACTCATTCTATACTATTTCACAACTAGCCTGGAACATACCCCAGGGAGCACGGGGCACAGCCCATTATAAGACACTAAGGGCACCTGCTTCATTCTACAATGTTTGGATAATGTGTGGATAATGGGTGGAAACCACAGGACCCAGACGAAACACTGAGAATATCATTTCCTAACCGAACCACCAGAGGAAGTAAGGGAGCAACTTCAAATTTTCTGACTCTATTTCACCTGCTTACTAGTTGATTACCTAAGAGAGTACCTACATTAGTGCCTAGTTAGGTTTCCAACTTATGGTGTTTTCAAAATTAACTTTTGAAAAGATTTGTGCATTATTTGCACAAATCAGAATACTCTAACCAAACTCAGACCCCTCTGAAACAAACAGAACTAAGACCACCTTGGGAGATGGTCTCGATTCGGTTTGTTTAAAGTCCACACTGCAGTTCACTATGCATTGTAAACACAAAGCGAACCAGGGTCACCTTTTCTGTTTTAGCCCTCTAGGCTTGCTGTACACAGGTTACATGTGATTGTACTGGGGCACTCAAAACAAACCAATAGATGGAACAGATGGCTGTTGGTAAGGTCTGAGAGTTCCACAGGAACTATAGTGTGAACAGAAAGAGGACTGAGGTCCCATCAGAGCTGAAGCTGACCAGAAAGAGAACGGAGTCCTCTTTTAAATGAAATCACAATGTTAACGCAAGAAGAACTGAGTCCCTTTTCTGTTGGTCAACTTTTTGGTCTACTTTATTGGAGTTTTCACACCAGCACTTTTTAGTCCAGTGAAAACGGAGTCTTGTTCAATTTCCCCTTGAAGCGATTCATTTGGGCAGGTGTAAACATAGTAATCGCACTTGAGTGTTCACCAAAACAACAGTACGGAGACTCTTGAGAGGAGGTGATCTCAGACTAGTCCCAAGCAAACTCTGGAGCGGTTTGTTTGTGGTGCGAACCTCAATCCAACCCAATTTCCATGTGCACTCCGCAAGTTTGAGCTAAACGGCTCCCATAGCCAGGTGTGCTCTACATTCTGGGATGTGGCAGAGCACACAAACCAGTAGAAGCAGCTAGGCAGAGAAGGAGAAATGAACCAAGGTCTTAATTGATCTAGCAACGAGTTACGTTGCCTTCTTGAAATCTGGGCCGATGACTATAGCTCCTAAAAACAACTCATGGAAACCCTGAAGTTTTCAAAATGTTCAGTTAATGGCTAAAGGAGAGAGGATTTATCGGGTCTACTGAACAGTGTCGTGTGAAAGTAAAAAAACTGAGGCAACAATACGTAAAAGTGAGAGATGTTCAGCTGCATAGCCCAGGACACAGGACCTTCTTCCCGTATTTACTTTCTACAGACACATCTGACCAGCTACAAGGTTACAAACTCATCAACTGATTCAGACCAGAGAAACCAAACTATAGGTGTGAAAACACCCTAAGAGAACTGAGTTTGGTTCTTTTAAAAAGATCAATATGTGAAAACACCCTTTGCACATGGTTCTGTACTTGCTGCTCAGTCTTGGGGTCTGACTAAGTGTTTGGAGTTCCAGAAGTGTGTATGGACACACCGGTGTTTTAATGATTTTGGTGTCTGTTTAGAATCTTGTTTTTGGATACCCTAGATGTACAAGACCATCAAGCTACCCACTCACTTAACATGCCAGCTAAGTTTTGTCCATCCATCCATTTTCTGTAATTGCTTGTCCTGTTCAGGGTTGCGCGCGACCTAGAGGCTACAGGCGCAAGGCAGGAAACAACCCAGGATGGGGCGTCAACCCGTCACAGTAAGTTTGTTTAGATAATAATCTAAATTATTTTACACTGGCCTTATACCGTTATCTTTTAAACACAAGGCCAAAAAGCTCCACCGAGAGGTTCTGAAATTCTCCTCCAAGGACCAAATTACATAAAGTTTTGATTGCACTGTTTGTTTCTTGTCATTTTTATGCCTGTGCCTGTTTTGCTGTTTCAACATGATTTTTTTTATTTTCACTGTTTTTATTGCCGTATACCCATTTGTAATCAAAAGGCATACAGCAGAATGGCAAAGCAAGCTGCTTTCTAATTCTAATGATAAGCTTATCATAAAATATTTTGTGTAATTAACTGTGGGTAAACAAGTAAATATACTGCCTAAAGCCAGACTTTAAATGACTTTGTCACACATGCTGCCCTAAATTTAATATGCTCTGTTACATTGTTTCTCCATCACAAGAAAAGTTTCATATTCTGGGATGACCTAGCATAATTTACAAAAGTCTTCATGGTATTAATTTATAGTATTGTTCCCTGGTCCATGTAGAACAATGAAATCTGTTTTAAAATGGCAAATAATTTCCATGGTTACTTGTGTGCAATAGCATAAGTGATGTATAAGGCTTTCAATATCCACATCTAACATCACACCTTAATCAAATGTAATCAAATTTTACAACAATGCAAAATGTAATATCTGAAACTCCTTTACTAATTAACCACTACTACTACTAACACCAAAAATAGTAACAACAACAAGAACAATAACAACAACAACAACAACAACAACAACAATAATAATAATAATAATAATAATAATAATAATAATAATAGGTATTAATTTTGTTTTGTTGTTGTTGTTATTTAATTGTTTTTCAATCCAATGAGAACAAGTGAGAGTTTTAAAATATCAGACCATTGCTGAGTTACCTAAGTTGTCAACAATTTACCAGCTATGTAAATAATAATAATAATAATAATAATAATAATAATAATAATAATAACAACAGATTTTTAAAAAACAATCAATAGGCTGCAGTCAGACCGAGGACAGTAAATGTTAACCTCTTTACATGACCATTTTAACTCCTTCAGACCCCTACATTGTATTCCAGAAACATTAAGCCACGTCGTCATCAAACATTAAGCCACATCAGTTTTTTTTATTTTTTTATTTTATATTTTTACAGGGACCTTTTTTTGTGCCAACGGCGTTGATTAACGAAATATTTTTATAATGTCAAACCTTACTGGTGCCCTGTCATGTACAACAAATGCCAGGGCTTAGCCAGTGCGTTTCAGGTCTGGTGGCCTGCCAAGCTCAAAATCTGTGCCTCCATGCCAAGGATTTCACTGCCCAGTTTACCACCGACACCGCTAGGGGAAATTAATGAGCCCAGCTATATGAATTTCTGCTCAGGGTTTTACTATAATTGCAAAATAATTTTTTTTTGCCGATTGCTTCCACACATTCAAGTTCATTGTAATGTGTTTGTACTGATTCCTTCAACTTCCTTTACACTGCTCACTGGAGGTCTTGGGACACTTGCTTAATTTTGTAAAAACTGTGCAAATTTATTGACTTCATAATAAAAGTCCATTGACAAGCAATTTTTAATATATCTGCGCATATCTTCTGCACAGAAATTTTATTTTTATTAAGCGTCTTTTTTTTGACTGGCTCAACTAGTTCTGTTCTTGTCATTTTGCTATTATTTGCAATTGTAGTCATTGGCTCCCAAAGGGAAACTAAACACAAATATTTGGTGTTTTAAGTTATTGTAAAGGTGTTACTAATTAAAAAAGCACCCAATGAGGCTGCTTATCAATGAACTTTTTAACTCAGAGCAGCTCTTTTATAACTATAATTTGGGTTTCAGTTTATTACTACTTGAAATGAATGTTTCACTTAAAAGTGTAGGTTGTTTCTAATGTGATGGATCATTTTTGTAAAAAAATAAATTAAGTAATTTTTGGTTATAAAACCAATAAATTTGCAATATTTTTACAGAATTTCTATGAGCCTTGTATCAGGGCTGTAAAGTCTCATCAAAAGTTTGGAGTGAGATTATATCTGTCCGGGGCGCAGCGTGCAATGCATGACACTTGAGAGCCCTGCCTACCGCATTCAAGGGATCATTCCCTGCCACTTCCACCTTGTCTGCACTCCGTATGTGAGCACATCCATGTAATAACGTGATTGCAGCAGGATCACATGCAACAAATGCTGTTTTCTGATTGACTGGTGGGTGGCTATTAACTCTTTCTAACTCAATCAGGACAGTTATGAACTCGGCGGAAAACTCCACTCTGTGTGCCTGCGCATCCTCCATTAATTCTATATAACGGAACACCTTGGTGGACGTTATCCATTACTTCTCAGTGTGAGAAATACAAGGTGTGGCCTGTGAGTGTGTGAACTAATTGAAATGCATGTGTCTCAATGCGTGAGACTTGATAGTCCTGACTCTATGTTAATGCCAAGGTAAGACTATTATTAGTGGTTTCATGTATATCCCCTGTGTTATTTTTGGGGTCAAAGTTACCCCAGTCCATTTTCAAAATGAGGTTAAATTCTATAGAATCTAGAATTTAGAACGGAAGACGTTAAATACACAAGGGATATAGTGATATTTCATTGATAAGTTTTCAGTTTGGACACAAATTGCAGAAATACTCTTGATCGAACCATTAAACTAATTAGGTTTCCTCACTGTTTAATTTCCAACTTATAAATGCTAGAATTTTGCAACATCATTCCTATACATGTTTAAAGGAGATTTCACCCCCACCCCTGTTCCACTTTTCTAAAGGTGATCAATGTTTCCATGTGTAGCTTTGTCACATTTTAATCTGCGCAGGAGTTACAATCTGATCACTTTCTCTCGTCTGCAGTAGGAAGTTGTAAATTATAGTGCTGTAACAGGGAGAAAATGAGCTGGTGTGCAATACTTCTGGGAAGATTAAAATATGACAAAGGGTGAAACATTATCCATTAATCTGCAATGAAAAATGAGGCCATGGCAACGTAAGATATGAGCAAGTGTCACCTGATACTCAAAAGATGATGTTCTTTCATGGAAGAGAAAATATACACATCTCTCTCTCTTGTATATATCTCAGCTGAAATATACAGCACACAGATATGATTTCTGTATTCTGTTTTATCATAATCTGTTTCACTATTTGGATAAAAGAGAATTGTTGAGAATATTAAAAACAATATTCAATACTCTTTGTTGTAACAGTGTTATAAGGCCTATTGATATTATGAATTTACTGAAACATCTTAACATCAGTTTGAGTACAGTACCTGGAGAGGAAATACCTGTGACCACTCCATTGACTTAAAGAGTAAGAAGGCTTCTCAGGCTCTCGAGGGCCAGTCCACAGAGAGCAAAACACGACTGCCTTTTGAATGTGAATTATTAAGTAGACAGCTGAACTACTAAAACGTTGCCCATAATTCCTTTTATACATACTGTATGTCCTTGCATAATGCTAAGTAAGAAAGTATTCAAGTTTCCCAATCAAATCCAGGCTTGAATTCTTCAGGGAATCTGAAAGGCTTGAGAATAGTTGTTCGTAAGTCATCCTCAAGAAACTCCAGACAGCTTGAGCAAATTTATCAAGACAAATGAAACAGAGCTGCAAAGCTGCTTAACAAATGGGACTTGCAGTTATAATTGCTCCCAAAAGAACTTTGGACATACAGGATGTGAATTCTTGGTGCACTAGAAAAACGATTTATATGCATACATACAGAAGTGTTACAGAGGCTACTTAAACATCCTGCTGTGTGGCTTTGGGTGGACAGCACGTTTTGGATAATCATAAGCAGCACAACAATACGGTCGCTAAATGGATGCCGTAAGAATCAGCAGCTACCTTACCCAATGATGACAGTTCTCTCACTTCCTGACCCTCTAATAGGAGATTTTTCTAAATTATATATACTGAAAGGGTCAGGCATAGCAATATATTTTCCCAACATTACATTTATTTAATTATAAAACATTAAAAACTTGTAACATGATTGTGTTGGCTGCATCCTCTCTGGCATTAGATTGACTCTGTCCTTTTTTGTTCTCTCGCTCTGTCTTTTTATGCTTCCAGTAGACGCTGCACAAATGACCCCAGCGCTATTGGAGACTTTCATACTGTTAACCTCTGTCATCTCCAGAAACATCTCTCCCATCAGCAATCACATTTTGTGCGACTTTCAGTCAGGAATTGTAACCTAGGCAACAGAACAAAGACTGTGAGCAATGACACAAAGATTGGTCAGAACAAAGGGGTTTTTAAAAGAGGACAACAGGAAACAGGGTAGTAGTAATAAATTCATCCATCCATCCATCCATCTTCTGTAACCGCTTAACCTATTCAGTGTTGCGAGGGGTCCGGAGCCTATCCCAGAGGCTACAGGCGCAAGGCAGGAAGCAACCCAGAATGGGGCACCAACCCATTGCAGGGCACACACACACACCATTCACACACACATGCATGCCTACAGGCAATTTGGCAACTCCAATTAGCCTCAGCATATTTTTCGACTGTGGGAGGAAACCCCACAATGACACGTGGAGAACATGCAAACTCCACACACATAATCTAATATTTCTCTGGATTCCCTTTAGTTATGATTGCGGCAAGCATTTTCCATGGTATCGTTTTGACACACTAAAGCAATATCACAACATTTATTTCTGTCTAGAGTTGCATTAATATATCGGCTAGATCTCGTAGTGATGATGGGAGAGTCGCACTGCTGTGTTCTTCAGCACAGCCCAAGGATTCTTGATGAGGTTAAGGTCTGGACTCTCTGGTGGCCAATCCATGGGTGAAAATGATGTCTCTTTTTGGGATTCACACTCTTCCATAATCTGAGCCTAATGAATCCTGGCACTGTCATCTTGTAATATGCCCATGCCATCAGGGAATAAAAAATTCATTGATGGAAGAACCTGGTCATTCAATATCTTCATCTAACCTCATTCTTTGAGCACATAACTTGCTGAACCTGGACCTAATAATCTGAAGCAACCCCACATAATCACATTGCCCCCACAGACTTGTATAGTACCCTGATGCTCCCATCACTCTGGAACAGGGTAAATCTGGACTCATCAAGACCACATGACCTTTTTCTATTGCTCCAGAATCCAATCTTTAGGCTCCCTTACAAAGTGAAGCCCGTTTTTCTGAATAGCTTCAAAGGTTTTCTTTAGACTACACAGCCCAATACTTTGAGTTATCTTCGTGTTGTGCATGTGGAAATGCTCCTGCTTTCACCGTTAAACATAGCTGTGAGTTCCACTGATTTTTTATGATTTGATTTCAATAAACGATTAAGTGATTTCTGATCACGATCATTTAAGTTTTTTTCAAAGACATTTCTTCCTCAAAGATGATGGCTCACCACAATCCTTCCAGGTTTTAATGAAGTTTTGAACAGTTCTTAACTTCTCAGCAATCTCTTTAGTTGTTTTCTTTGCTTGATGCAGACCAATAATTTGACCCTTCTGATACAACATAACATCTTTTCCACGACCACAGGATATGGGTGTTTAAAAAATGAGGAGCTACTCATTACATCATTTAAGGTTAAATAACATGTTGCCAGCTGAAGCATAATCACTACAGTCCTTATCCAATGGAACGCTCTTGCCTATTTTTGCATTTCGCTTAAAATACTGGCAGGAGAAGGGAGCTTTGAGGCCTGACAAAAAGGAAGAGCTGATCACTAGGAGTAACGAATTATAGTGACAATCTGATGAGATGGTTGCATGCAGCATTTGTCAACCTATCCATCAGGCAGATGTAGGATTGTTGTCCTCCCTAGTTTGTATGGTACTAATTCTGACTCAGGACAAGCACACCAGTATGACGACAGAAGTGATGGGCCAACATTGGTTCCATCTATTTGGTGCATCAAGATGTACCCATTGCGATCAGCGCAGAACATTTAAGAGTCATCCAGCTACTCAGAAAAGGACAACAGCAAGGTTGTAGGTGTGGTTTCAACATTCGGTAGGGACGAAATTAGGCCTAAACATACACAATCTTTCCACAATACTAGTAGGGACATGTCCCTACCGTCCATACAGAAATCTACGCCCTTAGACAACATCAATAACAGACAACATGACCACACAGCACATAAACTCCTTTGTACCTTATCAATAGATAAGAACAGGTATTGGCCGCAATATAGATGTACTTTATATCTTGAGTAACATCTCCCTCTTGGATGAATCTATACCATTTGATGTTATACTCAAAGTCTCAGCAGGTTATGAAATTCCCCATGAATCTTTCAGAATACCAAGTAGCATGATGTATGCCGATGACTGGAAACCAAGACAGAAAAGCAGTACCAGAAGTCCTGCGGAGACATGGACCACAGCTTGGAGGAAGCCAGCTAATTTACATACAGAATAATCAAATATGGGGTAGGAATATCTGAGATCCATGTATTTTTTCTAGCAAGCAACAATAACAACAACATTCAAGCTATCATTAATTCTTATACCTACCATTAAAATGCATTATGAAGGTATCTATAATGCCTTATAGATGACAGCTTTGAACAAAATGTTGCCGAAAGCTTTACTTTTTATAATTGTAATATTATCCTATGATGAAATTTCAACTTAAATTAAATATACTGTCATTGGTACAAACATAATTTGCCATTTTAAAGTTTGCCTTTGACAACATCACAGAAGGACAGAAAGGTGACGCAGTTTTACAAAGGAATGCAATTAGTATCACTCAATACAAGTTGGCACATCTATGAATTAATGTTAAATGGAATGAAAGGTTCGAGAAATTCGAGCAAAGTCATTAATTACTTAAAATGTTTTCAATTTATAATTAAACTGGAAGTCTTTTCAATGTTGAAAAAAGGTTTAAAAAAACATAATACCATAAATTCCGCCATTGAAATATTCACAAACACGAAAGATAAAGAATAAAATAAAATAAAATTATTTTCAAAAGCACCTATTTAGCTATAACATTTCTAAGGAGTTTCTTGCTTGTGCTAATATTACTTTTAACCGTTTTGCTTTGCAATATGCTTTGCAATATAAGTCAACATCCACAAAGGCTTGTTTAGTTGTACAAACAGTAGATGGCAGTTACTAATTTGTATCCATAAATCTTCCATAAAGAATCATACAGCAAGATGGAAGATACCCTTCATGGGATACCAGAGTATGGGGAGAGAACCCCAGCAGCATGGAGTGAACATGCAAACTCCACACACAGCCCTGAGGCCTGACTCTACAGTGCTAACCACTGAGCCTCCTCTATGAATTAAAATCACAAATTTATTACAATTCAAGCAGAAAATTAATATGCAAACAAGATAAAGTTCTTGCAGCAATTGACTTTTCTTTGACAACAAATAGAACAAGTTAATTATACAAAGGTAGGGCATACACTTGTACTCCAGCATTAAACACAGACACCGACGTCTCTTCCTGTAATTCTATTTTAGATTGCTTCCTCCGTGAACTCAGAGACACAAGTGTCCATGTTCCAGAACAGTTCAGCAGAAAACAGATCAATAAAGGTTTGACATTTTTTTCCTGGTTTTCTTCATTATGATGTCATTCATTGGTCTATTTTGTACAGGAGTCACCATTATTTTTAGTGAACTGTAGGGTAAATATAAAATGCTGTTTTGTCATGTCAAGAAACATACTGTATGGATCCATGGATTCTTTGTACATATCTAAACACAGGCAACCTTACACTATTAGACTCATGTATGGTTGCTATTAAACTATAGCAAGATTAGAGGTGACATTTTTATCCAAACTGATAAAATTAGTGACTGGAAAAAGTGTGTGTACTTGTGATTGTATTGTGTTTCAGTCACCTTGGTCAACATGCATTGCATTTTTACTTTTCCTGTGAAAATGACACCTCCAAGTCAAGTATGGTCACTTTACTGTCACCTTCCCCCATGTGATATTTAATTTCCAGAATCCATAAGCAAGGTTAGCTGAAGAGGACTTCCTCTGCATTCAGCAATTTATCATGGAGAATTAAGAGTCTGACACAGGATATGAGAAAAATGCACGTAAAGCGCATTTCCCATTAGTGCAGAGGCAAAAAAACAAGTCCAGCATGTATTATGGTGAAACTAGCACTAGATACTAAATAAAAATCTGACCTTTCAATAACAACAAACAACAACAACAACAATAATAATAATAATAATAATAATAATAATAATAATATGGGATGTGGAATTCTATGTGTGACGCATGTCTTGGGAAAAACGCAAAGCAAGCATTTCTCAAGAAGCTAAACACTTCAGTGCTACATTGCATTTGAGATGTTTTCAAGGAAGCAGCCTGAGAGCTACACCTCATTTGGTTGCAGAAAATGAAGTAAACCGGAATGTGTAGCAAGCTCAAATGCAGACATACTATAAAAAAATGTCTATCCCGGCATTTGCTGTACAACAAAAGGGATTACAGGTTTTACCTGACAAATGCAAATAATTAATTTTAATCATAATGGTCCCGGTAACCAACCCAGCAGTTTTCAAGGAAAACTACACAACTGCCTAGAATGCATGAGTAATTCATTCTCTTGAAGTACTGAAATAATTCAAAACTTCTCTACCCCACCATGCATATTTACTGATGTAGAGGCTGGATCTTGCTGAGAAATCGTGGACATCTGAGGTCATTTGGGTTACACATAATCTGTAATTAGTCAATGCAGCTTATTGTTGAAACCCATATATTTTCATAGGTATAGTTTGATGCAAGATAGTATTCCAGAACACTGAACACTATGGCATTTTGTTGACAGCTCTGTCCAATAAATGATATATTAAAAGCAAGTTTGCACTGAGGGGGCGGCACGGTGGTGCAGTGGTTAGCACTGTTGCCTCACACCTCTGGGATCAGGGTTCGCGTCTGTGCCC
>JAAGVU020000040.1:17643884-17658514 GCA_011763525.2 Mormyrus iriodes
AATAGCTTGATGGCGAAGTAACTAGTCTCAGAATGAGTCTGTAACGTTAACGTTACTGCCATATGCATTTCTCTCTACCTTACATGAAGCGTTTCAGGTGGCGTTTTTAAAAAATGCGCGCGGTTTGCCACCATTCCATAGGTACGCAATGCAGGGGAATGGGCTGTTCAGGGAACTGCGCTAAATTGTGAAACCGTTGAGTTGCTACTGTATGTGACTGAGCTCTGCCCAGCGCAGCAAATTAAAAAGCATTTTCCTGACGAAGATGACTTGCGCATCTTTTTTCCTCTTCGCGCGGCGAAAACTCGCGACAAAATATATATAATATTTTTTTTCTAGGAGGGGCAGCTTGAGTCAAATAGGGCAGGCAGGCAGTTGCCCGGGCAACCTTAGCCCTGCCCTGTGCACGTCCCTGGTATCACTTCTCCCTCATTTGGATTGAGTGTTCTCTATTCTTTGCCATGATGATGGTTGGCTAAGGGAATTTTTTGATGAGGGATTTGTTTTTTTGTCTAATTCATTCAAAGCTAAATACCACAAACTAAATAGGGTAAGATTTAAATACTAAAAAGGTCAAAGGACAAAGGTTTAGTAATTAAATATATTCCTACAAGTTTACATGTCTGTTACTTTCTTATAATGTTATTGCATTTTAATTGTTATTATTGCATATGATTGAACATAAATGCTGCTAAATGGTTAAGAACTATATATACACATTCCTATAATGAAACACATCCAGCAGAGAAAGCATTTTACATTAAGCTCATACTTGAAGCATGCATATCAATCTCATCAATGACGTCTTCACTGATGCCGTTTTAGTTCGGGTAGGGTTCAGGGTCATTAAACTAGCTGAGAGGGACAATACTTATATGATGAAGCAAAGGATATCTCTGCTATTAGGGCAGTTCTCTCTCCCCCCACACACACACAATTCTTCTCTAAACGGTCATTAGAGGAGCCCAAGGGATGGGAATTTGAGAGAGGAGGAAAGATATGTGACAATCTTCTGTCTTCGGGGCCCTTTATATAAGATGTGTCTCTAACGTAAAAATAAATGTATATTTAATAAGCCAGTTAAAAAGGGCCTTTGGCTACGGAAACACTGACTAATACATTTCCCATATACAAACCAATACAGGAATTTAAATTCACTCAGGATAATCCACTTAATTACACACTAGCATTAGAAAATTCTTACATCTTCATATGTATTCATATGTATGCATAACATGCCATAAATAAATGCTACCATAAGTTCATGTCAAAATATAAGCAATGAAACCAATTTTAATGACAGCACACAAATTACAAGCCTTAAAGGGAGACACTCAACATTCGCTCCACAGCTCTCTAGCAGAAGATGCTGCTGGACATCTTTTTGTATCATTAAGATTAAATGTAAAAATGTAGCATCTCTGCTAGTTCCACATGGACACGGTGTTGACTAAATAAATTACTCGTATAGTTTCTACATCTAACACACATTGCAACTTCATTTCCGATGCTACAGGCACAACGTGTACGCTCATTTTTATTATTAATTATGTGTCCTTGATTGAGCTGCTGAATGAATGAATTGGATCTGTGTTTATCAATAAATCAGTATGATTACAAAACTGTTAGAAGTATTTGTGTAAATAAACATATACTTTTTTTATAGTTAAAAGGCACTAAAAATCAATTAATACAAAAGCTAGTATAATTCATTAAGAGCTCAGCTGGAACAAAAATTATCAATACACAGATTGCAGCCAAATCAAGCACAGACTACGATGGCCCCTTCTTTCTTTATAAGGCATTAACAGCTGCTACACAAACTATATCAAATGTGCAAATGCGCATAACACAAATGGACCAAGGGACTATGACTTGTAAAGTCACTCTACTGAAGACTGATATGCTGAATATGTGATATTACTTGAAAGAGTGACTGGCAATAAGTAAGTTTTAAACAGTATGAGTACATGAGTATATGTATGGGACACAGCTGTTGTTTGTGAAGCCAGTGTAAGGTTTCTTATGTGAAAGGGGATGGCAGGATATGAAACAGGTGAGTAAAGGGCAAAGTTTGGGTGGTAGGTGACCTCACCATGACAGAGACGTGCAGCAGGTGTGCATGCTCATGCAGGACGTGGGCCGGCTCGCGCTCTGTGGGCTCCGTGACTTGGGCAAGCTGCTCTGCACCGCTCAGGGACACGTGGAAATACAGTGTCCCATTGTCCAGCCACTGCTGCTTCCAGTGGACGAGCGAGACCTCGGTACTGGTGCCCGACATCTCTGCAGAAACAGAAGAGAATGAGCCAGATGAGTGTGGCGCTATGAGCCACCCACACACAGGATGGTAGGGCCCCAAATAATCCATGGAGAATTTATGGATTACAAATATCTATAAAATCATAAAAAGGAGATGTGGAAAATGACCAGGGTTTCCCCATTGGCATGTAATCCAATACTCTTTCCCAATAAATCCCAAATAATTAATCAAAAGCAGCCCATCATCCTGGCAAAAAAAGAAATAATTAAAAAAATTTTTTTTTTTTTAAAAACTCATGCCGGCAGGAGTAGCTGCTCGACTCGGCTTGCACGGCCCACATATCCCTCCAGCAGAGTGTGGTGTGTCCCCAGAGTTCCTGAGTAAGAGTGTGCCCAGAGCCATATGAAAGAACAGCTAGCAGGAACCAAGGGAAGAGGAACCCTTACAATACTCTCACGGAATATTTAATGACTAACTTCATATTCATATATTAGCAAATAATTCCAGCATGAAATCATTCTGTTTATTTATTCCATTGTAAATACTGGTATGATTTGCCTGCCGATGATACGTTACACTGCTGTCTCTATATCCATTCTCCACCCCACTTTAAGTGTAGATGAACATGAAATAGTTAGATGTTCATATTATTCTTATGTTAATTTTTCCAAATATGTCCATAAAAAGATGAACACAGACCTCCTTTCATTTAAAATATCAAGTAATGGAGCATTTTCAATACTGAGTTCAAATAGGTTTGAGATGTTAAAAGCACCTTGTTCCAGAAATTAAGCATCTGTGGCATGTTACTCAATACATGCTTTGCTGTGGTTAGAAGAACTTAGAAGGTGTTTGAAGGGAAATGGAGAATACTTGTACTGTAGGAAAGAGACCGCTATTTAATTTAGAAAAACACAAAAAAATTACCCTGTAAGCTGTGAAAAATAAACACGAATAAAATTAAAAAAAACATTCAAGCAATATTCTGTATTTATGTCTCTATGTACATTGCTTTAAATACCAGCTTTGTTGCAATCTTTTGCATACCTATTATTTTAGCCACCACATTAGATCTCAGTATTAAATGTGCATTCAAGCTGAGCAATTTCTTTCCTAGAATCTTTTACTAATTTCAGCCTTTTACTGAACAAGTCATGCAGCATTTAAAACCTGTGAAATTCAGAACTTCAGATGGACATTTGGTTTATTTGCAGCTTGTCTGAGCTGAAAATTGAACCAGTCACTTAGAAAATAAGGGCAGAAGGTACTCTGTCACCTAATGGCCCTTCACAGCATTGTGGATGACTCTTCGCTGTGTTGGCAAACACACTGAAGTGTTTATTTGCACAAAAAAACAAAAAGATAAAAGGTCCCGTGGTTCATGGGAAATCTTAGCTTTTGGAGAGATGTATAACAGAGGAAAGGCTTTGTCTTGACCCAATTACTGATTAATCCAATATGTATGGATGCAATTGTACATATCATGCACAAATAGAAAGGCTGGGCATTTAGTTTCTTTGAACGTTCTTTGCTCTTTCGGAAAGTGATGACACCTACACAGCAGTGGCACTGCAGCATTCATCAGTGCAAGCAGAGGCAAAACCTCAAGCAATGTCTGCAATTCATTAGAAAAAAAAGACGCCAATAAGAGCAAAAAGACTCAGTGGGGAAGCCCAGAGAAGCACAGAGTCCACATCCAGCTGAGAATAATGCAGAACTCTGGGCCTGATGATGGGGGTCTCAGCAGGGGGAATGGCACTGCACCCTCAGGTATCGCCATGACAACCACCATCATGGTCAGTCTGACGATAATTGCGTATTACAAAGAGAGAGGAGATACTGATTATGAATTTCATGGAAAAGCAATTAGACAATGCACCCAAATCTGCACACCCTGTTGGAACTTTAACACTCCAAAAACAAATGAATAAACCCTACCTTATTTTTTTTTAAATAGAATTTCAGCCATATTATTAGGTTAAATGTAGAAAAAAATGTTTTACAAGTAGAATGCCATATATATGGTGCTATTCATGTGGTGTTTTTTTTCTCTTTATCTATCTATATTTATCTGTATACACTACTGTCCTCAATATACTTCTGAAATTATGTGCAAATAAAGAAAGGGGGTGATATTCCAGCATGACACCCAGCATTTAAAAAAATAAATCGGTTTTATATACGTGTAAGTATTGGTTTTATGGAAAGCCTTTCAGGTCTGAAGAGATTTTAACTTTATTTAACCATCAGAAAAAACATCTATTGATTGAATGTCACAATACATCTGTATTCATACATGGCTGAAAGCTTATTCATAAATAACCAGACATCGATTCAACACAAATAATACTGTAGCATCTAGATTTTTCAATACATTATTGATGTGCACATGTAATTACTTCTGCTTCCTTTGCAATGTAATTATATGAATTTTGGTTACATAGCATTCGTTAAAAAAACAATTAGCCAAATAACACTGAAAGAACAGATTATGTTATCAAGCTAATCTAGCAAATTTTTCTCAAAAGATTATTCAATCATTCAATAATATTAGTCACTTGTATATATGAGAAACAATGGACAATCAGTTCAATATACATAGGTGTGCATTATATCGTTATTTTACTGACAGCTGATTTTTTTTTCTCCTTGCGCTCCAGCCGGGCTATTATATTTATAACCTGATATACTTGTTGGCGGGATTCTAAAGGAGATAATACAGATACGTTGTTATCACTTGCCTTCAAAAATCCTTAGCAGTGCACTAGCTGGCCAGGTGCTTGTTTTGTAAATCTATGGGGTACATTTGCCTTCACTTTGAAACTTAAGAGATGCAAACACGGATACATTCGCAGCATGAGACTAGGTGCAAATAGTTAAACGGCACGCTAGAAAACTTTGCTCTCCTTGATTGAAACTGACCTTTCGCGGCTGCCTCTATGCAGAAATGATGGCTGGGCCACACTCGACTGGTAAAGCTTTGCACACCATGCCTCTCCATTTCATCATATTATTGCCAAGCAGCGGGGATAATCTCCATTTTAATAATTCACTGCAGTATTGGTAAGTTTATGAAAAAATGTTTCTTTAATTTCTGACAGGGGAAAAAAACAAAACTGTTGATCCAGAAACAAATATAAAGCCGCATTAATCAAATGACTAATGTGTTGATGCAGTGGGTTCTCCCACCCCCACCCACTTATCCAATTACCTGTGTAGTAAACATGAGCTAACCCCCAAGACCACAGTGCAGAAGGTGGGGCACAGATACATAAATTCTAACTCAGTCCCTTGCATCTGGAATTTAGTAGGGAAGGAAACAAACTGTATAATACGTAGAATAAAACAGAATGGCATCCAAAAGCATCCCCACTGTTAAACATCATCTCTTTGTTTCATTTCCACTAGCAAATAAATAAAGAAACAAACAGGAAATTAAGACAACACCAATTCATAATTACACACAAAGGAAGTAGATGGCTCTGAAAAGTCTATTAAGAGATTTAATTTTGACTTAATTGTTCCACCAGAACTCTCTAGTATAGTATGGTGTTTTAAGACTAGTACCAGTAGAGTGACAATAATGAGGCTGGATCAGCCCTGTAACGCTCTCATTTTTTCCCCAAAATGAGTCTGTGCTGGACCTCATCATTAAGCCATATTAAGTACTTTCTCTATAAAAAATTCATGTTCTACTGCAAGCAATTGCTTGAAATTAATGCAATGCCAATGACCATGAACTTTGGCTCCACATTACGATGAGCATTTTACCATCCACGTACAGCACACATTTAAAGCCTAATGAAATGCACAAATAAGCCATAATCAAATTTGGAAATGAATATGTTTAATTTTCTTTTATATGCAAACAAATATTTGTGACCTCTAGCCAGGTAAATAAAAATTTTATACAAAACCGGAAAAGGAGAAGCAAATCATATTTTCAGTAATTTTTTTCATTAATCCTCATACTGTACATTAGGTATAATTAATTTACATCCCCGCTAGCAACTTCAAATGCCCCTGCTTTTGCCCTAACTACACCGCCAAGGACAGATTGATGAATGGATGGATGGATCGATGGATGGATATTTATTCATTGATCCTGTCCCTGATGCAACCCCTGTAGCTCCTAATTCAGAAAACCCTACCCCTAATAAAACTGTTAATTTTATAATAATAATAATACATAATAACTAAAGTTATGAATTAATGATACACATCCATGAGAGTAGTTCTTCAGTACGGGTCAAGTAGTGGATTATTAGGAAATGTTTTTAATGCTTTCCTTATTGTATTCCTTTGTTTCGGGTACATGTTCCTTTTGTAGCATTTTGCATAAATAAATGCTTAATAGTAATTAAAAGTAGTGCTCTATCAGAGTAACCCTAACCCTATTTAGTGCTCTGGCATATACAGTACCGAGGAACTACACCTGGAGAACTGAGCCAGTGAGCACTGTATCATAACCCTATCCCTATTTTTAGCTCATTCAGATTTTAAATGTAGCGAACAACAATGCAATACAAAAAGCTACAAAGTAGGAGACAGACAGACAGATAGATAGATAGATAGATAGTGTTTTTACTGTACCTAGCAGCTCAGTGAACAATATTTGATACCACTTAAATGGCTCACGGTTCTACAATAATGCATTTTTACAGAATGTCAGAATAATATTACTGTGACAATTTAGACTTAAGTACTTAAAACAAAGGCACAAGCTACTGGTTGCAAGATTTTGCAATGCTATACATCATATTTTCTACCATTATTAAAAACATAAATATATATTCATATCTTATAACACACAAATACATTTCCATGACTATGAAGGAAGCTGGATTATTACATAAAATTAATTTCTATGTAGTACATATAACCGTACTCTACGGTTCCAATCCTACCCCTGCTAAGTGTGACCAGGGCTGGCATGTTCCCCCCAAGCTGCTCAGGTTTCATCCAGGAACTCCAGTTTCCACCTACAGTCCAAAGCTAGGCAGTTAAGTGAATTAATATCTCAAAATCAACCACAGTGTGTGTGTGTGTGTGTGTGGTCATGTATATATTACATTGTGGGGATCAAATGTCCTTGCAATATGATAATAACTTGTTATTTTGACCTTGTGGGACATTTTTTTCAGTCCTCACAAGGGAAACCTCAATTAAAAAAGATCTTGAATACAATCAAAAACTTAGAAATACCAAAAGTCTTGTATTCTGTTCGGTTATTTATGGTTAAGGTTAGGGCTGGGTAGGGGTTAAGGTTGTGTCATGGTTGGGATTAGGGCTAGAAATGAGAAATGAATGGAGAGTCCCCACATAGAAATAGATTAGGTATCTGTGTGTGTGTTTATTTATTTTTTTTCCACACACCGGGCTCTCTGATACGGTAGGTAATATTTCCCAATTCGTCAGTTCCTTTTCATAACCAGCTGATATTTGATGTTGGCACAGAGGTAGCTTTGAAGACTTTTAAGATTACAGATTTATTATTACAGAATACAGCAAGTGATATGACACTAATCAGAGCAGTTATGGTAGGATTGGCATTATGAGGAATTTTAGTGAAAATCAGGGTCTCACTAAATATTTTATCACACGCAATAATATACAAGCATTAGTTAAATACCTCATCAGCATTAAAAATGCTGAAGTGTATGTCCTCATAAAAACACAATGTGTGTTTATCACAGCTCCTGTAGTCCTGGAGTTCACCATATTACAAACACTGGGAACAGGTCCATAGTGGATTGCACGTGCCTGCCTTTTTGCACCGTATTTTCGTTATTAGCTCATATCTCACAGGGGATGATCTGTGTAGCTGCCAACAGCCAAGGTGACTCTGGTTCTACATCATATTATCAATTCCCTGACCTTACAGAGTTTCTAAAGAATAGTGTCAGCATTACATCCCCAACTCGCTATGGGATTTAATGCAATGCGACTGAGGGGAAAAAAATGTATACAAGGAAATGACTGCCATTATAGAAAGCAAATCCTCGATAATGTGTAATTCAACAAATTGTTTGTCTACAGCTACTGAGGATTATGGCGGCATGCAGCCAAAGAAGATTAATATCTTGATGGTGACATATTATCAGGATAATCAATTTTTTTATCTCTAAAGTACATTATTTTGTACAACGCTAAGATCCTATTAATGAACCTAGATCAGACTGATATACATCTCATTTTGAATGAAATTGCCCTTGTAGCTATAGAACGCTGCTTTGCACTTTAATAAAGGATCCAACATACAACACCCTTAAAACGTTCTCAAGCTTGTTCTGAGATGCATAGCAAAAAGTTGATTCTGAATTTCATTTACCAGTAAAACAAAAGTCATGTTGATTTAACTGTAATTTCTTTTTAAATGTAATCAACAGAGTAATGAGATCACCCTTAACTCATAATATCACACATCTGGACAATGGAAAACATTTTTAAAGGTTGTCTGTCTGTCACCAAAGTCAGCTGACTGTAGAACCCAAGGTCAGTCTACAGTGCTCATATTTAAAGTGACGGATATTGATTTCAGTATATATCCACTTAAGAAGAATGGCCAGTGTGTGTTATTCACCAAGGATTCAGAATACACTGTTGCTATAATGCATTTCTGAGTGTTTTCAAATGACACTATGGGTGCTCCTTGGCTTGATACACAATGGAGCTGGAGACGTTCTCTCACATAATTTCCTGTCCATCGAGAGTTTTGGGATCCATCAGCGTATTCTCACATCCCAACTGGCGATGACCAAAGCGCCTGTCATTTCCTCAGCAAGCTGGATAGGACAGGAGAGGACAGGCAGTACCTTGCAGCTGCCCCCTTCCCCCACTCAGGATCTGTCACACACTACCGGTCATATTCGGGGATATAAAGTGCCCGCTGATGGACTAAAAATAGATGCCCAATCTCCACATCTGACCAGAAATCTCTGACAGCAGGTAAGCCTCTCTCTTAATTTACCACATGCACACCCAGGTGCCCTTTCCTGCTTCCCAGCACCACATGAAACAATAGATTAGACCAATATCAAGGCATAAATTCTAGAAACACTACATAGCAGCCTGCATTTTTTAAGTTTTACATATTTCCATAAAGGTAAACAAATCATTGGCTGCACCTGTAAATTAGAACAAAAAAACATGTAAAGAAAACAATAAACTTATGTTATAGTTATGGAATGACCAAAAAAAATTAAGTGGACAGACGCAGGACATCTGATGACCCTCCAGAGCGAACTAGAGGAAGAGCAGTCTAGTCTGAACTGCTGCCACCATGACCCTCACCAGGAGAACTGACATGATGATG
Source organism: Mormyrus iriodes (assembly GCA_011763525.2). Taxonomy (NCBI): domain Eukaryota; kingdom Metazoa; phylum Chordata; class Actinopteri; order Osteoglossiformes; family Mormyridae; genus Mormyrus; species Mormyrus iriodes. Next base: position 17,653,460 of record JAAGVU020000040.1, read on the forward strand.
ATGATGATGATGGTGATGATGATGATAATGATGAAGAGGGTGATGACGATGATTAGAAGCTGCAAACACCTTCCAGAATTTCAAACTACATTGTGACCAACTTCCACCTCACTAAATGAGGGGAGACTTAATTTTCCACAACTACATATACAAAGTGCATACAGAAAAAATGAAAACAATGGCCTGACTCCATCCATCCAAACTTTCACAAACCTGCAGTAGTACCGGGGTATTACACCTGGGGCTGCATAGATCTATAGGTTATCTGCGCTATGGATAGGCGCATTAAGTTTCAGCATAAATAATTAAAGTACAAAAATTCCAAATAGTTTCTGAATCAGGATTTTTTTTTTTTCAAACAGCATATTTTCACTTGCTTCCTACCCTCTATTTTAGCAGTGCTACCCACATCTTGGAATTTTTTATTATTTTTTTTACCACACACACATGCACAATTGAACCGGACGCTGCATGTGACAGAGAGCCGTACGATATACTATCTCATTAACGCTGTGACAAAGGAAAAGGGGGCAGCCTGGCCTCTAGCCATCTCAAGAAGGCGAGTCAGGCTTTATTCCTATTAATTAGTTCCACCCAGCCGTCCTTCACAAAGCACATAAAATTTGTTTCTGTTTCTTTGAACCCGATAACTGGGATAACTATGGACAACAGCCCCAAACCAATCTCAGTCCTGTTTAACCCTAAAAACACAATCTTTACTTAAAGCATATACTTTGTAGCCAAGCCCCCATGTAAAGCTTTTTGTCTGAGCAGAAACATCACAGCAGGCATCAGAAGGGAATATTTGGCGTCTCTTTGGAAGTCACTAAGTAAGGCAGTTTAATTTTTAAATACACTAATAAGTCTTGCTGGAGATACAACAGCCATGGACCATAAATGATCAAATAAGAATTGTAGCTGTGATGTTCAACAAAGTGTCCAATATATCTTTATTGCTCTATGATGGCATATGACTAAGAGAGAACAATTATTCTTGAGTCATTGTTGATGACTGCAAGTGTTGAATTTCAAAGAACACATTTTCCTAGTGATAATACAAGGAATAGAGCTGACAATATTACATCGCTGTCATCTGTGGGTATATGTAAGCAGCATGGCAAAAGTTATCTATTTATTAACAAATTTTAACCAATACTGCAACTAAGTTGACATAAAGTTACCCAAAAGTACATTGATGTCCTTCTTTGTTATTTTATACGTAAATACTTCATCCCTGGTATTCTGTCATGTTCACTCTGTCATCTAGGCTTGGCTATTTTATCGTGCCTGCCAGAGTACTGACAGAGGTTATGTGCCCCTCTATGTCACATTTGTACAAGCTTGTTCTTTCCACACTGTGAATCAACTGGCACCGAGTGGGATGGCTAAGCAGTAATTTGAGCAGTGAAATGATCCTCCCCTCTGGCAACCAGTAACTCATAGGCACTGGGCACAGCATAAAAGCCTAGCGCAAGGTGGCTGAGACAACCCCCACTGGTGGAAAAAAGCCAATTCTTCCTGGAACCTGGTCACAAATGCTCAGTGCTTCAATCTAGCTTGTAAACCATATCTGAGCTGTTGGACCGCACACCTAGAAAGGCAGCGCTGGATATAGCCCCTTTATAGCATAATTAGCATACCAATAGCTGTAAAAATTCATTTAAACCCTACAATAGATGGGCAGATAATTAGAAGAAGGCAAAAGGTGTGTTCAAATGCATGTTAAATACTGTTTTGCAGATGTTGGTCTTAAAAATAAAGTCATGGGCTTGTGACAGTATACAATGAACTGTAATAGAATGGTGCACCACAATATTATTATTATTGTTGTTTTCTTGGACCGGATTAATATCAACATTGCATGTTATGCACAGGTAATTGTCACATTGTAAGGACCCTAATAGTCCAAAGCTATAAAAGACAATCAATCAGTCACGCCAAAATATTTTTACTCTGTCACAGTAAACAAAACTTAATAAGCTTTGCGATTTTAATGATTTATTTAATAATTTATTTAATGATTTGAATTACTTTTCAAGATTATCTAATATATGTTTATTTATTTAAAATGGCTGAAGTTTTTGAGCGAGCACTGCAAGCTCATCCTCGCAGCCAGACTCACTCATAGACAGTGTGGACTGTTTGTGAGATATTTAACAAAAATTTGTGAACAGGAGAAAACAACTGAACTGGTCATCAAAAGCAAAAACAAAAGAACTGGTCATCAAAAGCAAACAATTAACAATATTTACAATACAATTTACAATAAAGTTCAACTCAACTTCAACTCAACAAAAGCATTAATTTTGAGCTGTCTGAGAATATTTTATATTCCACAGAGAGGATAGTAAACTGAAGCAAGTGATTTGTCAGAAATGCTTTATGTCTTTCACACAACTAGTAGCAACTCTACTAACATATTCGATAAACTATATTGGTAGGTATACTATCAAGTTATGTTTAGCCATAGTTAATTTTTGGTAAATTTTCAACTTTTTTGTTTTATAAACATCTACATTTTTATAAAAAAATTTCAAACATCTGAGCTTTTTACATTATTGTTCAGCTGTCGATCAGATAGAGCCGAGTTCTTCCCCAAATGCAGTCTACAAGATCCAACAAAATAGTAAAACATTCGAGCACTTGTGGAGAGCCTAAATTCCTCAGTCATACAAAGCTTAAGCAACCTAGATAAAACAGAAATAAAATAAAACAGAAAATGAGGACAACAGTGATTCACCTGGGAAAAAGTAATGTAAACTGTAGTTACAACACAGAGGCAGTCAAAGAGTGTGCCACAGATTTTGAAATTTATCAGTTAGGTGCTACTTCAATATTGATGTGATTTGTCTTAAAATTTGATTGCTTCCAGATATTCACCCATAAAATATATAAATGTGTAAAATGTCAAAATTTGCAAAAAATAAATAAATATTTTTTAAGTTATCACACTAACAAGCTATGCGTGTGTGATGGCAGACTGGTATCAAAACCATATGTATTCCTCATCTGAGGAATGCAACTAGCTAGTCATTTTACGTTTATATTGATTTGGCAGATTTTGTCAAAAATACTGTATTGCTGAAGATCAGAGAGCAGGGTCAGCCTCTGCCCCTGGAGTAATTAGGGTTAAGTTTTATTTAACCCTAATTGTGACATGATTACTCTGTTGGCCATAGGATTTGAACCCACCCTCTTACAGAAATGGGCACAGACCCCTAATCCACTATTTAATTAAGTAATTAATAAATAAACTCCTTCCTTTTCATAGGAGTCAAATGGTCAAATTTATAACCTTACAAAATCAGAATGTTTACACTTTGACTTCACAACAACTTCACAACCTGATGTGCAACCAACATTTCCCAAGTGAATCATTTGTACAATAATCAAAGGCTATTGTACAATCTGCACAATTTATTTTAAAGACAGACGACAGCAAATCTTGCTTAATGAAACTAATATCACAGTACCCAGTCACAGCAATTTAACCTCTATTATATCATGTCACCACGCAATCTGTGAGTATTGTCTGAGGGCTATGACCCACTATATTCCAAAAATATAGCAGTGCCGAGGACACATCTCACTAGATATCAGCCATGCATGCATCCCCACACAGAGCGATAACTATGATGCCGCAGGACCTTTATATATATTTATAGTATTAATTAATACACTGTGTGCGTGTGTGTGTGTGTGTGTGTGTGTATGTGTGTATATATATAGTATTAATTAGGATTCCAACTGCCATCAAGTTAACAGGAAAAAGGATTAGTCTGATAAGCTACACACCCGAATGCTCACCTTCACTTGTGCTCGCAGCACCTGCTCCTAATGCTGATGGAGCAGGAATAATTTGCACATCAGGCTTCTACAATAGGAACTGGAAATACCATCTTTCAAAAAATAAAACAAAGTCTGTATATATTACATATTAATAATTTTCCAAGTGTACACAAGAAATACGCCAAGTTAACTTTAACACCCATTTGTGCTAATGAGGGGAACTAATATAAAAAGTACAAATAGTACAATGAAAAACTTGTCATAGTCAGGAAAAATAAACATAGAAAATTCAGAAATACAGAAAAAGAAACAAGGGTAGTAATTATATATACACACATATATATACATATATACACACACATACAAAGTCAACATATACATATATATATACAAATATGTACAATTGTTTATCAAATTTATAATTCAGGTATTATGCATCAGACATTTTAATTAATATGACAGAATTTAAATGAGCCTGTCACATCATCAGAGATAGTGTACCCTTGGGCAACATACAATATATTGCCAAAAGTATTGGGACACCCCTCCAAATCAATGAATTCAGGTGTTCCAATCACTTCCATGGCCACAGGTGTATAAAGTCAAGCACCTAAGCATGCAAACTGATTCTATAAACATTTATGAAAGAATGGGTCGCTCTCAGGACCTCAGTGGTAAGCAAGCGTTGTACCATGATAGGATGCCACATGTGCATGAAGTCCATTCAAGAAATTTCCTCGCTACTAAATATTCCATGGTCAACTTTTAGTGGCATTATAACAAAGTGGAAGCAATTGGGAATAACAGCGACTCAGCCACGAAGTGGTAGGCAGCGTAAAATCACAGAATGGGGACAGTGCATGCTGAGGCACACAGTATGCAGTAGTCACCAACAGTCGATAGCTACAGACCTAAAATTTTCTTGTGGCTTTCAGATTAGCTCAAGAACAGTGTACAGAGAGCTTCATGAAATGGGTTTCCATGGCTGAGCAGCTGCAAGCAAGCCTTACATCACCAAGCACAAAGCAAAGCGTCGGATGCAATGGTGAAAAGCACACTGCCACTGGACTCTATAGCAGTGGAGACGTGTTCTCTGGAGTGACGAATCACGCATAGCTGTCCGGCAATCCGATGGATGGATGGAGAACGGTACTTGCCTGACTGCACTGGGCTAAATGTAAAGTTTGGTGGGGGGGGGGGGTTATGGTGTGGCGTTGTTTTTCAGGGGTTGGGCTTGGCCCCTTAGTTCCAGTGAAAGGAATGCTT
>JAAGVU020000040.1:17658614-17670471 GCA_011763525.2 Mormyrus iriodes
TCATAAAGCATTCATAGAACATTTATAAGCAGCATGTAAGTATCCCTTCACATCCTAACATACATAGTTTTAGTATACATTAATAACAATCATTATAGGATAATAACAAACACTATAATCATTTAAACATTATAATCGTATAATCATACAATGTTTATAATATTTGTTATAGTGAATGCATTATGAAGGTGCAGTTAATGTCAAGTGTCACCCTGAATTGTGTGGATTTCTTTGATCAGGTGATCCATTTTAAATTAATACAAGTAATCAAGTACACTACTCTATTTTACAATTCCATAAGGCAAAATGGAATCCTCTAGGATTCAGAAAATTACAGCCTAATTTACAAACAAACATACATTTGATCCATTTTTTTCTACCTAATCTTTTCGCATGAACATAAGCACTGCAGGTAACATACAATTTAGATATTTATGATTCAGCAGTGGATTACAGTGGCCCTTCACTGTCATTCTACACAACATTCCTCCCTGGGTCACAACTAGACAGAACACCATTAATCATGATTTGAACCAGACATGTTTTTCAGAGCTCTTTTTTGACTTTACAAAGTGCCAAAAAGTCATTTTTCAGGATTATTAGATTCAAAATAAACTGTAAGGATGCAACCCTATTTGTGCCCCATAGTATTAAATTGTTCACAGTATGAATGACTTACACATGAATGAGTTACAGCATTTAGGTCAGAATTCGACATCAGTATTGCTGTGTTTACATGGATGGACACGGACACAAACAGAATAATATTTAATTATTCATTTAATTCATATTCAAACCTTCCACTGCAGTGTGTATGTGCAACATACTGAATTTGGCTGTACTATCCATCATTAAAATCATGCCCTCACACTATAAAGCAGGCAAATTATTACGTTATACAAACAGAACCTTGTTTTTTAGACACTTTCAGTTCCACAGCATTTCACTAATGTAGAACATGTTAAAAATAAGTGCAATGTAGTTGCACAAAAGCCTTCAAAATGAGCTGAATATTTCAGATAACTGACGAGATATTGAAGAAATCATGCTACATAAAGTACATAAATTGCATAAAACATTTTTGAAAGTGGAACTGGTTCATTTTAAAATGGGTAACTTTGTGTACTATTGGTACTATTGTGTTTCTAGCATTCAAGGCAAGTGTGGAGCTGGCATAATGACTAGGTCTTTGCTGGTCTGAGTAAGTATATCACATGTTCACAATGGATGGATTCTGTCAGACACCATTAGACAAACGCTTCATTTCCTTTAGATATTAGGGCTCACTGAATTTCTGCCGCATGAAGCTGCACGCAGCTGATTTCCCTTCATAATGAATGGATCTATAGATACTTCAGCAAACATAATTCAACTAATTCCTTAATAAGACTTTTGGAAAAACTGTAGTGCCTGATGGTGAAATGGTCTAGCATGCATCTGCTTAATGTTAACACCGCTGTCATGCAATATATCCTTAAGATGGTCCTCATTAATTTAATTACACTGGAAACTACATAAGACATTTTTCAGCTGAACCACTGAGCAGGACACTATATCACAAGTTTGGTTAAGAAGTGGAAAATTTGCAAAATGCTAAAATTCAGGATTGCACTCAACCTATAACTAAAGTCAATCTTTATCCACCATCTATCCACCTTCCATAATTGCTTACCTCGTAGCAAGGTGTGCACATTGTGTGTGTGTGTGTGTGGTAATGTATATATTACATTGAGATGTACCAAATGTCCCCATAATGTGATATAAAGGTGTTATTTTGATCTTGTGGGGACATTTTTTGGTCCCTGCAAGGGGAAACTCAATTTTATATAAATCTGTAAATTCAATCAAAAAATTGAAAATGGGAAAGGTCTTGATTTTTGTTTGATTACTTGTGGTTAAGGTTAGGGCTGGGTAGTGTGTCTGTAATATTGAGAAAATTGACTACATAGGCTGTTATAATCAAGTCTCAGTCAAAAAAGATATAATTGTTGGCTATACAATGCATACATATCATTTAAACAACTATACACTTTTTTATAATAATTTCAAAATGAGTGTGTTATCTGGTCACTATACATAAAGTTTAGTGCTTCGTGTGCCAGGGGGCTCAGATGTTTCATAAAGCAGTCAGGAGGATTCATTTGCAGTTGGCAAGACTTCCAAGCTCCATATTGCTTTGCAGAGCTAAGACATTCTGCACTGCAGGAGTCAAACAGGCATGTATTGGCAACACAATTCACAAGATATGTCAATATCTCTAAATTTAAATGTCAGATTGAATGACACTAACCCGCTGGTATAATCAAAATCCTAATTTCTTTTTCCTCTTTAAAGGGCTAATTGTTCAATGAACACAAATACAGCTGTCATTTAGTGCAAAACAGAAAAGTGTTGAATCATATAATAGAACAAGCTAGTGCCAGTTCTAAAGTTTAATTACATATTAAACCACAACATGATCAAATCTCAGATGTGAATGGATCTTGACAGTAGGCTTGGGCAATATTACGGCAATACTATATACCAAGGTATTTTGAATATATTGTAGTATTTTAAAAAAATTGCCGAAAAAATTTGTCATGTGGCGAGAGTTGGTCTTCCACAAGAAAAAAGCCATTCTGAGAATTTATTTATGGGGGACCCCATTATATATACACATACAGCATTCATATCTGCATACCTTTTGATTAATTCCTAATTATGTTTAGTAACAAATAAATGTACAACAAAAAAACATTTAAAAAATTAATTCAAATGTAACAATAGTTCACTCTAAGCACCCACCTAACAACCTTCATAGAAGTCAAAATAAAACGTTGCAGAGAATAATCTATTTTAACATCATACATGCACAGTAGATAGTACTACAGTACTTTACAATGTATAGATACACACTAATATCTTCATAATAATATCTTCTGAAGAAGATAAATTAGAATATATTAGAAAATAACTTTAGGAATGGGAGGCTTGTGCTTGTACTAAATTACTACTGCTACTACTACTACTACTACTACTACTAATAATAATAATAATAAATGGAGCTGCTCTAGGTGCTCCAAATATCTGGCTTAGATGAAGGCAAATATGACACAATGGTTGCAGAAAAGCAGTTCTTTCAGAAAAAATATCAGTGTCTCATCCAATTAGCGGTTACTGTCAGCATCATTTTAACAGCATATGCACACATTTTCAGTCTTCATCATCTCATTAACCAGAGGCACAGAACGTGGCAAGCTGTAGTCTTAGCAATGTCTCAACAAAACGGTTTGGGATGGTCAGACTTAAAATTCCCAGCAATATTCACAAAGGCCAACCTCCCCCCTGCCCATCCCCACCACCACAAACAATGGTTTGACAATTATTATGCATGCTGTATATTCATATACAGCAGTTCCTCGTTAACCAAATACAGCAGTTCCCTATTAGCCAAATACAGCAGTTCCTCATTAACCAAAAGAATAAATAAATCACAAAGTGAAAAATATCACTTTTCCCCTGTTCCACACCTGCATTTCAGCAGTAGAATCATTTTATGCCTCAAGGTTGATACAAATATTGACAGATAAGATTCTTAAAGAAACACATTTTATATATTTACAAATCTGCTACTGGTGATGTAAGTCCAGTTCAATTTTAATTATTAAGAGCTTCATTGGGTAAGCTGTCGTTTGGCATGAATATCAATGATTGTTATACGCAGGCTTGCTCTTCTGAGTACATCAGCAGCTTCTTAAGCTAGCAGTCCCGTTGATGGATTGCTTTCTATTATGCAAGGGGTGTGTCAGTAGTGGGTTTTTCCACTAAAATCTCAGCCATTCTGCATTATCATAACCTGCAGTCATGCAGACAGAATTAACAACAACCGGAATCAGCAATATCATGACATATGGATTTAAAAATGAGTTGTTTAGAATGAATTATAACCATTTTAGGATTTTTTTGACAGATCGGGGAGATTTAACTGACTCTTTTATAATTATGGCCGACAGCTTATTTCAGAAAGACAACAGTGTAAAGAAACAGTTGCACACTGGTTATGTGAAGTGGTCAGTTTATTTTAATCATTCACTCCGCAGAATGAGCCACCATCTAGCATGCCAGACAATGGATTACATCTTTGCAACAGATAAGATGTGTGAGCACAAATACAATCATTGCAATCATTATGTTATGTCATGCAGTAAAATCAATAACCTGCTAAAGTGAAGTAGGCCTACCTGAACATTTTGACAGTAACTCTAATGACACAGAAATAATGACTAAGATGCTGATGCTGATAATTTTAGACTTCAAGGATCCTTCAACATGAACATGAATAACCTACTTCTGTATAAAATGAGCTATTCCATATTACTAAAGGCCCAAGTTATATTCCATAGTAATGTCTAAACTTTAAAGACGTTCTCAGCAGGAATGTTAAATATATTGATGCTGGACAGGCACTACTGAAGTAGAGGGTATGTGTTTGTGAATGTCCTTCTGCATATTTTCAATCAGAAAGCAGAGCTAACCCAAAAATACTCAAATAAAACACAACACGATGGAGTGTATATTGTACAGGAACCGTCTGAAAAAGATCTTATATCAAGTTTCAAATTAGCGTTACTATTAAACAAGAGTAGTCCACTGAACAACAAAAGATATAAACATGCATAGAAGTCTAATTCTGTCAATTACATTGCTTCCCATCTGAGAATACCCTTGATACAGAAGCAGTTGCTTTTAACTTATTCAGAATTCAAAAAACATTGCATTAACTTGCCATGAGGAAACAAGTGTTGGAGAACAGAAAAAAAAATACAGATTTATCTACAAATGAAACCTGTATTTTTGGAAATGCGCAAGCTGGCAGTTTTTTGATGCAGAAAACCAGTAAGCAGACTTACAAGCAATGTCTTCTATAAGGTATAAAGATAAGCAAAGTCATCCTATTTTATAGTTATTTGCAGGCAAATACCCCCATACAAATTTGCAGAGGCTATAACAACACTAATTACTTTCACACAATGCGTTCATCATCCAGAACTGCAAAAATTCAGCAAAATGACTTCTGGACCGTTTTTCCAGTGTCAGAAATTCAGAACTAAATCCATGACCCTGAATAGGATAAGCGGTCACAAAAAATGGATGGATGGACGGATGGACAATAACTGTGTGACATACCATACAAAAGACAAATAATCATCAAAAAAAGCACATGAATTTTAAATAATGCTACAGAAACATTTATTTTGAATATTATTGTTCATTTATAAATTGAATTTCAGAATGAGGGGAACTACAAATGACTGAACTATGGTATAATCTTTACAAATTCTGAATTAGAATGCACAGATGCCATTTTAATAGTCATTTGTTTCTTATTTTCTGTTTTTCCATGATACACTTTTCAATACAATGCACAAACATGCAATATATTCCATAATGGTAATTTTCTTTTCATTTACACAAACAGTATTTTATATTGGTAAAACCAAGCGCTAATTGGACAGTCCCTTTCAATCACTTTACAATGACTGCATTATTCATCCAGTGTAATAAAGCTGTATAAGATAGCACATGTACAGCATATTCATAATTTACAGGTGTTAATTAACTTCAAAAAGGTGTGAAGTTTGTTTTTGTTCAACAGAGTTTTCTTTATGCAGTGTTTAATCATTAGTAGAGCCCTGTGCTAGTTTTACATTTTTCTTTAATTCTTGCATTTTTATTTATAAATAAATAAGGCCTTACTGCATACCAAAGAATAGTAGCCCACTTCTCTGTTGTGTCATAAATATTCATGTAGGAATAGGAATCAAGATAAGAATATCAAGCTGTTTCTGGAGAATGTAATGTTTTTGTCATGTCTGCTGTTGTATGGATTTTGTAAAATGTGTAACAAAAATAATAGTATTTCATGTTATCATGCATAGCAAACTTTTGCTTAGATAAATTACTCTTTTAGGAACATTCCATCCATCAAAAATCCATCCATCCATCTTCCATGACCCCTGATCCAGGACACGGTTATGATGGGTCTAAAAAGCAGATTCCCAATCACTACATACACAATATTCACTTAATTAGCCCTCCTGACCCAGAACTGTATAAGTGATTGGAAGATGAATGGATTTTACCTTATTCTGTGAAATGTCGTGAATACAAGTTACACTGGATTTCCAAATTTCAAAATAAAGAAGCCTAGGTGATGTCTATGGTTCAACTAAGACTGTAATGTTGAAAAGATCACATATTTTCTGTTTTGTGCCATTCTTTTTTTGTTATTGGTCTCATGCACATTCTGCAAAATTATTCTTGGTATGTTTATAAAATGCAACACATAATGTATTAGAAGCATCCAAAACTGAAGCTTCAAAATTATTGCACAAATAGCTTCATTGTATGCATTCTGAAAATTCTGACGTATCACAATTACAACAAATAACTCAATCATATGTCTGTAAAGTACAGAAGAGACAAAGATAGAAATACAGATGCAAATATTTTGACACAATGGCAGGTGTGGAGGAGTTCCCCAAATAGTATAGGTTGACAGGTAACCTGGACATGAAATCGATGGCCGCAGAGGAAATAGGTAATCCATCCCATTAAGGCCATGTGTATAGTTATAGGTCTTTAGTGAATGTTTTCCTTTTAGTTAATCTCTGCAGACTGCCATTTAAATTGTGCAGGTAAGGTATTACTTGGAAGATCAACTGATCCGTACTTCATCCATCCAAAGCTGACAGTTAACTGTCCTTTCTTCAACCTAAATTATGTTAACTGGGGAACTTAATTATCATGATGAAAGATGAATATCATGTCATTTTATTGGTCTCTGAGACTACAGAATCAGCAGTTAAAATAAATGCATGGGGAGAAGACCTGAAAGAAGAAACTGTAATAGATGAGCAGAATGTAATATTCTAAAAAAAACTCAAAAGCAGATCTCAACTTTAAGCACTGCATAACAAGTTCAGGCACACGTTAACTATACCTGTATAAATGAACTAATTTAACAGTAGCAATTCAGACACATTTGCATGGATGGATAATATATATCTTTTTGTTTCTTTTTGTAAGAAGTGCAACTTTTTAACAGGATGAGAAAAATATGTATGCTACATACATCTTCAACTTCAAACTGTTTATTCGGTTTCCAAAGATGAAAGATGACAGATTATAGGACACATGCAAGACTGTTGATGTGGCTTTTTTCTTACTGCTGAAGATGCACCTCTGGCAAGCACAGTAGGAATGCATTTTTTTTTTAAATGAATGACATAAACCCATTATCAGACGAAAACATCACCCAGTCAAGTTTGAGTTGGGGGGGGGGGGGCATCACAATGCAAAACTACAGTGGTAGGAAAGTTTCTGAACCCTTTAGAATGAGCTGTTCTTGTTGTAGGGTGGCTTTGTAGTGCAGTGATTAGCACTGTTGCGTCATACCCCTGGTACCAGGGTTTGAGTCTCTGCCATGGCTCCATGTGTGTGGAGTTTGCATGTTCTTGCATGTCATCATAGGATTTCCCCTGGATACTCTGTTCCCCCCCCACAGTCCAAAAACATGCTGAGGCTAACTGGAGTTACCAAATGTATGTTTAATTCAGTAAATTTTAGTCAAAAATGAAGTTAAAAGTGTGTTCTTTGTTTATTCAAATTATGATATATTACACTTTAGATCAAGATATGGGTAAAAGCATTCTAAATGTTTCAGATACTTACACTAATGTGCATTGACATAAAAGAAGTAAAATAATTTATAGTGGGATGGATACATAGGAACATGTACTGAGCATTTCCATTCTGTAGCCAAATAACCAAAGAAGTGGTGACAGCAAGACAAACAGTCAACATAATGTCTTGGCTGAGCACAGAGGAGGTGGATGCGGGTAACAAAATTGCACACTGTCAATACCCAGGAGAGGACTAATAGATGGAGCAGCAAGCATGCAAGCATGCGATATTATATTACAGAGAAGTCAATTTTAATGTAGGATCTATAATTCAACAATTTTTGCAGTGTGGCAGGGTACCTCAACGTGCTGAAAGAGGCCACTGCCATTGGGGCATACAGTCACCATGAAGGGGTGTGCTTCGTCTGCAGTGTTAGGTGGTATGTGTCAAAGTAACTTCCCCAGGTAAACAAAACACATGCACCCAGCCGTCCACATGATGTAACAGAAAATGTGTCTCATCAGACCAGGCCACTTTCTTCCATTGCCCCATCGTCCAGTTCTGATGCTCACAGGCTCATTGTAGGTGCTTTTGGTGGTGGACAGGGTATTCTGACTAATCTGCAGCTATGCAGCAAGCTGTGATTCACTGTGTGTGTTATGACTCCTTCGTTTCATAGCCAGCTTTAACTTTTGGGCTATAGTAGCTCTTCTGTGGTATTGGACCAGATGGGCTAGCCTTTACTCCTCACGCACATCAATGAGTCTCTGGCAGCCAAGACCACATCACAGGTTGACCGGTTGGCCACTGTATACCAGGAACACCCTGCAAGACCTCCCATTTTGAAGATGCTGTGACCTAGTAACCCAGCTATCACAATCTGGCCCTTGTCAAAGTCACTCAGATCCTTACCCTTGCCCATTTTTCCACACTTCCGACACATTAACTTCAAGACATGACTGTTCACTTGCCTAATATATAATGGAACCACTGACAGATGCCATTGCAATAAGTTCAATCTTATTCATTTCACATGTCAGTAGTTTTAATGATATGGCTGATCAGTGTGCGTGTGTGTGTGTGTGTGTGCGTGCTTGTGTGTATGTCACACACTAAGGGCAATTTAGAGATGCTACTTATAAACAAGTTTCCCAAAAGAAACCCATGTGACAGAAGAAGAACATGTGAAATCCACACTCATAGATGGGGGGGTAGGATTCGAACCCCCAACCCTGGAGATGTACGGCAACAATGCTGACCAGCATTCTGCCCATGTAAAAAAATAAAACATACCAAGGTCCTATGGGTTCAGCACGCACAAGCTTAACACACTGTTCAAGAGTGATTTTGGTCCATGCTTCTGGGCAAATTTGCTCCAGATTGTTCAGGTGCCACAAATTCTCAATTGGATTTAGATCAATGCTTTTACTGGTCCATTGCAGACAACAGTGGAGTCCATGGGGAAACCCTCCTGTGCACCTCCCCTGAAAATAATCTGAAGCCACCACAATTTAACTGATGAGTCACAATTGATCTGTATGTTGCTACATATAACCTTCAGTTATATGCAATTCCATGTTCTATACTTGGTAATACGTAGTATACATCATTAGAGAATGTTTTTTTTCCAGGGGAGGAAGCAATCAATAGTGAAGTGTCCCTGAGCAAGGTACTCCACCTGAGTTGCTCAAGCTGTGTACATGGGAAAGTATTGGAAGTTGCTCTGCACAAAAATGTCATGAGCGATTAAAAATAATCCTATTTTTTAGTAATTGTGATGTGCAGCCCTTCCCTGCTGGTGTTTTCCCAGTGTTCCCCACAGGCGGGGCTGATTAGCAGCCACGCCTGCTACTTGTTGAGCGTTACCTCGTGTTTGTGCCCTTTGTTAATCAACCACAGGTGCGCCTCATTTACTCCTCCGTGTTCCTCTGTATAAAAGCTCCCCAGTCCTGTGCTCCCTTGTCAGTCATTGTCAATGTTTGTCATGTCGCAGCCTGTCCACTTCCGGGCTGCAGTGGAAAATAAAGTCCCCTCACAGGGTTTCCCATTCCCGTCTGTCACTGCGTCCTTTATACGGGCATCATGCCCCGCCGCCAAGTCCGCAGTCGTGACAGAATGACCGACCCTGCTCACAACCAACGACAGGACTCCCAGCCGCCTCCGTCAGCCAGGGTCCTGTCCCTCAGTTACACGGCTGTCCCAGCAGCGCGGGGCTCTGGCCTCTGTCACCTGGATCAAAATCCCAGGACCGGGACCCGCGTGGCATTAAAGGGTGCCCTCACCCCCGGGGACGCCATTCTCCGGATCCCCAAGTGGCTGAGGAAACAAGCACCCACAGGGGTTCCCAAAACCCCTTGGTGGCCCGGGCTACTATACCCCCTTCCCTGGGAGGATGACTGCTGGCTCCGGGAGCTTCATCGGCTCCTAGGGATGGACAAAGATGCCCCGGAGCTAGTAGAGGGAGAGGAGGAACAGTAGGGGAAGGAGCCGCGCGCTCTCCCCACGGGTCCCGCAGAACGCCGCGCTCTCCCCGCGGATCCTGCAGAGCCCCGTGCTCTCCCCGTGGATCCTGCAGAGCCATCCCGACAGCCCCTGCCGGCTCACCTGCGGCTGTAGCAGCTCACGCCAGCCGATGCTACATTGCCTTCTCCTGGAAGGTGCCCTCCAGCTGGCTCGACGCAGCTTTCGCCCGGATGGCGCACGCCAGCCAACCGTCCGCCGCCATTACCCAGAAGGCGCGCGCCAGCCGGCCCTCCGACGCCATTGCCTGGACGGTGCACACCAGCCGGCTCACTGCCGCCGTAGCCCAGAAGGCACACTCTAGCCGGTTCTCCACTGCCGTCGCCCGGACTGCGCACGCCAGCCGGATCTCTGCCGCCGTCGCCCGGACGGCTCTCTCCTGCCTGCCTGCCCCCATCGCCAGGACGGTTCTCTCCTACCTGCCTGCCGGTGTCGCCCAGATGGCGCACGTCTGCCTGCCTTTCGCCATTCACCGGACGGCTCCCGCCTGCCTGCCTGTCGCCGTTGCCTGGACGGCTCTCCCTCGCTGGCTCGCGCTGTCGCCTGGATGGCTGGCGCTTGTTGCTGCCGCCGCAGCCCCAGAGCCCTGCCCAGGGTAATCTACGGCAGCCACAGACCCAGAGCCCTGCCCAGGGGAACCTGCGGCAGCCCCAGCCCCAGAGCCCGTCCGGGCCACTGACGAGTCCCCAGAACCCGTCCAGGCCCCCGGGTGCCTCTCCTGCCAGGAGGGAGGAGACCTAGAGGATACCCCCCTGGAGGAGTTAGAATGGGACCCCTGGGACCTGAGTCCCGTGTTCCTGGCTCCCACAGGTCCTGGGGGTTACAAACGGTGATGCTGTGGGCGGTCCTGCCGAGCTCCAGGCCGGTCTGTGGTCTCCCAAAGAGGAATGAGGGGGTACGCCCGGCGCTGTGCTCACCCGGTCCCGGCCTCCGCGTCGCTCCCTGGCTCTGTTCCCGCGGCCTCAATGTCGCTCCCCAGCTCTGTTCCCGCAGCCTCCACATTGTTCCCTGGCTCCGTTCCCCCGGTCTTAGCATTGCCCCCTGGCTCCATCCCCATGGTCTCTGCTTCGCCCCCTAGCTCCAGTCCCTGTCCCGTGGTCTCCTTGTCGCCCCCTGGCTCCAGTCCTGCAGTCTCTTTGTCGCCCCATAGTCCCAGTCCTGCGGTCCCCTCGTCGCCCTCCAGTCCTGCAGTCCTCTCGTTGCCCTCCAGTCTCAGTCCCCCGGTCTCTGCATATCCCTCCAGTCTCAGTCCCCCGGTCTCCTCGTCTCCCTCATGTCCCCGTCCTGCGGCCTCCTCAGCTCCCCACATCTGTCCTACCCAGTCCCGTCCTTCTCGCGTCTCGAGCCTGCTACCCCAGCAGGCTCATGTTGGTCTTCTGCCCTCGGGTTTCCTTCCTCCTTGCTGGCCCCTGTCCTGTGCTCATGGCACTTGCCCTCAGGGCCAATTTCATGCCCCGGGGGCTCCATCCCAGATCCCTCCATATATCCCTGCCTTCTTCCCGCAGGCCCCATCACGTGTCCCGGCCACTGTTTCCCGTGTTTCGTTTCTGGGCCCTGATCCATGGGTCCCAGGTCCTATCCCTGGGTGGCCTCCAGTCCTTACCTTCGCTCCCCATGTTTCACCCCCGGTACCCACCTTCGCTCCCCATCTCCCGCCTCCCGTCCCTCCCCC
>JAAGVU020000040.1:17675519-17693549 GCA_011763525.2 Mormyrus iriodes
TACAAAAATAACCATATAAACATATGGTTTTTACTTCGCGGATTTTCACCTTTCGCGGGGGGTTCTGGAACGCAACCACCACAATCGAGGAGGGATTATTGTATACTGTTTTGGACTTTTGAGGTGCATGGCTTTGTAGATGTGCTCACTACTAAATATGCAAACACCTTCTGCCTCCCAATTCCTTACTTTATCACCTCTGATAGCTGTGAAGAAAAATTTTCCTTGCTGTGGGCATGACTTTCTCGATATCAAATGGCATACATGCAAGGTAGCAGGACTCTTGCCATTAGCAAATAAGCACAGCAGGTCTTATGTGCTCCATCTGGTGGCATAAACACACATGGCCCTGGGGTGTCTGTCATTGTTTCCACAGAGAGATCATACTCTTTTACAGAGTAAGGGACAGGGCACGGCCAAAGGATAGACATGCAGAGGAAATTGGATTACAGTCCTCTTCATGCTGGAAGTGTTACACTCATACATACTGTTCTCTGTTTTCATGGGAGTCACAAACTAGATTAACAAGCAAGACCACCCAAAATGTGGAATTGTGGAAAAAATAAAACATATGCATATGCTTTAACAGGAAACAAAACTTTCATTCAAAGTACTCAAAATAGCCACAACCTCCATGAAGAAGAAACTGGATGTAGGTATAGGTGCCAGTTTGCTAATCAACTGTGCAAACAAGTCAGCTGGTAGCATCACACAATATTATCCCTCAAGGGTACGAAAACAGGAGGCTCCTGTAGCTAATCTTTTGTTCGTTGTTAACACTGAGCAAAATAGCCCCGCCTATCATTAATCTCAAACCATTTAAATATACGTGACAACAGATTTATAGTCAAATGGGTCATCATAATGAATGCATTTGTATTGTTACCATATAGATGGACACAAACATTTAATGTTTCAATATTGTAGGTGGTATAAAATTAATGAAATCCATCCACAGTGACTAAGATCTAATATTTTTAATTATCAGCCAGCTGTAATATCAGAAAAGGTAGATGTGGTTGTTTACAAAGGCACACTGGAAAGCCAATTAGATTTACTCAGAAAATACTATAAATATAGGGAGGAAAATAAGATTGTAAAGCACTTATTCTAGGCAGGCTATAATATTTGTTTTAATAGGACAACATCTATGTTCACCTTTTCCTTTCCTATAGACAGAATACCTTGGGTGAATTTCACTGCTGCAGTTATAATGACAGTTTGAGGGGAGTGGCAACAGAATTAGTTAACAGACAAAATTTTTAATCCTTACAAGCCAGGGGTGAAGACTGAACCATCTCATCAATTTAAAGACATAACTGTCGCTGTGACTGCAAAAGATAAACAGCAGAAAACTTTCTGAATGCAAAAATGTGAATGACTTAATATATTGTACAATATAATATGCAATCAAAATATATTTTCAGAAGAAAGGATATAATCTTTCAAGACAGAAAAAAGTATTTGAACAATGAAAAAACCTTTTATACAAGAAAAATTAGAAATGCATTTCATAATAGCATTCACAAGTAGCGTAAATTTAAAAAAAAGTGTGAGAGTGATGTTTTCTGGTTTACATATATAGCTCTGCATTATTCACCCAACACAGTTTAACTAAAAAAAAGAATGCATAATAAATAAAGAATAACACATTTTCAGCCTGACCTGTACAGCTTCGCTTTATGCAAACAAAAAAATGCACCAGTCATTCTGAAATAGCTTTTCTCACCTGTCCATTCTTACCCCGATTCAAGAAGAACCAAACTTTATGCTTAAAAAGACACCTTGGCATGTACCTTGGCATGTATTCACTGTACCACTATACTGGGTCACCCACTGCAAGACCTCTCTTTTACTATTGTTTGAATCTTGTTTTTGACCCTTTTCTAACTTTTGAACTGAAGAATTTACTTATGAATGATTCATCTGTTTCTACATATGTGTTTTGGATGGCCTATTTGTGAACGGAGGCTGTATAAATCACTTTGCTTGCTAGGAAATATACCATGAAATCCTTTGAGTAAACGGGAAGACTTAAGTAACATGACGGCATACTAAACATTGTTACACCACTGTCTGTTATTCTTATCAGTTCACTTTATTAATCGAAAGTGTACTTTTTAAGAGCCACAAAATAAGGCGTGCAGCCCAGTACATGAGTGTTCCTATGGTGAAAAAGAATGCAGAAAAAAAACACAATGACTGGAGAAACAAAGCTTTGGAATCAAGAGGGTGGGGTTACCATGCAGAGTTGATCATCACGTGGGAACCAGGTTAACTAATGTAACATGGTTTAAACCTATAAGTGATTGACAGTGCACAATCGACACACTATGGGTTTTTCGGTCTAATTTCTTCCATTACAACAGAAGATATCCTTCAGACGAAGGTATGTGGGATTCATAAACAATACGGTATATTTATGGCTCATAAAATGGAGATTGGGTAGATTTATGAAAAAAAAATATTAAAAATAATTTTGTGCATTAGAACACTTTCCTATGTATTAATACATGCAAAGGCCACAGGCACAACACAACCATCCACTCATCATCCAACTGCTTATTCTGGTCAGGGTTACACGGGGGGGTCTGACACCTATCCCACGCAGTGCAGGGCACAAGGCTGGGGTACAGCCTGGGCAGGATGCCAGCCCATAACAAGCTACATGCACGCACACATAGTCATATACTACTGGCAATTTAGAAATGCACGTTAGCCCACCTGCATGTCTTTGGATTGTGTGAGGAAACCAGAGTGACCAGAGGACCTGTACAACATAAGGAGAACATGCAAACTCCACATATACTGAGCAGAGCTGGGATTTGAACTCCCAACCCTGAAGGTGTGAGGCCACTGTGCCGCCCACCATTGTACTGTAAATTTTATGCAGAATTTTTAATCACTCTATATGCAAGAGCGAGCAGCATGCAGGGAGCAGAACAATGTAAGGCAGAGAAACGTAACAGAAACAAAGGAGATAAACACACTACCGTGGTTACACATTATACATATGATATTTTAGAATGAATAAATAAATACAGGAAACAGGACCGTAGCTATTCCAAAACAGATTTACTAAACATGTCCGCCTGTAATATAGCAGCAGGCCCTTGACTGTAAATTTCATATATGAAAAGATACTCTCTGGATAATTAAAACAATGAGAAGTACAGTTCTTGTCTAATTATACATTTATTATACTTTTATGTAAATTGAAATACTGAATGTATTGCTAACAGCTAAAAGCATTTAATGATCAGTTATATGCTGAGTTTGGAATTAATTGTGTATTTTTAAGATGTCTGGAGGGAAGCTTTGTGTTAAAAAGCCACAAAGTTATATTTGTAAAGAGTGGATTTTGGACTGTGGGGAGAAGTTATTACTGAGTTTGATTATTACTGAGTTACTGCCAAATGTAGCAAAGTTACAGTGAAGGAATGGAGTTGCTATGGCGTGTATTTATTCATGTTACATGTCATATATATACACACACACGCAGACACGCATACAAATAACACATATACATACATACTTGAAGCTAGGACTGCAATTTTTTGCAAAGGCTGCCCTTGCTATTATCATGTACCTTTAGTATGCACCTAGGAATTTTACATAGATGTTCGTTTGACACATTCATTTGCACAGCAAATTGATGACTGTTCTGTTGAGTAATGTATAAGACATGAACTTAAGTATAAGTTTGCAATTCAAATCCAGAGAGGACATTCCTAATGTACTTAAAAGAAAAATTAGTGTTAAGATTGTGTGGAACATGAGTTTCATTGCAAATCAGTCAAGACTAATTAACCAAGGAGTATCTAAAGAATAACAATGGCCTTTGTCAGACAGATCATGTCAGATGCACTAAACCAGGACCTTAAATACAATTCGGCTACTTTCGTTGTTTTTATTTCTAAGGCAAAGTGTAAAGCGCAATGCGCGACTAGCATATATGGGCGTGTCCAAATCCATTTTGCTATTCTGACAGCAGTAAAACCAGACTTTACGCCAGCGCAAGCCGCAAAAAGGTTGTCCTTACTCTCTTAATCATTCAGAGGCGTGTTTTGGGCGCAACAAGCAACAAACCAATCAGAAAGGCGCGACACCACACCTTTAAAGGGTAGTGGTACATGATCTATGGCAGTACATGATCTATTGACTGCTATTACAATGGCACGTTTGCCCGTCAAACCAGATCACTTTTTGCCCGAAAAAATGGACGTGCTCGTGAGCAAAGTGAAAACACGTGAACACATCCTCTGCGGCAGCAGCACTGTTCCACCTAAGCCTTTCGAGGAGATGTTTGTGTGTGTGTTTTTATTCGATTTTCCGGTCTGCAGTTCACAAAATATGAATAAAAGTGCAATCTTTGTTTATACAAAATACAACCTACAGTTTTTTAAGGAATTTTAAAACTTTGAAATAAATGGCAATAGGGCTGTAATTTTTCTACACTTCACAATTTAGATTCCTTACCAGCCTACAGACAGTTCAGCTTGTCTGCCAACTGATCCCTCCTTGCCCATCATGCTGCCGGCGTACACTCCTTTGTCGGCATTGGCACATGCAGTTTAGCATCACGTCTAAAGTCCCCTAACGTGTCCTCATTTATGTCCAACAGACATCCGTCACGCATGGCAATGTTACACAACGTACAACATGCCACAAAGCATGCCACAACCATCTGAAGGCTGTATTGTAATGTTCCACCTGACTTATCTAAAAATCTGAAACACATTTTCAGCAATCCAAATGTTCTTTCAGTCACAGTAGTGCTTAGTTTTGATAATGAACTCAAAAAATTTAAAAATGATACGGTTTGTTCCTTACTTAAAATATGTATCTTTCTTCTGGTGTTTAATTAAACAGTATGATTATGTGAAAGGACCAGATGTACTGTATAATAAAATAAAATACAATAAAACAACAAAAATCATTAGTGTACTTCAAGCGCATACCTGTGTCTGTAACAAGCCTCCTGCACCTGCATGTTTCTAAAATGCATCACTTAAATACCGTTTAACAATGTGCCACTGACTTTATATGTGGTTTTTGCTGGTCAAAAGCACAATGTCATTTCGCTGCCTTAAAGCCAAATTCCATCAATGAGATAGTTCTCTGTGCCAGCCTGTGCAAATCAGCAGATTGAAGGCCACACCCATGATGTTCTTAAGTCACATCCACGATATCACACTTCCGTGGGACTGAACCAGCATTCCATCTCAGATGGTGCTCACCCGGGGCACCATCCAGACATTTGGGAAGGAAGGCAGAGAACATGGGTGGTGAGAACATGCATTGATGTATTAATGGACACCAAATATATACCAAAGTGGCTGGTACAGCAGCACCAGTAGCCATAATTAAATTGTAATGTGTTAAGGTCTGGGTAAGCAAGATTGAAGTAATAGGTCTACAGTGGAGATTTAAAGACTGAGACCAATTCAGCATCCTGAACGTAAACTGGCAAAGAAGTCCACAATATCGGGGTCCTGTACCAGAAATCTATATTGCCAGCTGTTAGTTTATTTATACTTTGGATGACAAGGAAGCCTGCGTTCTGTGATCTGAGTGCATGATGTGATTTGTAAACATGAATCAGTTCTGTTATGCAGGCAAGTGCTCGACTTTTGAGTGCCTTATATGTAAGGAGGGGCACTTCGAAGTCAGTCCTGAGGACACCTGTGATACTGTGTCCACATGTGATTTGAACTAGAGGCTTGTATCTAAGGTGACGTTTGGGTTAACAATGGAGGGCACTTGAGCATATTGATATAGCTTAGTCAAATGGTATTTAAACCACTTGAACACCATTCCATACAGCCCAACATCAAGTTCAAGATTATGAAATAAAAATGAATGGTCAACCGTGTTACAATCCACATTAAGTTTCAGAAGCATTCGAACAGTTTCATTGTCAGAATCAGTTGCTGTGGTTATGTTGTTTATGACTCTAATTAAAGCCGTTTCAGTGCTATGTCCCTGACTAAAGTCTGACTGGAAATCTATAGAGTATGTTGTATGTGTCCTGGTATGACTGAAGTTCAACTGCAATCATCCGCTCCAGAACTTTGGACAAAAATGTTACGTTGGAAACAGGTCTGCAATAGCTGAACTCTTGTGGATTCAAACTTGGTTTGTGAACTTCGAATCTTGCAATATAGAAAGTCCTTTGAAGATACTGCAGGAGCAGTGGTTATCATCAAGACCACCTCCTCAGGTTAGGAGTGTGCCGAGCTACGTAAAAGCTCTGCATGAATGCCTGGGTGCAGTCAGGGAGCTGGCAAGGCGCTCCCTACGCTCATCACAGGAGGACATGAAGGCTTGCTACGACAGGAAAGTGAGGAAGCAACCTTTCCAGGAGGGAGTATATGCTTTGGTCCTCTTGCCCCTGCCTGGCTCGTCCCTATAAGCCCAGTTTTCTGGACCCTATAGGATACAGGAGAGAATGAGTCCAACAGACTATATAATCAAAACCTCGAACTGTAAATGTAAATGAGCCTGCATATGTCATGTGAACATGATCAAACCATATGTTTATTGCTCGAATCCTGTTCCGCCATCCGACCCGGTTCCACTCCTTGCTGTTGTTGTTAGTTCCCTGATTCGTGAGTACTCGCCAGAACTTGATGATTTGTATCTTGGGGAGAATTGTTTACCATGTGCCCGCCTGCCGAACTCAGAGAAATGTCAAGCCCTCTCGAATCATCTCGCTCACCTCCCTCTTGCAGCTCAGTCAGACCTTCAGTCTTTAATCGATAATATCCTGACTTTGTTTGCAGACACACCCTCCCGGACACCTATCCTAGAACACGACATAGATGTCGGGAGTCATTCCCCCATAAAGCAGCACTGCTATCGGGTTAGCTCTCACAACCGGGCTCTGCTAAATAAGGAAACAATACACCTGCCAGAAACAGGTCTCGTGGATCCCAGTGGTAGCCCCTGGAGATCCCCATGTTTGCTTGTACCAAAACCCGATGGTACCTTTAAGTTCTGCACGGACTATAGGAAGGTAAATGCGGTAACTAAGAGCGATGCTTCCCCCCTTCCCAAAATGGAGGATTGTGTGAACCACATTGGGTCCGCCCGGTTCGTAACCAAGCTTAATCTCCTGAAAGGATACAGGGAAGTGCCCCTCACCCCTCATGCCTCAGAAATTTCTACCTTTGCTACACATGATACCTTCCTACAGTATATGTTTATGCCCTTCGGTATATGTAATGCCCCAGCCACGTTCCAGCGGCTGATACATAAGGTCCCAGGAGATATTAAGAATTGTGAAGCGTATCTTGATGTAGTTATCTACTTGGATTCTTGTGAACAGCATATGTTGTCTTTGAAACAGGGTTTTACTCAACTGCGAGAAGCTTCGTTAGACCTCAATTTGGAAAAATGTTTGGTCATGTCACCATTACCTATCTAGGAAAACTAGTAGGTCAGGGTAAAGTTAAGCCTCTGGACACCAAGGTCCAAGCTATCGCCTCCTTCCCAATTCCACACACAAGACGTGACCTTAGACAGTTCTTCAGGATGGCAGGCTATTACTACTGTTTCTGACCTAACTTTTCCGATGTTGTGTTGCCCCTTACCCGCTTGCTCCGTAAGAACGCTGCCTTTATGTGGTCCCCTGATTGTCAGTCCGCCTTTGATTCAGTTAAGTCCCTGCTCACTAGCTCCCCTGTGTTAGCCACTCCTGATTTTAATAAGCCCATCAAGTTGGAGGTAAACACCAGTAGTACTGCTGCGGGTGCTGTTCTCCTCCAGGCAGGTGATGAGGGCCTCGACCACCCCGTGTGCTATTATTCAAAAAAGTTTGTCAAGCATCAATTAGCCTCAGTAACCTTGTGACGGATGCTCTCTCGTGGTCCTAGTTTGTATAATATCCCCTATCGATGTTTTGCCACATGTTCTTTTTGTGTGATTACGTTCCTAATTGTGAACACCTGTGGAGTTCACACTTGTGTGGGGGAATGTTACGTGCCGTAAGGTTTTCTGTGGCTGCATGTGTCTGATTCTGCTCCGCTTACAGACTTGTATCCTCAGCCTGTCCTCCGCCATGCCTCCAGCTTCCTGTCACACCCTCCCTCTGAGCTCCGCACCGTTCCATACTTCCTGGGCCCAGACCTGAAAAGGACTGTGTTCCGACCATTCCCCAGCTCTGATCATTGTTTTGGTTATTGTGCTTTTCTTTGTATTGCCTGTGTATGATTTGGGATTGTTTTGGTTTCCGATTCTCGCCTCGCCCTTTTCTGTACTTTCGCTGTCTTTTGGTTTTGATTATTTGGCTTCCAATCTCTCCACCTGGTTTTTGGTTTACATCTTCGCTCACGCCCTTTGGATACTTTTGCCTTGGCTTGTGTGTGTTCTGTGTGTGTGAGTATTGCTGCATAGCGAGTGACTGCCATTTTCGCTTTGCGAGTGCATGTTGGGTTCTATGTATTTGGTAAGGGAGTCAGGAGAAGTGTTTGTCTTTTGTTTTCCCTTTTCCTTTTGCATGTAGTTTAGATTAGTTGTGGTTTGCGCTCAGTAGTTGGGGTTTTCTTTGTTATTTTGGCCGTGGTCACTCCTGAAGTCTCTTGCACTGGGTTGTTCATTCAGTGTTCCTGTGTGTGTGAATAAAATGTAAAAATTACAAAAAAATACCCCTTTGTCCACTGGTGTTCCCTTATTCCCTTGTCATCCAATTTCCCTTTTCCGTTACTTTCTGTCGGGCTCCAACCCTAGACTGGAGCTTGTAACAGATGAATCTGACGATTCGAGTAATTGCATATATAATATAATATACATTGCAATTGGTGTACACTCAATCACATAGTGAAGGTCTAGGTTTAGGCATGTTTTTGGACAGTCCAAGGACACCGGAGGATCCACCAAAGAAGGAACACAGACCCAGGGTAATCAACATGCAAACTCCACAAACGGAAAGCAGATGTCTGCGGCGGCAGCTGTACCCACCTCACCACTGTGCTGCCCTGACAGGTTTTCACAATGTACGATGTTAATATCGACATGACATTTCATCCAATTCACTCGTACACCACATCTTGTGGCGCATTCATGAGAAATTAAGCAAAAATAAATGAAGAGAGGAAAAAGCAAACAAGAACTGCCTGGTCACGAAAAGACATTCGTCTTCTGCTATATGTAAATATTTTGTATTCCATAGAGATAAGATACTGAGCAGAAGCCAGTAATTTGTCAGCTATGCTTTGTCTCTGCTGGCTCAGCTCAAGGTACCACTAATTTATTTTCCAGACTTTGTTGTTAGATAAGTTCTACGCCTGTTTGGTTATATAGTTAATTTTCAACTCTTTTTCCAGTATTCTTAATCACCAATACGCAATATGTTCACAAAAAATAATTCATATTAATTGGTTATATGGACCATATTATGTAGCAAAGTGATGCATCTAAGTGATGGGGCTAACCTTCATTTTAGCGGCGATTATTTTGGCTTTGCCTACAGGACTGGTAAGTTAAGCAAAATAATTGAAATCAAACTGATGACAAAGACAGGCTAAGGTATGGCATATATCTATGACTAACCTCGCATTATTGGGCGAGTCTGTCAAACCTGAACGTCTTCTTTTAACATCTATTTGCATTGCAGTCCTGCTGTACTGTTATTGAAGATCCTCATTACAATACTGACAGAGGACCGCATTTTCATTTACATTTCAAGTGCTTCCAAGCAAATGATGCTTTTGCTCTTGATTTGTATCCTCATCCTTTATGTGTGGTCATCTTTCTGCCATAGCGCAGAGTAATCGATTAGGAAAAATTTAATCGATGCTTTTAAATAATCCAGTAATCTAGTTTAATCGAGTAGTTGCGACATCTCTCGCGTCCATCTCTAGCGCCAGTTGTCCTTGGACCCCCAGAGATTTCATTTCTCCCTGCTTGGGAGTTTTCGGTTCCTTTCTTCTGTTGTCTTACTGCTTTCCTTCTTTGATTCTTTCTTTCCATCTCCCTCTTTTCCCCATTTCATGTATTATTCTGTATAAAT
Organism: Mormyrus iriodes; assembly: GCA_011763525.2. Classification (NCBI taxonomy): domain Eukaryota; kingdom Metazoa; phylum Chordata; class Actinopteri; order Osteoglossiformes; family Mormyridae; genus Mormyrus; species Mormyrus iriodes. The sequence goes on from JAAGVU020000040.1 coordinate 17,685,532, forward strand.
GATGCAATAATGTATTACAACGCACCCATGCAATGTGCCTTGGGGCAACTCTGTTGTGAAGGGCGCTATATAAAAATAAATCTAATTAAAGTAACACTTCATTTCATTACAAATGTGGATATTATTAGGGATAATTTTCTTACTTTCTAGATTTAGCTGCAAAAACCAAGCAATGTAACCCCCCAAATTCCTTAAATATAATATTGTATATTATCTCATGAAAGTATGCTGTTAAAAGGCTTTATTTATTCTGTAAACAACTTTGCAGTTTTAATTTTTGCTGCTCCTATATCCACTACATCTCTTAGGAAACCATTTCTGCAAAGGACTGATTTCTCAGGTAGACCTGCATCTAATGACATCACTTTCAGCATTTGACACACTAAGCCTGACTGATCTGCTTAGGAGGAGGTTTATTACAAGTCTGTTGCTAAAACTGCTTAGATTATATACAATTTCAGTTTTCTGTGAAATAAAAACATCTTCAATCTTGTCAATGTTTATGAGTTAGCTACCTAACAGAGTCATCCTACTGCATGAAATACCACTCAGTTTAAAGTCTTGAATGTCAGTCCTTCCGTTTTCCGAATACCAGCTTATACGATTAGCATGAAATTATCCCAAGCAAATCCTGCAATGCATAAAACAGGATGTACCTTCGAGAGGAGGACAATCAACACTCTCTCTCACAGACAAAAATTTAGCCACTCACTCCCAGACACAAATGGTCATTTTAAAATTTGTATTAAACCTGAAAACTGTATGTTCTTCATAGGAGATTCTGAAACAACCAAAACATGTTGTTAATTTATTTTTATGTAAAATGTTAAATTTCAGCCAAGGCCACAAAGCGTAAGTACATGGTATGTTTCAGTCACTACAATAGTGGCATTCAACACATATTATTTGGAGTTACTAATGAACTTTAACAGTCTCTTTTTATCTTCCTCTCTTTTTGCATGATATTTGTGGGAACAACTGAAAGAAGAAACCACCACTGGGCAAACTTAAACATGAGGCCACACTCCATACACACAACTGAAAAACTCCAGGATTTAGCATTTACTTAATTTAGGGCCAGTTACCTCTTTATATTAAAAATTCTCCTTTGCCATATCCAGAATAGACAACCATTCCTGTGGTTTCTCAAAAATATCACAGCAAAATGATGGTCAGAAGTCCTGCTGTATACTCAGTTGCGATGACAGTTCTTTTCTGAAACAAACCCAACGACTATGGTAATAGTTGCCACATTCACCTAAAATATTATTACCTGCCGTGAATTATTTGTGCTGGTACGTTCTGATAAATTAGTCAAATAACGATGATGAACAAATTCCAAAACAGTTTCGGATAGTATCTTTTAGTAAGTGGATACTAATAGTGGATACTAGTAGTAAATGGATACTAGCACTCACAAGCACCACATTTAATTAAACAAAACCATAACACACCTGTATTTATGTACGCCTGACAGCTGTAACTTGTAGCCCTTTCACTGCAGCCTCTATACCTGGAGTTAGGTAGTTACTTCTCTCAAGAGAGCAACTATGCAAAATGTCTTTACGCATAAATTACCACAACCATCTAACTTCATCTAATTTCATAAATGATTATTAAATGTGAATGGTACATTCAGTGATCATGCTGCTTAGGTTAAAATTTCTATGCTGCTGCTTTTAACAATTTATTGTTTCAATTATAAAATCCTGACTGGCAGTTTAAGAGTGGAAGATTTTTATAGTCCATATTCACTGGGAGCTGCTGGTTCCAATTCAGTGTCCCAGTCAATTAAACTGCTGTCAAAGGACTAGACTTCTGACCACTTTTCTATTTACAGCCCTAATGATAATAAAGTACTAAATTATAAGACACTGTCCCATTTGCTATCACTAAGCAATAACTGTCAGTGGAAAGTAATGTTTTAAAAAGAGGACTGTAGACGTTACACTAAAAGATATAAAACTGATCTGAATTCATATAAAATTATGATGGGAATTGAGTAACTGTGAACTGGTCAAAAAGAAGTGAAAGCTAGTCACTAAGCAGGCCTTAGACCATATTCCACCACTGATAAGCAAGCCTAGGACTGTACTGCACTATTGTAAAGCAAGACTGCATTCCATGGGTAGCTAAGCAAGCATGAGAGCATAATTCATGACTACTAAACATGCCTGTGTTCCAGTTTTGCTAACCAAAGCTGAGACCTTGTTCTACCATCTTTAAGCAAGCTTGAGATAGTATTCCGTCATGACTATGCAAGTTAAAGACCATATTGCACAAATATTCCACAAATGCTACACGTTCAGACATGCATGCAATTTGGCTTCTGCTTCTAATGTATCATCTGAGCTATAAGTAAGATGAAACAAAAAATGTGTTCAGCAAAACAATATTAGCAATTCTAACACTCAAAGACTGATCCATCCATACTATTTATCCAGTACTGGGTAGTGGTGAGCCTGAAGTATAACCTACGAAGAAGTGGATACCCTGGACTTGACAGTAATCTGTTTCAGGAAACACACAACTACAAACTATGGGTAGGTCTACACAATAAGCCACACTGCCATCTGCTATAAACATTCTTAAACAAAAAACAACAACTGTTTCTTTCAGGCCAAAGTACAAATAACATTTTATTGCAACTACAAAGTGAGGATCTCTCATTTGGCATGAGTGAAGATATATGTATAGTATGATTCATGTTGTTATAACAGGCTGCCTAGTGTTTCTGCTTTGCATTTCCTTAAAGAAAGCCATATACTATAATTATTGTTTTAAGTTAGCTGCTGCCAGTAACTAAATCTAAACTATCCATCCATCCATCTGCTTATCCTGGTCAAGGACACATGCACCACGCTCTTGTCTCGAAAAAAAATGTATTGGGATTTTTGGTATCCCAGAGGATCACAGCATAATATAATTCTACGGGTGTAGCTCAACACAGCATGCCCTCAGAAAGCAGGGATTGCAAGGAAGAATCAGATACTATACTTCCCTCAGGCCTTTGTGTTCATAGTTGATCAGTATATTGAGACATATGATTAGGTGATAATATTCAAAATAATTTTTAAAAAATCACAGTGAATGAAAAGCAAAGGTTTTGCTAATTGAGGGACATCATTCATTCATATAGCAAGAAGATATTGCACTGCTTGAGAAATCACATTTTCTAGTCTGTGAGCACAAAAGACAAGTATTTCTATAGTGCCTTGTTTTGTCGTTCATTTTAAGAATGTTTGATATCCAGAGCTTCACAGATACAAATCAGGAGAATTAGCACCCAACTTTTCCATTTCCAAATTCCATTTTTCTTATCTGAACCATTTAGCATTTTTTCTTTGAAAGGGCCCTATACTTTGGACAAAAAGTGTCCACCCGTCTTCCTCTTACCACTTTACCTCCGATGTGACTTTAAGTCTTCTATGAATTATGGGTAAGCGAAATTGTTCAATTGGTTGGCTCTTTTTGCCAATTATTTTTATCATCACAGCTTATTAAGTCAAAACTCAGAGCACAGTAGACTTCTTAATAGTTATATATTTTTAGATTTATTTTTTGTGAATTTGTTTGTCTTTAAAAAATAGTACTTTTCCTCATAAGATATTATGAAAATAGTCTTTATGATTCATTGTTCATTTCAAAATTATTTCAGTGATTGAAATAGATTTATAAACTGTGGGTTGATGCACATTAAAATCTTCTAGAACTGTTGCCTACTACACTGCTTACACTGGCATGATGCAGTAAACTTTGTAATGCCTTTGTACTTCTACCCTTTGCTCCTGGTTTTCTAATGATGGAAGAAAAGAGGTTAAGAGCATAACACCTGTGCCATGGGGTCATGGACTTCGGTGACAGCTCTCCACATGGTCAAATTGGTTAATTGACAATTAATTTCAGGCCTGAAGTTAAAAACTGCAAACATATGCATATTTATGTACTCAATGTGATCATCTAGATCAGGAATAAGTATATCAGACTGATATGCATATAATAAATGGGTCATAATATTTTGATGTTCAGTAGAACTCACCCTGCCATTCCAAAGCAAACTGATCCTTGACAGAGCTTATGAGCAGGTTAGCGGAGTTGTTTCTGCACACAGCAAGTCCCAAACCACTAGCTACCATGACCATAAAAGTGTGGACTGGGACTCTCCCGACTTCCCTCCACGTTCTGAAGTTGTCACCAAGCCACATCGACTATAAATGCCATCTTAAAGATCAAAACCAAGACTGACATATGATTGAAATGTAAGACATAGATTATGCAACACCACTGGGGATGTGCTGTGCACATAAGCTTGAAAAGTTAACATTTTCTTTTATTTGTTCCCTTCCGATCATCTCGGAAACTGCCAGACACTGAAACCTTGTCTGGAGAGAAGTGCACCTGACAGTGATAAGCTGTCACAGAAAACATGAAGACAAAGAAGACTGGCCTGAAGAAAGACAGGGAGGTTGAGTTTCTTATTTATTGGCAGCGAAGCCCAGGTCAGAATAGGGGGGGATTTTGTTTCATTTAACCACAACCAAATAACTGTAGTGAAACTTCATTTTTTTTCCCACAATTGATTCCACTTGCATTTATTTATTTATATATAAATAAGATTTGGCCAAACCATCTAAAGTTAAATTCTATATTCTTGGTAGTTCAGAGGATTCTTCACATAAAGTACAATATATTTGACAATTTTAAATGTTTATGTTGCATTCTTCTGAGACAACTGAATGTTGAACATTTTCAAAAAATTTTTGTATTTTACAATAGAGAAGCCACTAATATGGTAAATCACTGCATTATGTGAAAAACTGGCTTGATGAAATCTTCCAGTCTATGAAACTTTCCGCCAATCAGAAACAGAGAACTTTGCCACCACAAGGAAGGCAGCTGCAAAGTGCAAAACAAAATAGAATTTATTTTACTTTATCTATGTTATTCCATTAACTTATTGTTATTGCCCATTTAAGATCATTGGACTTTGACCACAACAAAAATGTAATGCATTCTTTTGATGTTCACTGTGCAATCTTATTCTCCATATAGTTTCTATATATTTGGGTATAGATTACATTCCTAAATAGCTGAGGAAGAGATGCACAGATTCTCAGGAAACCTCTGACAGTTCATTAGATGATGAAAACTTGAAGCCTGCTGTGTCCCCCCGATTGTGTAGCAAAGAGGAAGCTGAACCTGTCCAAAGTCCTGAATGTACCATTTTCTACATCTACTCCCAAAATAAGATTTTTCAAATAATCTTTTGAAATTTTTTGAAACTTTTTTTAAATATTCACTTAATCCAAGCCCAAAATTTTGAAAATAAATTACTGATAAAACTGAGCAGGGAAAAAAATGTCTGTTACCCATACTACTAAGTTTACCATTTTCAATGTATGTATTGACACATATTGCATAACTTCCTTCCTATCTAAAAGGTATGCGTTTTTGAGCATGTTTAACAAGCTTAATTTTATGTAAGAATGTGAAGAACATCATAAACTATCAGAATAACTGATGAAAGCTACTTTTAGTCCTGTTTAAGTATGTCATTTTGGATAACTTATACTCTATCTTATGTCGAAACAAACACTATCACACTGCTTTACAAAAACCCGCCTTACTTTAAGCTATTCAAACGCTGGTATCATCCTATAGTGACTACATTTTAATAAACAGATCAATACAGGCTTCTCTTTGATTCTGCTTAAGTGACAATCATCAGCACAGTATTTTAACTTGTGAAGGAAACGTTCAGTCATGAATGTAAACCGGGATCCATAATGAATTAATGAAAGTACTTTAATTGAAAGTAAAACCTGTGCTTGAATGTATAAAGCTTTAGAAGGAGTTATTCATAAGTCATGAATTATTATGAAGACTCCATAAAACACCTTAGAAATAAGTATTTAACATCATCCTTGTACAAATTACAATATAAAAACACACCCACTGAACATAATCAATACGACAGACTAAAGAAATCAATAGCGTCATTATTTCCCTGAAATTGTTTAGCCAAGATACCAACCAGAGCTTTTGATAATAAAACAATCTAACCCTATGACTGTATCACATAGTTGATCCATTCAATACGATAAAGATGTGAATTTTATGAAATCATAAGTTTCAGTAAATCAGTGAATACTGGTCTATAACAGTAAAAGAGGAACCTGCAAGCAGACAGTTCAGCTGATTCAGCTTGCCCTGCTATAAAAATAAAGATGATTTACAGTAAGGCATTAATGTAACAAAAGCAATTAATTCAGGCTAGTCTTTCAGAAGTGATTTAACAGGAAGAAATTAACTCTATATATCATTAAAAAGAAACAAGCAGGCACTTGCCCAACAAATGCGTGCAGAGAAAATTTAAGGCTACACGAAACGTATATTTACTTCAAGACATATTAAAAGAACTATAGTCTCAAATATACACTTGGCATTTGTTACAAAGGTACCAAGAGAACAGCATTAGTACAGTTTGAAATTTGAACCCAGTAAATTAAACACAAAAAACAACAAGGATGCAGTACCACTGGTGCTTGGATGCCTAAATATCTTCAGTTAAAGGCCAGAGGAATACTCAGTACTGAAAAGCATGTGATGATTCAGGCCTACCTTCTGATCAGTGTTGTGTAGTCACTTTGGCATCCATTACAGCATTCGGAATGCACACCCTTTCCAAAACCAAGCACAGAGAGTGATTCCCTTTCTGATCTGAACTAAACTGTAAATGGTGTATGATCCCATTAGGCAATACTGCAAGGTATACAAGTTCTAGCACTAACTACATACTAACCTGATACATCACGGAAGTGTTTAACCCAACAATCCCTGGTCATACTACTCCCTTCCCCCCAAAAAATAAAAAAGATACAGAGTTTTTGGTTAAAAAAGTGACTTTTCTTACCAACACTAAAGTAAAAAACCTAGACTCATGTAAGTACACCACCTTTACTTGCACAATGTACCACTGCTGCATTTACTCTCAAACACTTGCTTAGCCATTCAGCCATCAGAACTGAAAGCTTGCAACCCTGAAATAAAACTTATTTTATATGTAACTCTATATATTAATGTAAGGGATAACCTGGAGACTAATCAAAAAGACAATAATGTTATGCTATGCCTCTCAATATGCTGAAACAATCAACATATTACAAATTTGACTGTATAATGATGTAAAAACATACTGTACTTCACCTTCAATTATGTTATCGTTCAAACAAAATCTAAAAGAACCATCCGCAACACATAGCCGAGGCTGGAAAGATTAATAACTTCCCGAAAAAAATAATACAACCTTGCAACGTCTTCACTACATAAAATTACATTACATATACATATATAGTAGATAACCTGTGAGATGCATATTTATCTAAAAAAAATAAACATTTACAATAGATAGATAGATAGATAAATAGATATTAAAAAAAGAAATGTGTACCTGATCAATATCGCCAACAACTGTTTAAGCCATACATACACATTATATATTAAATTCTTTGCTTAGGACATCTTACTATTAAATATCATGCAACAACAATGAACAATATCAATAATATCAGTAAATGTAATATATTTAGTATGATTTGAATTAAATAATGTGCTATTAATTAAAAGCTTTAGGGTTTAAAGGTAAAAACAAATGAGCTTCCTGTTTTTTTAATACTATCGGATTCACTGAAAAATGTTTAAGTTTAAATTTCACCACTTGGATTTTTCAGCTTGAAGCTGCGAGTTGGAACCCTCCCCCAACTCGCAAATCAACTAAGAAATCCTAAAAATGTACGTTTTAAAAACTGAGACGTGTATTAGGATAATTAACAATAATTCTATATTTACACTTTCACCTACATTGCTGATGACTATACTCAGAAACAGCCAAGAGCAACCCCCCCCCCCCCCCCCCCCCCCCCCCAACACAACCACAACCCCCCCCCACACAAACACCCAACAAACACCATCACCCCCCCCCCCCCCCTCTCCACAAAAAAAACCATTTTCCTCCCTCT
>JAAGVU020000040.1:17693559-17707825 GCA_011763525.2 Mormyrus iriodes
AGCACCCCCCCCCCCCCCCAAACACATAGTTTAGCAAAATCATACCCCAAAAAACTGCAAAAGCTTCAAAATCCTTCTCTCCAGACAGGTACATTTTAAAACAACATTTCTTACTCGTTCCTGGATTGTTTCATTAATATTTGTTTTGTAAATACACTTTAATCGGCACTGTCCTTTGAGATTACCTCGCTTGAACATACAAATGACATTTTGGAATCCTTTTGTCATTAGTTTTAAAAATCGCTTGGATGTGGAAACATGAACCAGCTAAAGAGGGACAGTTTTATGTCTAAAAGGGAATTTGACGGCATCCCATAATAACGTGTCAGTATGACTGAGTGTTTTTTTCTTCAACATCAGCAGTATTCAATACAAATAATGACTGTTGTGTTTATGCTAACTTGATGACCACTAACTGGGGATCTAAACTGAGATTTACACGTTATATACATAATGAGTAAAAAACGGAGATAAGAAAGCAAGCAGCGAAAAAGCCGGTCCGAAATCCCACACGGCATAGAGAAAGCAGTCGTTATCCATTCTGGGACTATGAGAAACAGCGGGGAAGTGCGAGCCGGGAATCCAGCGAGCGGAGCAGACCTTACCCAGGGTGAAAAACGGCAGAGCCGTGTTTTCCAGGTCATCCAAGACAGTGATTTTTCCAGGCACGTCCGTCCTGACAAGTAGCAGAAGCTGAGAGTCCCCCACTCCTCCTCCGGCCAAGCTCCCTGAACCGCCGCTGGTAAAACTGAACTCGTTCTCCCGGAGAACGGGCAAGGTGGACACGGTGACGGTCTTCACCTCACACGGGCTCTCCGCCTCGGGGTCCCTGTCCCTTTTCCCACTGAACAGTCCCGTGCCCCTGCTTCGGCCCATGGTCCCAGTTCGTATCAGCAAGACCCCGAGCAGGACCACTGTATTTAATGTGATCATCATTCGGCTCGCCATCCCGTCGCCTGAGCGCCGCTTTCCCCGCTTTGGGTGAGATCCTTGAACAGCTTACGAGTTTATACTACATCCCCTGCACAGCCGGCGTGTCCGTCCAGGAGGCGGCAGTGCAGGTGAAGTTGGGGCTGCGGGATAGTCGGGATTATGTTCATGTGCGTGCTGAATTAGAGCAGACTGGTGCAAGTGCCGCACCGATACCCAACCCGGCATTAAAGTCCATCTTGCCATATTATATAATCGTATTTATAAATTTTCTTAATTGCGTTGTTTATTTGACAATTTCAATACGGGATGTCAGTATACAGCAGCAGGTGTCCCCCTAAATTGGTCTCCAGATTAAAAAGAAAACTTCTCCAACTGCAAAATACCAGAGTTTTAGTTTACCAGAGTTTTAGTTTACCTGATTAATCTATGCAATGTACGTGAACCCATTTGGCGCGTCCGTCTTTTTTTCACTAACCGTTTATCTAATTATGTGTTTAAAAACAATTCTTCTTATAAGCTTCGTCACTTTGGTTAAGTTTACAAATTTATTTCACTGATATTAATACTGAGATAACAGTAATTACAAATTCAGCTTAAAATATTTATGCTAAAAGCGAACAAACTATAAAATGGTCAGTTCAGAAGAAGGGCTGGGGAAATTAAACGAATTGTAGTTTTCAAAATAAACATAATAATGCCCTGGTATTATTTAATAATAGCAAATGTTTCGCGTCGTTAAACTCTTCGTGTGTAACCAAGTGACTTTATGCATTTGACACGTAGCCTACTAACAAGCAATATGCTGTTTAGCTGTGTATTCACCACATTCAAGGAATAGTTAGGAAAACTATGTTCTTAAATTTTGTTTACCTGTCATTGGTTTCATTTCATTCATATATATATATGCATGTATTTTATTAATTTGACACTACATTTATTTTTATTTGGACAATGCATGTGGTGTATACTGCATTGCAAATCATTAAGTAATGTGATGCTGGGTAGCCGGTCCGCAAGACTGATTATGTTAGGGTGATCAATCCATGTCAGGGGGGACACTTTCATCTACTTCAGGTTTTACAAACTACTTTAAAATTGAAAGGTTCATATTTCTTGGCTAAATATTTGAGTTCTTCTTGTGCTTTGACTGGTTCCTTTGCTTTATTGAAAGACTTATCCAGCTATTTCACATTAACATTAGTGGCACATGCATGATTATAGGAGACTGACCAATCAACACACAGTAAGAACTCGGTACTAAAGTGAAATCCAGATCCCTTTAATTGAAATGGTAGTTTACAAATACTGTCCTAGCTCAAAGTGTCCTCCTGACATGGATTACCTGGTTACCCTAAATTATGCAGGCTATGGGCATGTCATGCGTGGTGGCGTTCATATATGAAATTGGGCCATCACTGTGAGCTTTTGTGTATTTTGTTGTAAATATTACTTGTTGTAGCTCTGTACTGTTTCACTGAGAAGTCAATGTGTTTTCTTTAGCACCTACCTTGTTAATGAAATTGACAATCAAATCCATCAGCTTTGCCATCTGAGAACCTCAATATGCTGTGAGGAAGAGACAGTTGCAGACTAGAGAGGCAGCCCAGAAACTGAGCAACTGTGCCTTCCCAGGGTGACTCGAGTTAGTGTGCTGTGTTGCCAATACCAGACAGCTTGACCACTTCAATGGAAAGGAGCCTCTGGTGCCCTACCTTGCTCGCAATGGTTGATTCTCCTTGGAGAAGATTGTCCACTTGGTTCTGGTACTGCAAAGGGTGCTGACGCTTTGATGGAAGCAGGGTGAGTTGAAGTGAGTCTGTCTCCACCAGCAACCACCACCACCAGCCACGCCGTACTGCCTGCCACAAAGTAGGGATAGGCAATACCACTGATTTTCCGGAGGTGCCGCACCTGCACAAACTGGAGATGCGCAGCCCACCCTTCTACTAACTCACTGGTCACCAAACTTTAGGTTGCAGCAGAAGATTGGGGTGATTGGCATGGCGGGAGTCATCAAATGCACGCAATGCATGCAGACTTGGGCAGGAATTTAGCATTGTGGACCCAATTTGGGTCCAAAGTGCCTTTTGCAAAAAGTGGCAGTCACTCAAGCTAGATGGTCGTGGCAGGGGACCAGGGGAGATCCTCAAACCTTTCCAAAGTCATCTACCACTTGTGGCTGTCTGAGTGATGAAAGATTGTGGTTCTACACAGGAATTGTCTGGCCCCATATCGCCCCCCGGCTCGACCTGATCCCCCTGAAGCAGCTGCGGACAAGGGTGAGGGCAATGTGATGCTGGGGGACTGGTTAGCAAGGCCTCCAGCGTGCCATTTGTGGCGCTGTTCATATATGTAATTGTGCTATTAATGTGTGTTTTTTGCATGTGCATGTGTTTTCTTTAGCATGTACCCTGAGTATGAGTGGTGTCGATTGGTGGCTTCCCTGCCTGTGCTGCTGTTGGTTGTCTCTGGCAGTGCACTCTCAATGAAGGGGGGACTTCCATTTCTTTCATAAAACACTATTTGTGTATTATGAAAGCATGACCCACAACCCATTCTCTGCTTCAGTAATACAGTTATGTATATCATATTACACTATTCTTATACAAGTGAAACTCAGAAGAAAAATTATATATATCCTTGAAAGTTCTGTAAGGAGGATGGCATACACTTGATATCAGAAGAAATGTTTCAGTGGAATTTTATTTCTCCAATCTGTTTATGAGGCCAGCATAAATTTGAAATATTTTCTGTTTTCATCCCACATTCATATTAAGACGTCTACTCTCCAGTGGCCCTTCTCCTGGCCTTTGACTGAAAGCTGTGACATGGTTAACCTAGCAGCTTAAGAGAAGGTGAGGGATTATCTTAGCAAGGATGTTTCGAGGACTCTAAAGCACTCCAAATAGCCAATAAGAGTGCCTTTATAAGCCCCACAGCAAGTCATACGATATTTATTGATCTAGAGATGGTAATTGAATGCCCTTTCAAGAATGTCTGCTTATCACCCAAAATGTAATTTGAAACCACCTAGGTAACAGTGAACAGTAGTAATAAAGGCATCATATCAGTGATTCTCTCACTGTTTGTACACTGTTGTCTTAGAATTTCCATTTAGTGCATGTACAATGTTTATACCATAAAGGAACCAAATATTTCTCATGAGAAACGTATCCTTCCAAATGATGTCCATGAACATTTCTAAAACTTTTACGTACTCAGGTAGATTGAAGCAATCCAAATGCAGGGTTGGATCTGGGATGAAGGTTGGGCAGCCAGTTAAAGTATGATGGACAGGCAGCTAAAAGAGAGAAGTATGAAAGGGAAAACTGAGTTCACTGAACTCCTATTTGAAACTGAGTAAAAGTTATTGTTCAATTGAATTAAGTTTTGTTTCCATTTTAATACAATTTACATTCACCCCTTTACATTCAGGAGGGTTAGAGGTGGAAGATCCCGAAAAATGTGAAAATTTGTGAAAAATGTTTGACCTTCCACCAGTCCCTGGACCACCCCAGCCATCCTGGTCAAGAAGAAGGATGGACAGTGGCGATTTTGTGTGGATTACCGCTAGTTAAATGCATTCATCAAATAGGACTCTTACCCCCTGCCATGATTGATGATGCACTAGAAATGATATAGCAAACTCACACAGGTTTAGTTTGTTGCACTTGCGTCGTGGATACTGGCAGGTGAAGCTGGCACTTGAGGCTAGGGAGAAGATGACATTCACCCTGGGGAGAGGTCTATGGCACTTCCGCGTTCTCCCCTTTAGACTGCAATGCCCCCACTATGTTGTAGTGGAGAGGATGATGGAGAGGATGCTGCTGGGGATCCCCAAGAGCCACTGCACTGTCTACCTGGACGACCTGCTGGTCCACCCGTCTGGCTTCAACAATGCAGCAGATAACCTGTGAGAAGTCTTTATCGCCTCAGCCACACCAACCTGCGCTTGATCCCAGCCAAGTAAAAGTGTGAGAAGTCTTTAGAAGTTTGTCTGTGCAGCAGTGTAAATATATTCTTTGTGATAGGTATTCAATTTTGCATGATGTTGAGAACAGGAGTAAAGCATGTCAAAGCCTTAATACGTTATTATGCCTCATTGCAATAGTTCCCTTCTTCCTCTGTTGACTTTCAAATCACAATTGGTCTATCCTGGAATTCTTCAAATAATCATTGTTAACAAGAATAATAGCATATCCTTTGCATTTACATGCAGTCTCTGAAGGTAGACCCTTTTTATCCATCCATCTATTTTCTGCCGCTTACCTGGGTTTGGGTCGGTGGAGAACATGCAATTTTATGAAAGCTATACTGATTGATTATGGCTGTGATCTATTTAGATCTTATACTGCACTTCATTAATTCTGCAAATGATCCCATGTTTTTTTTATATTATGTTTAACATTAATTGCATTTGTTCATTGCTTAGGTTATTTCTGAGGTATATTTCATTTATTCAAAAAACATGCCTCCATTGATTTTCCAAATAATTATACAGAACAAGGTGATGGTATTTTTTGGCAAGATGGTGAGGTGTCATTCCATACAATCATACTAATTGCCGTAAATTTTTGCAATTGTAAGATATTTAGCAACAGAAATACTTCTGTCCTGCTAGGTTTAGAGAACACATTTTTAATCTGTGACCCCCAGAATGTACAGTTTGATACTATGCTATAATCCATGACAAAAATATCTCATAATAGTTAATAAGATAGTAAAAAAAAAAGGTGGGGATTGCATTTAAGCCCATCACATAATGATTACTCATCACATTTTCAACTATACAGTTTCAATTAACATGTAAAATTATAGATTTACTATAGAATCCAACTATAATACTTCTAGAGCACTTTTCTCTTCCACGGATACAACACACTTGCCCCACACTGATTTAGCAACCTTTTGGTCTTAGTTTTAATAATTCTCTGACTATACCAGAAAATCGTATGGTCTGTCATCTGTCACCTGCTAGACTTCAATGTAATTTATCAAAGCACTTTGTATATTTTGCTAAATATCTTTTATTTGTTAATGAAATATTTGATTGACTTGGTGTAAACATTTAAGCCTAGTACTTTCTCATTATAAACATTTAACATCTGTGTATGTGTAAATCTCACTGTGGAATAGGTGATGTACAATAAATTATGGATGTACATTTCTACCAACTACTCTCCACCTCTTATAATTGCTGGGGCATGTTTCTCAGTATCTATATATAATAAGCCTCTATAGAAGCCTTCATTTTCAGAATGCATCATGTTTAGGATATCCATACTGTTCTCAAATCATTTATGAGTGTAAAATACCACATTACAATACATTTACAGTGTAACTTCATTTGAACAGCTTCTGTTAAGTGAACCTTAACATCTCATCTTTAGTACATTATGGTTATAATATCCTCTGGTATTAGTGCTTATGGAAAACAGAATTGTCCGTGTGTAGTATAGGGATTCTACAGTCATGTATCCATCTACCAGCTGCTTACCCAGTATAGGGTTATAGCGGGCTGGAGTCTTTCCCAGTAAACACAGAGCACAAGGAAGAGGACACCCTTGACCAAGATTCGATTCAATTAAATTTGTTTTTATATAGCACCTTTCATGTGTTGTGAGACATTACAGCATCATTAAGAGACAGTAATACAAAAACAGGAGAAAGGAAGGAAAGAAGGAAAGCAAGAAAAAGCCAGATGACAATGGATGAGAGGAACCGAAAACTCCCAAGTAGGGAAAAAAAAATAACATTATTGAGAAATGAAAGAGTGGGCTTACTTGCTAAAAGCAAGATGTAAGCTTTGGGCAAAGCCGAAGCCCATCAATGAGCCAGTTCTCCATGCCAGTCTGTGTAGGGGGGCATATTTAAGTCCACACCCATGATGTTACAGTTCATAAGTCACTTCCACAAGTTACCCTTCCATGGGACTGAACCGGGACTCCAGCTGAGATGGTGCCCGCCCTGAGCATCATCCAGACATGTAGGAAGGGAGAGAGCATGCGTCGTCAGAATATGCATTGACACATTAATGTACAAGTATAGCAGATAAAAATGGCATGAACAGCAGCCATAGTTGAAGTAATTCTGTTAAGTAGGCAGGTGGCTAGACCTTAAAGTTCCTTATATTTAAGTAGGAGAACTATTGAGTCAGTTCTGAACCTAACTGGAAAACAGTGCAGGGAACTAAGATCAGGGGTTATGTGTTCAAACTTCCTGCTCCTGGTGACATTCAGTCACAGTCTGGGTAATTGTGAGTTACCAATTCACTTAGCCACCTGTTTTATGACTGCAGGAACAAACCAGAGTACCTGGAGAGAACCCACACAGCACAGGGAGAACAGTTAAACCCCACACACATAGACTGGAACCTCCCAACTTTGGAGGTGTAAGGAAACATTATATGACAACAAGATAGATATATTTTGTAAAGTTTAAATGGAAACTTAAACACACCTAGAAACAGAAAAATATTGATTAATAAAAGAAGAAGATAAGCGCCGGCCATAAGGTTTGAATGCTACATAAAAAATTAAAATGCTACTTGCTACCTGTAGGCTGGATCTTAAAATGCCACCCTCCAATTAGATATAGTTCAGCGTTATTAATTAAATAGTCTACTAGAAGCAGACTGGCCATTCCCATGGGAACCTGGAATCATCACAATCCAATTGCTTGGTATTGTTCTACCTTGCAGTTTTTTTTTAGGTTTTTAAATTGAATACATGAAAGAAAAAATGTATATATTGTTATAATTACTACTGAATTGTAGCATGTGAGACAATAAGTAAAATAGTGAGATAAGTTGCTATGGTCAGGAATCAGGGTCAGTACTTGGGGCGGGAGGATTCTATGGATAATAATGTTTCATTGATAAAACATACACAGATTCCGATGCTAACTTTGTACAGAAACACCGACATGGTGTTTGTATGTCAGTGAAGTTGGAAAATTTCTCAATGAAAAAGTACATAAAGCAGAGCCCTTGTATAGTAATAAAAGGTACATAAGCCAGGAATCAGATACAGCTAGAGACTGCAATAAGTGAGAATTCTATCATAAAATATGCATGAATTCTGATTTTTTAAAAAAGAAACATTCTGTATGGATTATTAAGGAGCAGCACTTATGTATGTACTCATGCAGTAAGATATGCTTAATTTGTCGCTGTGTTGCAAATAAATGTCTAAAAAAATTGCTTTGCATTCAACTGTACAAAATTAATACATTTAAATGTATGATTAAGCCATAATAACATACTCATTGTTTTAGTCTGATCCAACACTGCACTACTTATTGAATTCCTAAAAAAAGCACATTATTGAAAAACATACAGTAACAGTAATCTTTCTCTTAGAACTGTCTCAATATTCCCTGATACCATATCCTATATTTATCTGATACTTTGTCTGAAGTTACTTATAGTAGAGGGAAGTGTTACAATTTATGTATGCTGTCTGAGAAGTGAGCCCACAAGTTATTTATTTTCTGTGCAACACTCTACTTGCTGAGCTGCAGGATCCCTGCCTTGGCCAAATGATAAACACACCTGTAGCATAGGCCTTGATTAGGCCTTTCTGAATTACAACCTTTGTGAGGCATTGAACTTGGTCCTTGCTGAACTAGGATGAGTTGGTGTGCTTCTGGTTGACCAGTACTGGTTTATAGAATCTACCCTCGGCTATGATTTGGATTTGGTATACACATTGCTCTGAATTGTTTCTGTATTTGACCTGTGTTTCTTGGATTACTATTTGTGCCTTTTCTCCCAGAGTACAATTCATTAAACCTGCTAACTGTGCACTTGGATCTCAGACCTTCATTACAAATTGCTCTGGGACTGGTGTTACATGACTTTGCTGTTCACATACAAGGTGCTCCACGGCTCTTCAAACATTTCTTGCTAACAAGCTTGTGAAGTACACCTCGTACCTGCAATGGAGCTCCTCTATTTTTGGTTCAATTTCCTGGAATCAGCTTTTCTGCAGTGACCTCCAAAGTTATGAAACCCCCTTCTCTGAACATTAAGTTAATGGTTCTGCCTACAAAAACCCCTCTGAACCTAGGTTGTTTAAATTGCCTTTGCTTAGTTCAATATGCAGTGCCAAGAAAAGTGATGCAATGCAGCCATTTCAAGAGACAATGTTTACCATGTGGTAAAATTTTAGTCACTTAATGCTCTAGAATATTCAACAAGAGCGTATATACGCATTCTCTACTCCATTACAAAGTAAGTCATATTATTTAACGACCTTGTTCTCCCCCCTTTGTAGAATATGCATTACCTTCCAACAGCAAGATCAAACCACTACTAGAGTACAAAGCAGTACACAACACACATTAGGCACTTTAACAATATTTGAATTATCTAGACAGGCTCACAGTAACCGCAGAGTGAATACTCATTCACATTTTCTTCAGTCAATATTCCACAGACAGTTTTATTAATTTCACTTCAACGGGGTTATGGGTTTGACTGACACCCCAACATCATGTCAGTGTACGGTCTCCTTGTGTTTGCATGGTTTTCCTCCACACTGCCATGGATGGATGGCTAATAATAATAATAATAACAATAATAATATTGTTAATATATGATTCAAATCAGAAGCAATAATTAAAAACATTAGGCATGCCAAAAATTACTTTTATGAAGGGTGGTGGATGTTCAAAAGAAATGGATGATAAAAATCATGACAGGGACTGTTGATTTTGACATGCAGGTGAATGCCATCAAACTATTTCCATGCATTTACCCTGCTAACAAACACATTCTGAGTCATATCTAATAATATTCAGAACCGCAAAAAGGAACTGTTGTTTCATTTCAAAATAGTTTGTTGAATTACTTAATAAATAATTGAATTAATTAATTGATAGACAAATGATGAATGAATGAATGAATGAATGAATAAGTGAAATCCTAAAGCGCCACTTCTGCTGTTATTCTGCTGCTATTGTAATAAATGGCAGATGAAGATTGTGAATGCAGTGAGCCTTATAATGATCTATATTATTTAATAACTATCAGGTTACCCAGTGGCTTTGCTCACTGAGTGCAAGGGAAAAAAATAAATTGCAGTGTTTATAAAATAATAATTGTTAATTACCAATTTTATTTTTCAACAAATAAGAGCATTTACAATAACATAGAAATCAATATTGCGATATCAATAGGCAATTGAGTACTACTGCAGTGCTTTCGGGTACACTACATTTTTTGTTTGTCCATTAGGTGCATAAAAGTTTTTTGGTGTACCCACCCGAGAACAGAAAGCCCGATATAAAAATGGCATCCACAAACGAAGTGATTAGCTCCCGTCATGTACACCGTTTTCATATAAAATGTAAGCGCTACTTACGCTGTTTCCGGTCATACGCACGTCGTGTATTATAATACGTTCTGTGGTCATACGTAATTTCCATTTCAAACGCCATCCATCCATCCATCCATCATCTTCCGCTTATCCGAGGTCGGGTCGCGGGGGCAGCTGCCTCAGCAGGGAAACCCAGACTTCCAGACTTTGCATTTCAAACGCAAAAAGAATTTTATATATTTAGATAATATGATATTATCCATCCATCCATCCATCCATTATCTCCCGCTTGATCCGAGGTCGGGTATTCAGGACAATATTTGGGGTGGAGGTAAAATATCATTATATCAGATTATGTTTTATCCATTATCCTTTAACATCAAGCATTGCTTTTATTCTTCAATTTTTGCCACTTTCTCCCACAATAAACCATGTTTATTATTATTATTTTTGAGACATTGATAACTGAAATTGTTCTTTGTCACAAAAGTTGTTCTCCTGTTTTTTTTCAGCTTCTGGACAGAAGACTGCCTGCTGCATCAACTCAACCTCACAAGAACCACACATGTATGAAAACAAAATCCAAAACTTTGTCAAACATCTCCAAATAAATACATATTTTGAACGTTATTTAAAAAGTCTAAGTGATTAAGGGTGATTTACGCGTCATTCAACGAGACTCAGCATATCAATACTCTTGATTGCAGACCGTCGGGTTCAGCCTTATGCTAAGATAGTCTTTTTTTTAGTCACTCTCCAACCAATAATCAACCATAATCCGCAAATAAATTTCATAGAGATGAATGGATGGATTTCACAGAGTGGATTAGTTGAGATAATAAGCTTTGCATAAGCTCACTTGATGATCAAAGATGTGAATCTGTTTACATATCTGATAAGGACCCAGAGGTCTGGTAAGGAGATGAACCAAGAATTTAAGTAAATGCTAATTCTTTGCCTGTTCTGTGTAGTGAGCAAGGAGGCACAGGAGATGTGGATATATAGGAAGTCCCAGTAGGGGTAGGGTTTATATAGGAATATGGGTAAGATGGATACGGGAAGGATGTAGGTTCTATGCGAGTGGGCGTTCATATGTCTCTTGGCTTTGGGTTTGGGGGCCCCTCAGGGTGACCATCCTTGGTGCAATCTTCTGAGCAGGTGTCAGCAGCTGGTTTACCCTTGGCTTTCTCCCTGAGCTTCACCCCAACACAGGCTTTCAGCTTCACTTGGGTGGACAATCCCAGCCGCTGCTCGGGGTAATTAGCTGTCAGACACCTTGTTAGCCCTCCTCATGTGTGGTTTCCGGGTATCCGGGAGGAGCTTGCTGCTGCTGTCCGCTGGCATGCTGCTGCACGGATAGGAGTCTCTGCATCACGACGCTGCTGGTAACATTTAAAGACAAGCTTAACGCACTCTTAACTATGACTATTCTGTATTGCAGGTACATAAAATCATATGCAAGAAAATTTCACACATCACAGCTACATTGCTGTACAACTCAGCTTCAGATAGAGTCTGTAGAACATGTAAAACTGGATACACTCAAAGGTATGAATGACAGACCATTATGTAAATGTAAAGCATGAGTGTTAATAGTTTTCAATATATACGTTCATATGCTGACAGAGAAATATGTGTGTATGTAGATGTGTGGGATATGTGTGGATGAAGCCCTTTAAAAAACATATATAAGAAACAGTAACTAACAGCCTCCCACTCAGGTCCAGGGGCATCATAATGGAATCACAGAATCCCTGATTTTCTACAAAACACTGCCATCATCTGTTTTCCCAGGAAAATGCTCAAAACCTCCCCCTTTCAGCAGATTAAAAAAGAAAGAGGTCGTAGCTTTATCGTGCTATTGTCAGCTAATATAAATGTTTTCTTTAAATTTAGAAATTCTGGATACATTTGTGTTTGCAAGAAGAAAAAAAAATATATCAAGAATTATTTGGTTTAAACTCTATATGAAGAGTTACAGCAGTGAGCATATTCATGATAATATGTGACTAAGTCACATTATTAAACAGATTCCTGGTAAAAAAAAAAAAAAATGTTAGTGATCACTAAATTTGTGTGCATGTGTATTTACAAATGAATGGTATGAGTTAAATATAACGTGAAAATCCTTATTGATTGGATCATGTATAACTTGCATAGTGATTATATAATATACTATATAATTGAAATATTAGAAAACATACACAGTATAGTCTTTGACATTAAAAAACTTTTAAAAACAATATAACTCAACTATGTATGTCATACTGAATAACAACAACAACAACAACAATAATATTAAGCAATATTTAAATATTAATAAATTATCTTCACCTTATATATCCACTTCTGCAAAATCAAACATTGTTCTTTTTATGAGCCAGTAATAATGTGTAAATATGGTTAGTTATATAAACCAAAATTGTCTCACAATGTCATGCACAAGTGCTCCAATCAGTAATTCCCACTACCAAACCTCTGTAGTGCTGGGATCATTTTTACCTCAGCCATCAGCAATGTGTAGCTCTCATTGCATCAGAATTATCATCACACAACAAGCAGTTTTAGATGAAAATATGTAAAATACAGTAAACACTAAAAATAATGATGGACACAGAATTCAGATATAAATACTAACATAGCAGCAATGGGGTGGGAATAGAATAAGTAGTCCCGTCATTGTGGATAGGAATTTGGGTGCACAGCAGCATCTTACAAGCTTGCAAGAAACACTGACTCATCACTTTTTAACAAAGCAGAATAGTTTCCTCCCAACAGAGCATGATGGCACACCTTGTTATTATGGCAGTGCTATGTGCAAGTGGATGGAAGATCTTTGACCACTCAGATCACTGAGGACGGCTTCTCACACACCTGGGCTCATATAAAATCTTTAGCGTACCAACTGTGGGACCTTCTTGTGACATGATTCCTGCCTTTAGCAATAGCAATCTAATGTTCTAATCATAGTGCAGTATAAAACTTTGCACCTGGATCTGCAAAGTGACTGATGTCAGTGGCAGACACCTGGCTTCTGAAGTGTATGACTGTGTTTTACAGTGCTAATAAAGATACTATCTATGAAAAGCCTAAACCAACTTGCATGAACTTGTAATGTAATAAAGTAATAGCCTGTGGCTTTCATCAGCCTCCGTGACAGAGCCTGCCTTTGAGAGAATACAAGCCAAGGGAACAGACAGTAATAATTCCCTACACAATTCAGTTAAACACAGCTGTTACAAGTACAGCACTCTACTTCAGTTTCTATTTTTTACTATGAAAATCACAAGTGAATTTGGCATTTGTTAGCCTGTCCATTCCTTGTTAATTTGTGTCTATAGCAAAAGTGTCACCATATCAATTGCTCATCTTGCTCTTCAGTTCTTATGCACATCCATCCATCCATCAATCCATCCATCCATTTTCTGTAACCACTTGTCCGATTCAGGGTTGCAGGGTGTCCGAAGCCAATCCCAGAGGCAGGGAACAAGCCAGAATTGGGCACCAAACCATTGCAGCCATAAGTAGCGCTAGTTGGGAAAACATTTAGTGCAAAAATATCTGTGGTGGAAGAGGAAGCATTTAAAACATTTTAACTGCTGCTAGCACAAAAAATGTAGTTGGAGATAAAGTTCTGATTGAATAAAACCACTATAGTGCTTGTGACCATTGTGAATGAAAAAGTTTTAACTTGCTTGTACTTTAGTGTTACACGATTTTTAAAGAAATTTGTGCCATCATTTACATTTATTAGTGACAGTGTTGCATGTACAAGTCAAAATAATTATTTAATACATAACATATACTTTATTTTTAAAACAGATTAATTGAATTATAAAATGAATACAGAATGGGTTTAATGAGAGCATTAGATCCATCATCCATCATCCATCATCTACCGCTTTATCCGAGGTTGGGTCGTGGGGTTAGCTGCCTCAGCAGGGAAACCCAGACTTCCCTCTCCCCGGCCACTTCGTCCAGCTCGTCTGGGGGAATCCCGAGGCGTTCCCAGG
>JAAGVU020000040.1:17712145-17740068 GCA_011763525.2 Mormyrus iriodes
CCAGACTTTGTTGGAATCTGTCGGCGGCATATTTTGCAAACTGGCTTTATCTGTGTTTTGTCCGTTCGGAGATAGCCGAACCACTTCCATACTTTGGGTGACGTATGCCCTTTTTTCGGTATTATCTCCTTCTGTGCAATTAACACATTCTTCTCCTCCGCTTCACTTTGAAGTGCATCTGTGCTCCCCGACATCTTTTTTTTCCCCAAACACACGACCACGACGCTGTTGTTTACATCATTGACTTTTTAATGGGGACGGGTAAATTTGCAGGGTCGTCGGTGATTGGTTTTTGCGCTGGCATTCAGCCAAGCCTACATGGCGCTGCCAGTCTCAGCGCACAATCTGAAATGGAGCAAACAGGTCTGATAAAATTTTATAGCCTACGTTCATCATCGTTATCGTCCTTCTTTTTTATCGAAAAAATCGAGATTGTTTTATTGCCCAGCACTAGGATAGAATGATACTTGAAAAGGCTTTTCCAAGGGTTGCCAAATGTGTCAATATTTCCTGGCTTACGGTGACATTTTATTTCAGATTTATGAATTTATTATAGATTAACACACACACACACACACACACACACACACACACACAAATTACCACTATAATACTACTACTAACATAAATGGAAAATATTGAAAATAAGTTGAGATTAACTTTATTGACCACAGGGGAAAATTCTTGAATTGTTAATTATTATTCTTTTTTCTTAATTGTTGCACTTTGCACCCCATTTTTTCTCATCTGTTTTTTCCACATTTTCCTTCCAGAGCATCAACAAGCACTAAGATGGCATGACCAGAAACAATACAGCTCCAACTGAAAGCCATGCCAGCACAAACACCCTGGGAGAAGATTAGCATCACCCATCAATGAAACGAACATGTAAGCTTGCCTTCACCCTGCCTTGTCTGGATGCTTTGCAATATTCATTTTAGAACAGAAGTTCATTTTAGAACAGAAGGCAGATTCGTGTGAAGTTCATTGGATTCATGATGACACTTTTAGGCATAAATTATCTCTCTCACTCAAGTGAACTTCAGTAATTGAACCAAGTAATTTGCTAGTCATCAGTGGAACTAAAATAAGCAGCAGTGAAATTCACATAATGAGCAACTTTTTTTCCTGCTCATCCTGCCTTTGTGCTGGACCAGAATCACATGTAGAACAATGGGCTGCACTCAACAGGATCTGTTCTTCATTTTCTTATGCAAACATGACATCACATTTGTTTTTAATATGATAACTCCTTCAGAATCTTTTAGCAGGACATGCTGTTTTATGTCTGTGATACAGCATGCCAGTCTATTTCTTGAATTTCTGCATGAACAAAACGTTCGTCATTCAGGTTATATTTCATTTTGTTTCTTTCAACTTTTCTTTTTGCTACTGAGTTTTTTTTATTATTTTAATATCCTGAGCATGTATTTCCGTCAAATTCTCAAGTATTTTGCCTATGCCTATGCTTAAATGCTGTGCTTAAAAGTTTTAATGTCTTTTGTAATTAAATAGGGAGAAGCCATGTTTTTAACAGCAATAAGTTTTTAACAAGTATTTTTATTCTCTCAAACATCATGTAAAGCGCTTAGGGGCGACACTGTTGTGAAAGGCGCTATATAAAAATAAATTGAATTGAACTGAACAGCACACAAAGGGAATTTCTCTCTCATTACCACATCACACAACAAAGCCACCGTGAACCCGGCAATCCGAGGAACACAGAACTCTATCTGCATGCTTCACCTAAATGGGCAAGTAGGGCGATTATTTTACCTGAACCGTAGTTATATCAATTACACGACACAGATGTCATAAAGCCTTCAGTAAACCTACAGAGATGCATTTCAACAAGACAGATCCCTTTTTTTCTGATCTTAAAAAAACTACCAAGTACTGATACTAAAAACAAATTGCAGGAAAACATAATGCTTGATATGGACAAATATTATGCATTTTGATCAGTATGTGTTTTTGATCATTTAATCCTTAATCTGATCATATGGATGCACATGCACTTCACTGCTGAGCAAACTGCTGTGGGAAGTCCTAATCCTCCAGACAGAAGACAAACAATGAGCAATGAGTCTAGTCGCTAATATACTTTAGAACTTAGTTTCACTGCTGTTGAGTTCTGACATTACTCACTGGATAGCACAGTGAGAAGGACATGTCCCAGTATATTATGCACAATAGCACAAAAAAATGAAAAGCAAGCATTTCAATAACTTGTGGTGCAGTGACAGGACATTGTCCTGTAAAATTGGTGCTGTCCTTCGGATGAGACATAAAACCGAGGTCCTGACTCTCTGAGGTCATAAAAGATCCCTTGGCATCTTATTGAAAGAATAGGGGTGGTACCCCAGTGTGCTGGCTAAAATTGTCCACTGTGCCCCACAGTGTACTGGCACAGAATGAATGCTGATGCATCATCCAGGTGGGTGCTACAACGTGTTGGTGATTGAGGTGGCTCCCCATTGGTTCTGTAAAGCGCTTTGAGTGTCATGAAAGTGCTATATAAATGTAGCATTCATTTATCAGTTAATCTGTTTGTTTAATTTATTTTAAAAATGTGATATGCGTAAGATATGCAATTTAGACACAAATTATGAAGCTGAAAACCTATCTGTTATTACAAGTAGAGGATGGCACAAAAAGTGACAAGGTGAAAGAATTTAACTTCACAGTATACAACAGGCTGAAAAATAATATAATATTAATGTCTTCCTGTGCACTAGGTGGCGCTGTTTGTGTGAGAGTGTTGGTGTGCCATGATTTTGAGCAGCGTGCATATGTTAACTGTGCAAACATGGTAAACATGTTGGGGGTTTGTAAGCATACCATTTTAAAACTTTGTTGTTAATTTGGTGCCTCATGTTCAGTCAAATATAAATCATTCACATTTTGTTTTGCTGTGGAGAGAAAAAGTTTAATATTTCAATAGCAGGATTTTTCAAGATGACAAGATGACAAGAAAAGATGAAAAATATAATCATTATTCAGACAAGGCCATTTAGAAGAAACCTTTAATTGCATATTCCTAAATAACAGTTTCTGCTCACATTGTGGTTTCACAATATGTGTACTAATTTACCCAAAGCTTTTAGGGTTATGAGCTAATTTCATGTGTAACAAAATAGTCCCTCAAGAGTTACAATTCCGGCACTAGGCTCTTAGAAATACACCAAACATCCAAGGAATACAGTAAATTAATGTTTACTTCTGTGAACTCCTTGCCAGCGTAGTTTGTCACCATGCTTTAAAGATCTTATTAGATCTCCCACTGAACCACAGTGCCGCCAACACTGATTTGTGTGGACTGCAAAATTTGTCCCTCTTATCAGATTATGAACAATGCACTTTGAAGGTAAACACCATTACAATACATGTTAAGAAATCTTATGAATGTGCACCTTTCTCTGAAAGACATTAGTATTTCAAGCCTGTATTTCACCCACTACACAGTATTTCCTTCAGTTTAATGGGTAATAGCTCCAGTTTACTCTGCAATTTACTGGAATACACTAAATGATAGAGTGAAACAGCTTCAATGAAATAAGTTCAAAGCTTTAAGCAGAAATGGGGAAGATATTTGAAGAGATAGCAATGGGATCATTTTTTTCACTACATATAATGAAGTCATTAGTGAACTTGTACTGAAGTTTATCAGTGATTTCTGTCAGTTAGGGAACAAATATACAAAAACTCATAAAGGAAACCTAGTCCACCTCAGAATGCTCAGTGACATAAAAACAAACATTCTCATAAACATTAAAAAATAACCATGCAGGATAACTAACGCAAACCTATCCTGAAACCAAAATTTTACTGGCAAGAGGTTAATTGGAGGGTTGAAGGCTGTATGTTCTGTGCAAAGGTAAGAGTATCCTTTAATTCTCACTTACGGCCTTCAAAATGATATCACAGTACCCCATCCTTCCTGCTGATTGAAAAATAAGGATAGAGGCATGAAACCGGACACTTTAAGTGCTGACATGAATTTAAGTTACCTTAGATTGCACCCATAGCTTGAATATAGTTTAGCATAGTGGCCCAGCTTAGTTGAGATTCTATTAGCATTGCTTCTATAGACAGATTTGAGTGATTGCATCAGTGAATCATAATTAATTTCAGTTAATTAAGAATGACCTTAAGCCACATTAATCATTGCCATTGTAACCCCTTAATATTATCCTTAGTAATATCCAGAATGTGCAACTTCTAAATGAGTGCATTTAACTTTAGTTGGTTTAAAATTAAACATACAGATAGGTAGAACAATAAAAGAAGTTATCTAGCTGGTTATATGCTTATTGAATATGAGAGTACACACTAGGAAACAGGGGTGGAATAGTAACGCAGTGGTTGGCACAGTTGCCTCAGACCTCTGAGAGCTGGATTCAATTGGAGCATGTGGAGTATGTTTTCCATCATCATCATCATCATTATCATCATCATCATCATCATCATCATCGTGGGATTTCCACTAGGTTCTCTGGTTTCCAACACTATTCATAAACATGCTGCGGTGAATTGGAGTTGCCAAATTATCCATATGTGTGAATGTGCCCATAGGCTCCAGACTCCCCATGACCCTGAACAGGACAAGTGGTTACTGGACATGGATGGACACTAGGACTCACTACATATTTCATCTTCATGTTTTTAGCATATGTGTATTCACATTGATGTTCTTCTTCTGCATGGCATGTTTAGATCAAATTTCTTCATAGAAACAATGTTTCACTTTGTAGAACTTGAACCCTGCTATCGTACAGCCTAGAGAAATGGGCCATTTATGGTCCTGCTTTCATCATCACCTCATTTGGTGAGAACACAGAATGGTCACAGCAAATATCAGCATGAAGACCCTAAGTGAAGCAATGTTTGGACATCTCACATGAAAGAACGCTACAGTAAGAAAAGGAGAAAGGGATGATGGTGGTAGCAATCACTGAGACAGAGGGTTGTAGCAAACAGAATTGAAACAACAGAAAGATGGAGGAGGGGGCTGAAAGATTCCATAGCAAAGCAAATGGGGGGGGGGGGGTAGGAAGGGGGACTGCAGATTAGAGAATAACAGAGAAGGAACACAAAATAAACAAACATGTAAAATCTATTTTTAATTTTTAAATATTTGTATTATGTCAATCTATTCATTCATCTCCAAACCACATATTCTGGTGAGGATAATTGGTATCCCTGTTTGTTGCAGCACAGCGCACAAGGCTGGAGCACATAAGGGACAGGATGCCAGTCCATTGCAGGGCACATACACGCACACACTAACACACAGCATACATTATGGAGATGCCATGTAGCGTAACTGTGTGGCCTGTTAGAGAAATCTGGAGTACCTGAAAGAAACATGCAACCTGAGAAGAACAAGCAACCTCCACACACACAAAACAGAAGGGGAAGCCCACCTAAATTGCATATCTTATGCATATCCCATTTTTAAAATAAATTAAACAAACAGAGATAAATACAGGCTTTTTAAAAAAATTTCAAATATATTATCCTTTTTAAAAACTACAGGGTACTTAACATGCTAAGATTGATTTAATTTAAAATTAATTTAAAAATAGCGTTTATTCTTCGCAGTCAAAATCAGCCTTTTTATTATCCTCAGTGGTCCAGGTTTAAAAAAATACTATTTGATTACATTTGTGTAATGGCATTTTGATGCAGTGATGAAAATCATGAAAGGTCTAATATCATTTACATGTTTAATAACAAAAACGGGAAACTAGACACTTGTAGAATTGTTTTTCATTACGTCAGGAGTGTGGGTAGAATCAGGTGCATAGTTCCGTCTGTATCAGACTAAACCACTGTATAGTCTGTGAGAAATTAGCATTAAGCTAGCAAAGGGGCCCGGAATACAGGCAGTCACCCGAAGTTCCGAATGAGATCCGTTCCCTAAGTCTGTCTTTAAGCTGAATTCGTAGGTAAGGCAGAATAATAATAATTCAATAATGATAAAAAGTAACTACATAAGGTACTGTACCTGAAGCTGACGTGACAAGACGGCGCCAGTGTGTGTGGCTTGCCGTACGCCCTTGATACGCTCGCTAATTATTGTTTTCGTATCAACCCAAGAGGACAGCAAACGTCTGTTCCTCCACTTTTATCGGCAATACCTCGCCACCTCCTGCGTATTCCAGATTCCGTCCTCAGCAGACGGCGTCGCAGACGTCGCGGGAAACGCGGCAGCCAATTGGTGAGGATAAAAGCCTACTTTACCCGTCATCCTCGAACCAGTTGGAACCCCCGCGGACTTCGCACGCAGCTTGTATCGAGTCGTTATTACCCTGTATCTTGGCGCTTCTTGGACCTTGCCGGCACCTGTCTGGTACTTGGCGTCGGCTCGGATGAGGAAGCCCAGATTCCTAGGAAGTTGTCACCCCGCCCAAGTAGAGGCTGAGGCAGGTATTTCGGACGACCAATCTTCCGGCTCCTGCCAAATCCGCCTTGTTTAACGCCAGATCGCCAGTAAATAAGACTTTTATCTTAAATGACTTCTTATCTTCTCACGATGTCTGGAATTTTTATTTGTGACTGAAACTTGGTTGAACGTTGTTGAGTCAAGCTGTTTTTTCGAACTTTTACTCTATGATTACACATATTTTAACTCCCCAAGAATTACCGGTCGTGGTGGAGGACTTGCCATTATCTTCAAAGAAAAATACAACTGCAGACTGTTGTCAGTGGCTTCTTTTTCCAGTTTTTGAATTAGGTCTATCTCTTCCGGTGTTGTGTGTGATTATATAATGCCACCCCAAATATAATAAGGACTTTAACAGTGATTCTTCTGACTTTTTGTCTCAAATCATGTCAAGATATGACCGGGTCTTGATTGTTGGCGATATGAACATCCACGTGTTGTCCTACAAATCCACTTGCGAAGGACTTTTTAAGCCTGATTGATGCTTTTAATCTTACTCCGTTTGTAAATGGTCCCACTCATGTGCATGGGCACACGTTAGACCTTGTTCTGGCGTATGATGTCCCTGTGACAAAAGTGTGAAGTTTTAGAAGCTGTTTTCTCTGATCACGCGCAGGTTCTATTTGTCGTCTCCCTTCCTTGTTATTCCGTTACGAAGCGCGCTGCAGATCTACCTATCAGAGGGTTGTTAAATCTGAAAAGACCAAGTATCTCTCTGACATTGTTTTATTTAAAATCCCTGTAATTCACGTTGTCCTTTTCAGTACAATTAGCACTGTTCTCAACACTCCTCAAGCAGCCTAGTTTGATACTCCCCTGAGGTCTGTGAGAAATTTCTCCATTTTTTTGTCAATAACATTGTCCCTATTAAAGCAAATATTCCATCTCCATCATATGGCCCATTCGCTACCACTGGTTGCACAGCAATCTTTGACCATTTTCAGCCTGTATCCCTCTCTTCTCTTAAGGATATTGTGGCTTCACTAAAGTCTTCAGTATGTCCCGCTGACATTATACCACCTCGCCTTTTTAAAAAGGTGTGGGACTCTATTGGACCTTGCCTCCATATGATTATAAATATCAGTCTTGCCTCTGGTCAGTCTTATGCCATCTTATTTTAAGCAAGCTGTGTTCCAGCCTCTCATCAAAAAGCGAAACCTCTGTACTTTCAAATTATCGCCTGATCTCCAAACTTCCTTTCATTTGAAAAAAAATTATAGACTGTGGTCCTTTTACGATTACAATCATTTTTAGATTCCCATAGTATTCTTGAGGTGTTCCATTCTGGCTTTACAGCAGCTCATTGTACAGAATCTGCAGTTTTGAGAGCCTTTAATGATCTTTTAACTTCAACTGACTCTGGCGATTCTGTCATCCTGGTACTCTTAGATCTTACAGCTGGTTTTGACACTGTAGACCATAATATTGTAATTTCTCACCTAGAGCACAATGTGGGGATTAAAGGCACTGTGTTAAAATGGTTTAGGTCATATTTGTCTGGGAGAGGATTTAACATTGGCCTTGGGAGTTCTACATCATCTTCAGTGCCTTTGGCATGTGGTGTTCCCCAGGGCTCAATTCTTGGACCTGTTCTCTTCTCCCTTTACCTGCTTCCCCTTGGTTATATTCTCAAAAGCATCACATTGGTTAAAGGGTTCTCCTGATGTCATTGGTTTGTACTTAGTATTTTTGGGACCATTTGTCAAGCCCACTGTGAAGAATCTGGGCATCAATTTAGACAGTAATTTAAAACTGGATGCTCAAGTTAATTCTGTTGTAAAGTCTGGTTTCTTTCAACTAAGGCTTCTTGCCAAGATTAAGCCATTTTTTTCTTTCATTGTTTTTGAGAGGGTGGTTCATGCCTTTATCACAACACGACTTAATTATTGTAATGCCCTGTATGTGGGCATCAGTCAGGCTTCATTATCATGCCTACAACTGGCCCAAAATGCTGCTGCTCATCTCCTTACTGGCACTCGTAAGCGAGACCACATCTCAACTGTTCTATTCTCTCTGCACTGGCTCCCCATTAAGATAAGGATTAATTTTAAGATCTTACTATTTGCTTACGGCCCTGCATGGGCTGGCCCCATCTTATATTGTGAATCTTTTAAAACCCTATTCTCCCTCTAGGTCACTGAGGTCTTCAGACCAGTCCCTCCTGCTTGTTCCAAAGTCTCGATTTAAGAACAGGGGAGACAGAGCTTTTTCGGTCATGGCCCCCAAGCTGTGGAATGACCTGCCCCTCCACATCAGGCTAACACGTAGTCTGGTTGTTTTTCAGTCACAACTAAAAATTAATTTCTTTTCTTAGGCTTTTAACCAGCAGTGAGAGTGGTTACTGTGTTGTCTTAATTTTTATTTTTATGTTTTATTCTATTTTATTTCTTTTATTTTTATTTACAGGTAGTGTTTTACTTTTACTCAATAGTTTTGTAATTTATTTTATAGTCGATATGTAAAGCACTTTGGTTAACTTGGTTGTTTTAAATGTGCCCTGTAAATAAAGCTGGTATGGTATGGTATGGTAAGCCGACAAATCGCTGAAGCCATCCAATATTTTCATGAACGTCACAAAGTAGTGCTTGTGCTGATTATTATGATCCATTGCATTTAACTCAATTTTTTAATATAATACTTTTGATAGCACTTCATTCTCAAGCATGAGTTGTCCGTAATTTGAACATTCTTACCCTGGGAACTGCCTGTACATTTTAAGCCATGGTCAGTTACCTATAGTGGTAATAGAGTGAGGTAAAGCTAGCCATAATGGTTGTGTCTAATAGGGACATATAATCGAGAGATGGGATCAGGAATCCTTGGGTGAAATATTAGGCATTTGGAGGCAAGTCAGGCCATATTTTAATGATCTAAAGTGCATGGTCTAAAACTCACGGTGCAAGTTTTTTTAGGCGCTTTTAGGGTATGGTCAACCAACTTTTGCTAGTTTGACAGAGGAAAAATAGTCATTGCGCCAGGCTGATGGTTCAAAGGGGTTGTATTAAGTCTCGTAATTAGTCATGAGTGTGTCTGAGGTGTAACGTTATAAACCAGAGTGTCATCTCCTATTCCCTTTAATGGGGACACAAGATGTAGTTATAATTTATACATAATTTAAAAGATGTATCCCCCCTCTTATACGTTTAACAGTGTCGGTGAAACTCGATTGAAAATAATAATTCATATTACATTTTTAGCCAGGTGGAGCGCTGTCTTGTTCTAGTATAGGATATGACAGATATGACTCATGATGACAGAAAATATAATGGACCATATTACCCTGCCTGGATTGGGGAGACCAGGGCCTTGTCCTGGAGCCAGGCCAGAGGTAGGAGCTTGAAGGTGAACTCCTGGTGGCATTGCCTCTACCATTGGGGCCCGGCTGGGCATGGGGTCTTAACAGACTTATCGTCGGCTATTGAAACTGACTCTTGGTACATGAAATGTAACCTTTCTGGTGAGAAAAGAGCCAGATCTGGTGCAGGAGGTAGAGAGATAATGACTAGATATAGTCGGGCTCACCTCAATGCATAACATGAGCTCTGGAACCAAACTCCTGGAGAGGGGCTGGACTCTATTCCACTCTGGAGTTGCACATGGTGAGAGGCACTGGGCAGGGGTGGGTCTACTTATAGCCCCCCAGTTCAGTGCCTCCTTTCAACTTCAAGTTGGGGGTGGGCTCTTACTATTGTCTCTATGTATGTGTCAAACACCAGTTCGGAGTATCTGGCCTTCTTGGAGACCTTGCAGGGGTTGCTAGAAGATGCCCCTTCTGGGGACTCCATTGTTCTGGTCTGGGGACTTATCGGTCACGTAGGTAATGACAGTGATACCTGGAAGGGTGTGATTAGGGGGAATGAGGCCAGAGTGGGCCATTTTTATGTCCTACACAGTTAGTAATGATACCATTATTAGTGGTTCTAGGTAGTTTAACGTACGGGGGTTCCATTGCTGAGGTGGCGGTGCTGAGCTGTGGCCGTAAGGTTGTTGGTACCTGTCATACTGGCAATCCTTGAGCCCAGTGGAGGACTAGTGGTAAAAGGAACTGTTGACCTCAAATAGGGATATACTCAGGCGGTGGAAAGAATATTTTGAGGATCTCTTGAATCCCACTGATATGCCTTCCTTGGAGAAAGTAGAGCTGGAAGACTCAGAGAGGTTCTTGCCCATCGCTACGGCTGAAGTTACCTAAGTAGTCAAAAAACTTCTCGGTGGTAAGCCCACCTGGATGGATGAGATTTTCCCTGAGTTCTTGAAATATCTTGATGTTTTTGGGCTGTCTTGGCTGATATGCCTCTTCAACATTATGTGGACGTTGTGAACAGTGCCTTTGGTTTGGCAGACTGAGGTGGATCTCCCAATCTTTGCGAAAGGGGACCAGAGGATTTGTTCCACCTTCAGGGGATCACACTCCTCAGTCTCCCTGGGAATGTATATGCTGGAGTACTGGAGAGGAGGGTCTGCCCATTGGTCAAACCTCGGATCCAGGAGGAACAATGCAGATTCCATCCTGGTCGCAGAATGCTGGACCAGCTCCTCACCCTTGCAAGGATATTGGAGGGCTCACAGAAGTTTGACCAACCAGTCTACGTGTGTTTTGTGACTTGGAAAAGGCATACGAACATGTCTCTCAGGGGGTCCTGTGGAGCTTGATTCAGGAGTATACAGATAGGACCACAGTTTAGTTTGCATTGCCAGCAGTAAGTCAGACTCATTCCCGATGTGTTTTGGACTCTGCCAGGGCTGCCCTTTGTCATCGATTCTGTGCATAACTTTCATAGACAGAATTTCTAGGCTTCGCCAAAGGGTGGGGGGGGTCCAGTTCGAGGGCCTCAGGGTCAGAGATTTACCAGTCGATTTACATTCCTACCCTCACCTATGGTTATGACCTCTGGGTAATGACCGAAAGAATGAGATCACAGATACAAGTGGCAGAAATGAGTTTCCTCTGCAGGGTGTCTGGGCTCAGCCTTAGAGATCGGGTTAGGAGCTCAGACATTCAGGAGGGGCTCAAAGTACCGCCGCTGCTCCTTTGCATTGAAAGGAGCCAGTTGAGGTGACTTGGGCATCTAGCTAGGATGCCTCCTGGACGGCTCCCTGGGGAGCTGTTTCGGGCATATCCAACAGGACAGAATCAGGACATGCTGGAGAGATTATATCTCTCAGCTGGCCTGGGAACAGCTTGGGATTTCCCCGGTGGAGCTGGAGGAGGTAGCTGGTGTGGGGGAGGCCTGGGCATCCCGCTTAGACTGCTGCCACCACGACCCAAACCCCAGATAAGTGGCAAAATATGAAATGGAAAAAATCCTCCTAACTACGTGCCTTTCGACTATGCTAGTTATCAGAGGTAATCTGCATAACATGGGAACTGAATGAGGTCAATCTGAGAACACTCTGAAATTGTGTTGTAACTTGCCCTAACATCGTAACATTAAGGCACCATAGGAAAACTAATAACTAACTATAGCTTGACCTCTACTGACAAGCCTAACCTTAACTCTAACAACAACCCTAACTTTATATCAAGCTCCAATCCTATTGTCAACCCTAACCCTATCGCTTGCTCTCAACTCAATGGCTTCACTAACCCTAAACATAGCCCCACCCTGAATGCCAAGCCTAATCCTCCCTAGCTATAACTACAATGGCAACCCTAATCCTAGCTCTAAACATGACTATAATCCTAACCCTGGCCCCAGACCAAATGGCAATGCTAACCATACATCTCACCCTGACAGTAACCCTAATTCTACCTCTAGCTTTAACCCTAATGGATTTGGATGGCACTTAGGGGTGGATCTAGTATTAACGTGAGTATTGCCATTATGATTAGAGCAAAGGTTAGTGTTAGGGTTGCAATTATGGTTAGAGCTGGGGATGGGGTTAAATTGCAAAATTATGCATGACTGTAGTAAATAAGATGTAATATTTTAGGGTCATGTTCAATGTACATCTAATTCTCGCATTATTAGCTATATGTTAAGCTACCTAGAACTACTAATAATAGCATCATTACTAACTGTGTAACACATAAAAAATTTATATGAATTGAACAAAATGATCAAAGGGTTTATTACCAAACAGCAGTACCTAATTGGGCATATACAGTAATCAGCTGGTCTTAATTTATATCTTATGAATTCTAGAATGAACTGACACTTTAAATAGATGTATGTAATAGTTGTCATTAATTTCAGCTTTGCTTTCAATAAACCAATATATTTTATTGACAGTGACCAGCTGGCTGTACTTCTGCATTTATTGGTGCCAACTGCTCAGCATTAATAACAGCTTGCTTCCGCAGACCCTTGTTGAATTACAATGTGTATTGTATAGATGGACACATCCAAGTAACCACTGACACCATCAGCAAAGTAGCAAGTAATAAAAGTAAAAAGATGAGGTCTGTATATCTAACTTTAAGAGATGACACATTTATTGATTATTGGATAACTAATTTCCTTTGTAAAAGCTGGCATTCTAGGGTCTGTAAATTTTAATAGAAATCACTAACTTACAGAGTAACGCAGGGGCCTGGCCCTTTTTCCAAGCAGCACAGCGCATGAGGCATAGGTGCTCACTGATCAGGAGAAAAGTGGGTGGAAGATGGATGGATGGATCATTAACTTACAATTACCCTCGCCCCTGAATTCCCAAGACTGGGCAAGATCTATGTAATTGTGATTTCACATCTTCCCAGAATGTAGGTCCCACTTATTGAAGCAATCTGTCCCTCACAAGCTTGACAAGCTGCAGTGGAATAGGAGGAACTGGCAATTCCTCTTGCAATCCACTTTAAGTCAGAAGGGGCAGTCCGTTATGGAAAATTAAGTACCCTTTGTACTACAGAAGAAGGCTCTCAGCACAAGACTCCAGACCATAGATAAGGAAAAATTTCCATGTCAGATAAGAAATAATGAAAATATATAAACTAGGGGTATACACCGATCAGCCATAACATTAAAACCACCAGCTTAATATTCTGTAGGTCCCCCTCATGCCAACAAAACAGTTCAGACCCATCGAGGCATGAACTCCATAAGACCTCTGTAGGTGTCCTATGGTATCTGGCACCAAGACATTAGCAGCAGTTCCTTTAAGCCCTGTAAGTTGCAAAGTGGGGCCTCCATGGATCGGAATTCTTTGTCCACTACATACCACAGATGCTTGATCAGATTGAGATCTGAGGAATTTGGAGGCCAGGTCAAAACCTTAAACCCAGTTTCATGCTACTCAAACCATTCTTGAATAATTTTTGCAGCACAGCAGGACGCATTATTCTTTTTTTAAGAGGCCGTTGCCATGAAGGGATGTATTTTGTCTGCAGCCAAATATGTGGTATGTGTCAAAGCAACATCCAAATGAATGCCAGGACCCAAGGTCTCCTATATTCAAACCTTTTTTAACTTTTTTTAACACTGGAAAAAAAAAATATATATGACCATGGCTGACTTAATTACACACTATTAATGGAATGCAAATAAACTAGAATCTAAGAACATAAATATTTATTGTTATTAAATAACAAGGAGATCAAGCAAATGTAAATTATCAAAAAGGCCAAGTACTGAACTGTACAGAAAAACAAACACGAATGAAGGAAGTGCTACCTGATTTGATGCTTTCACATAACTAACTAGTGGTGCAGCGATGTGGAAATTTTGCCCGGTACTGGTATAATTTTTGTGTAATATCTCCGATACCAATAACTGGCTAACCTCTAAGCCACTTGCCAAGCAGGGGGTGGGCCAGTTTGAATAATGAATGATAAAATTTGCTACCGTAGCTAGCAAAAAGAACAACTTTTTCTGCTACAAAATAGATGCATTTCTGAAAAGTTTTGTAGCACTAAGATTATCACTGTAGTGAAAAAATCAAGTAGTGCTTCCTTCTAGATTTTTATGAGCCTTCCCCTGCCAACCTACATATCGGAAATTTGTGTGCTGGTGCTGATAATTCGCATGTCTACTCGCAGTACATGAGTGCAAGAGCATGCAACCCGGAAGTAGGAGCATCTCTAGGATATTCACTGAATAAACTGACTATAAGTTATTATGATATTACAGATTGGTGCAATTGAATTGCCACCTTCATAACTGATTCATCATGATGCATGTTTACATCACTAATATAAACAAATAATTCATTTGAACAATTTCCCTTCTCAGATGCAACAAATGAAACATGCACAGGCAGAAAGCACAGTGTTATTTAGTCCCAGTTCAGTTTTTTATGAAAGATGACTTGCAGTCAATGGCGCAGGAGAGAGTTTGATATTGGGTGGGACCAAATTCCTCCCCACACCCCCAGTTCCTATGCCTCTGCGTGCAATGCCAGTAAAAAATGTAGAAAATAAGACTTCTGACTGACAAAATTATATCTCCTGGGTACTCAGTAAGTGTACAGATTGAAATCCATCACATCCATCCATTTTCTGTAACCGCTTATCCCATTTGGGGTCACGGGGGATCCGGAGCCTGTGGGCGCAAGGCAGGGAACAACTCAGGATGGGACACCAACCTAACACAGGGCACACTCACACACCATCCTCACACTCATGCATACCTACAGGCAATGTGGCAACTCCACTGTGAGGGGGGGAAACCCCACAACAACACGGGGAGAACATGCAAACTCCACACACATGGAACCCGGGCGGAGACTTGCTAACCACTGCGCCAGTGTGCCACCCCAGATTGAAATCATACTTCAAAATGACATTTCATAAAAATAATGGACATTCATCAAATGGGGAAAATGTGGAAGTCTTATTAATTATACTGGAGCATACTACCATAGCTAAATAAATAATCAAACAAACAAACTACACCAAAAACAGCACTATTATCATCCATCCATCCATCCATCCGTCCTGCCTTGCACTTGTAGCTTCTGTATTCTACTTCTTCTTCATATTATTATTATTATTCTTGTTGTATATTAGTTTATAGGAAATGTCACATGAAATATAATTACTTTGACAAATTAAGAGTGACGGTAGAAGTGATCAGTACTTTTAATTTGTCATCCATCCACGCAGACAGAGAAGGGGCAATATATCGGTCTAATGGTAAATACATATTACGTCTCAATGGACAGTAAGTAAAAAGTAAAACTTTTTATTGGTTTAATGAATGGTCAGTGGAAATTTTGCTGAAAAATTACAGCTGATTGAACTTTTGTTCAGCAAGTCACACCGATCACTAACTTGTCTTTAAAAAAAAATAAGTGAAGAAAATATATTCTAATTTTTTGATACACTGAAGAGCAGTTACACAACACATGAATCACAGCCATCTGAAACACACTACAGCGAGCGTTTCACTAAACATTTCGCTATGTAACCTACAAGTGCTTTGAGGTCTTTTTCTATCTAAAAATGCAAGCAGAATATGCAGAAAGAATACTGTTGCTGAACCCTGAGTGCTTAATAAAATGTATTTCAGTGAAGTTTAATAACCACCACAAATATACCCAAGTGACTGGACATAATAAAATCTGTCAGAATGGCATAAATTATAACAAAATTACATAAAATTTGTTCTTTTGCCAGGTTTTGGTAAGTTCCTGGTTTGCAGCCCAAAATATAATAATAAAAATAAAATGAAAATCTGCAAGTCAATAAAAAATATTGATTTTAGATAACAATTTTGATATTGTGCAGGGCATTCGTACATGGAAACAGTGAGTCCTAGTAACATTTCACATTAATTAGCAGATTAGGGAATTAACAGTTGTTCCCTGCCAGTTTTCTTTCTAATTAAGCATTTTGCAAAATTACTGTAAGATGTTTCATGACCTTTTTTACAGTTTTCTGCACAGGAAATGTCTGTATAGCCTAAACAAACAAGTCATGCCCTTTGAATTATATATGATATGGTGCTTTGCTGCCAGTGAAAGGATAACGACAGCTTAGAAGCCTAAGTGCAGGACCTCGCAGGTTAAACAAAGTGTACCTAATTGCATCAGGGCTCTTCTAAATCCTAGACTGATGGAAACACATTCCATTCCTACAGCCACTATAGAAGCAAGCTTCAAATATTCAGCTATTGATTCGTCAAGCAATCCTAAAGGCCTATCCTCATGATGCCATAACGAACAAAAAAAAGAACATTTTAAATGAGTTGCTCTTGAAATTGTTATATGGGCAGAGTTTTGGACCGCTACTCTACAAACAAAGGTGATTAAAAAAATAACTGTATTCTACCTATGAGGCCATATTAGAAATCAAGAAAGTCCTTTTTTATTTTATTAAAGCAGTTCTAAAGTTATAAAAATAACAGTCTTATAGTCATAAATATTTAGTTAATGTGTACATATATAATAAAAATACTTTAGGAATTGAATATAAAATTCTGATCCAATATCTGATATCTGAACCTCCATATTCGTTTTAATTACAGGCCTCACAGCAAATAAGGCAGCAGATTAAGTTGACTGACACATGAGAACTGTATAAGAAATTTGCTTGGAATACCTTTCAGATAAAGCACCAAAGTTTTTTTTGTCACAAACACAATTATACTCAGTACAGTGTGCACTGAAATTCTGGTATGCAGTCGGTGAAAAACAATACAGCACAATGTTAAATTAATACTCATGAGCAAAAGTAAAAGGCCAGTTTTGATATATGGCAATTTACGTGAACGCTAAACAAAGGGCAGCAAACAAAGCATCCAGAAAAATGGAAAAGAATATTGAAGAAGGCAATTTGATCAATAAATGAATAACTACAGGTAGATATTACCCCATTACTGCTCACCCATGTATCAAAAGGAATTGCGAGTGTAACGTTGTGACCACACACAATAGCATTCCTTAGGAAAAGGACAAGAAACATTCATGGTGAGATTAATTGTACAGAAAAAAAATTGTCAATAGGGGGCAGTGTTGTATTAAGTTTGATTTGGTTTGGGCATTGCTGATCAAATGAAAAGTAAATGGAAATGAATTGGAAATGTGATTTATTATTATATTTATCTATAATTTTTTTTTATTATTATTATTATTATTATTATTATTATTACTGTTGTTATCTTTTTTAAATGGATCATTTCGTACATAGACCAATTAGCCACAACAATAATAACACTGACAGGTGAAGTAAATAACATTGATTATCTAGTTACAATGGCACCTGTGAAGGGTGCCATTATATATTAGGCAAGTCAACAGTCAATTGTTGAAGTTCATGTACTGGAAGCAGGAAAATGGGCAAGGATAAGGATCTCAGCAAGTTTGACAAAGGCCAAAATGTGATGGCTAGACAACTGGTTACAGCATCACCAAAACGGAAAGTCTTGCTCCTGGTATGCAGTGGTCAGTACCTACCAAAAATGGCCCAAGGAAGGCCAACCAGTGAACTGGAGATGGGATCATGGTTGCCCAAGGCTCATTGATGCACGTGGGGAGCAAAGGCTAGCCCGTTTAGTCCGATCTCACAGGAGAGCTACTGTAGCCCAAACTGCTGAAAAAGTTTCTGCTGGCTATGGTATAAAGGAGTCAAAACACACAATGCATTGCAGCTTGCTGCATATGGGGCTGCGTAGCTGCAGACTGGTCGGAGTGACTAGGCTGACGCATATCCACCGCACTGCCGAAAGCGCCTACAATGAGCATGTGAGCATCAGAACAGAGTAATGGAGTAATGGAAGAAGGAGGCTTGGTCTAATGAGTCATGTTTTCTGTTACATCGTGTGGATGGTCAGGTGCATGTGTGTCGTTTACCTGGGGAGGCGATGGCATCAAGTTGCACTAAGGGGAGCAGGCAAGCTGGCGGAGGCAGTGTGATGCTCTGGGCAATGTTCTGCTGGGAAACCTTGAGTCCTGGCATTCTTGTGTATGTTATTCTGGCACGTATCACTTATCTAAAATTTGCTGCAGATTAAGTACACCCATTCACGACAATGGTATTCCTCGATGGCAATGGCTTCTGCCCTGCCAGAATGCAAAAAATGTTCAGGAATGGTTTGAGGAACATGAAACTGAGTTCACTGTGTTGAACTGGCCTCCAAATTCTTCAGACTTCAACTGATCAAACATCTATGGTATGTAGTGGACAAAGAAGTCTGATTCATGGAGGCCCCACTTTACAACTTACAGAACTTAAAGGAGCAGCTGCTAATGACTTGGTGCCAGATACCATAGGACACTTCCAATGGTCTTGTGGAATCCATGCCTTGATGGGTTTTGGCGGCACAAGGGAGATCTACACAATATTAGGCAGGTGGTTTTAATGTTATGGCCAATCAGTGTATGTCATACAAAGAATTATACAGCGTATGACTTGAACAAAGACTTGTTTTTGTGAAACTTCAACATTCATATATGATCCATATTGCACTGAAAAATC
Source organism: Mormyrus iriodes (assembly GCA_011763525.2). Lineage (NCBI taxonomy): Eukaryota > Metazoa > Chordata > Actinopteri > Osteoglossiformes > Mormyridae > Mormyrus > Mormyrus iriodes. The sequence continues at coordinate 17,730,946 of JAAGVU020000040.1, forward strand.
AATATATAGAATAATTTATCACATCTACACATTTTTCTGAAAAAAAAGACCCAGTTTAATGTTTTATTGGCACATATGCATTAATATGGTTTTCTGTCATTAAACTGTTAATTGCTAAACTATCTACATATACCTTTTTAAAAGAAATGTTTCATTTTTATTTTATTAATGCAAATGAAAGTTTCAGGAAAAATGTTTAGTAGTATGAAAATGTACTGCGATTGTACTATACAAAGCCTGTAGACAAATGCTAAGGAAATGATTTTGAAATAATTATAAATCTTAAGCTGTTTTCTTCTTAACCATCATTAAACATTCTGAATTGGTGATGGAAGTCAGTAATTTGAACCTACGACCCTCTAGAAAGTTGACCGGAAAACAAAATATCCAAATGTCAGTAATGATAAAAAAATAGGTTTGAACTTTTAATGCAATTTACACACCACTTCTGACATGTAAATGAAACTCAGTTTCAGTTTTTAAAACTTTATATGTGCAGCAACTTTCAAAGCAAACTTTTTACTTACAGAAGATATTTACATTTATTAATCTTTCAATAATCATTCCTCTTTTACACGGATGTAAAAGAAAATACATTATATACCTGTAGCTAGCATATATCATTGTTTGCCGACAAATGAGAACATGATGTTTCTCATTTTGAGACTAGACCCACTTCTGACACCCCATTTGTGATCCCACCTCAAGAGAATGATCTTTTTTAAGCATGGATATTGTCATGGTGAAATGTGGGTTTGATAATCCTCGACTGGGTCATTTCTCCTGGGGAAAGTAGCAGTGCTGCCATCTGCTTTATTTCAGCCATTTACTGCATAAGAGGAAGTCAGTCAGCTGTAACACTACAAGCTCCCAGAACGTGATAAACAAACAGAAGAAAACATAAGACTATGGGCTCACCAGCATTCCAGACTGGATGCAGAGGTGCTTTTTCTGTATCAAAAATCAGAAACCAGCATTAAAAATTACATACGCCTATTTTAAAAATACAGAGGGAATTGTGACTGAAAACAAACTTCCAACCATGTGGAACAAAATAGAAATTAAAATTCTAAAATTAAATTTGTATTTTCTTCTCTTTTATTTCTGAGGCCTTATTTTTCAGGGTAACAGGTTGGAAGATGGATGGATTATCATTTGATTCATTCTTCCCAAATGTATGAATGAAATAAAACAATAGGCCCAAGTATCAGAAAGTCTTACTATATCTTGATCATCCTTGAATCTAAGAGACTTTTACCTTCTTCATTGTCCCTAATCCATTTCCTCATCACTCAACATAGCTGCCTTATTTTTTTGTTATGGCCAATCTGAGTCGAGTGGGAGTTATATATGATCGAATATTTCCTAGTGAATATTCGTGAATAATTTATATCCAGAATAAGGGAAAACACCTCAAGGCCAAGGGCCATGCTATGGCTGCTAATGACTCACCATATGTATACTGTACATGCAAAACATAGCTAAATGTTGGTATGAAGCCAAAGCACATTATAAATATGCTTGTGTCTGTGACCTTGTGTCATTTTTAAAATAGGTCAATTTGTGTTAAAACCATCAGTCTGGAATCTGTGAACCATAACTGGACTGGCAGGATCCAGGAATAGACATCTTAAAATAAATAAATTGAGTGAATTCCTTGAAACAAAACCAATAATAATCTATTTATCAGACTGCCAATGGTATTGATGCACCTTCTGGGTATATAGTGAAGGGATCGCATCAGAGTTAGAAATGATTAATGGTTTTTCAATCAGCTTTAAAGCTATTTCAGTCAGGAGCAGTCCACAATGCCACAGTGAAGAGTAGCTAATTTGTATGGTGGTACTGTGATTGGAGTATCCAAAAAACTGCAAGGATAGTCAGTCAGAAATATCAATAATTACTTGTTAGACTGACTGATGATTATCGGTGGAAAATATGAGGTTAAATCTTATTTCAATGGCTTTACAATAAGCATCCTAATGCAACATTCGATACATTAATATTTATTTCCACTCACACCCTCATTCATTTTTTTCTTCAGAGTTTTCTAGGCAGGGGATCCGGGAACCACTGACAAGCAGGTAAATGGCTAGCCATGCAAAATAAGGCATTAAATAATTAATATGAGTAATATGCTGGGAATTAAATTATTGTACAATTAATCAAGAATTTACCCAAGGGATCAATACAGTTCATCTAATATAATCCATTACCCAAAAATATGGACCATCTATATAAAGATGTCCAGGAAATAGTTTGCTGTGTAAATATATTCTAGTGCAGAAGAGCAGTCAGTACATTTTATCACTGAACTTTGACAATTTTTTAATGTCCAGTATAACTTTGATAATATGTCTGGTAAAGTTATTTAACTTATAGGTTTATGCTTTTTGGAGCGTGTTCACTCCTTTTATCCAAACACATGCTACTAGGTGAATAGGTCTCTCAATAACCAGTACTCCATGTATGTGGAGTTTGCACTTTCCCCCTGTGGTGTGTGGGTTTTCTCCAAGGACTCCGCATTCTCACTGTAGCCAAAAGACATGCAGTTAGGCTAGTTAGTATCTCTAAATTGGCCAAAGAGTATTACAGCGTACGTGATATTTTATGGATCGGCATCCCATCTAAGATGCACCCCGGTCATGTGCCACATACTGACTGGGACAGGCTGTGGGACCAAATTATGTGATTAGAGAATGAATGGTGTCTCTAAGATAATGTGTGATTGTGTGCATGCCCTGCAGAGGGATAGCGTCTTGGGCCCTGTATTTCCTGGAATAGGATTCAGGGTCACCACAGGCTTGTACTGGATAAGCTTTCAGAAGATGGATACAATATGGGCATAAAATCCACCTGTACACAGGTCCTTTTCACAGTTTATTAAAACAGAGAAAATTTAACAATGTACAGTTATTAGTACTTGGTTACTACTTTTCCATTGACTGTTTTTACAAATAGGTACAAATACAAATTATTTTACAAATGATCATTATAGTCATCATCATTATCATACATTCACCCTAAAATTCTAAAAAACTTGCAAAGATACATTGTGAGATACAGACACTCTCTGACTTAACAAGCAACAAAGGCAGACAAGCAGGCAGCTCATAGGTAATTGAAAAATCATTAAGAGGCATCCAAGGATATCCAGCTCAGGGCCAGCAACAGAACTCAACTATTCTGGTGATAAAAATATTGTGATTATCTGAATTCTGACATTTTACCTCCAAAACTAATTGCAGATCATTAAAATAAAATAAAAAAGTAATGTTAAAAAAGTCAGAAGCATTAGCCAAGCAGAATCAGATAGTAATCATTTCAATATCCCTGGGACTCTCACTGAGACTGAGGTCACACAGTAGCGACCTATTAATATGCATTACAAGTTTAATGGAAATATCCAACGTTATCAGCTATACTTTAATGGTGTGATGAGATGTGTAGCATCTAGCACTGTTACATGGAAGATAATGCACGCACTAGCAGAGATTAGAACTGGAATGTAAATTGGAAATCAATCCTGTTCTTTAACTGGTTATTAACTAAACGTATTTGGGGTGCACTTATAAATTTCAAATAAATAATTTCATATAAAAATGACCTGTACCTTGACCAAGACATACTGTCAGAAAAAAGTACCAATTTGTACCTTTGAGGGTACAATTATTTGTCACTTGGACTGTACCCTCAACAGTCTACCAATGTACCATACCTGTAGGTAAATGTACTTTTTAAGATACAAAGATGGACTCTGAGGAACATTGTTGTACCATTGGGGGTACATTAATGTTGTTTGTATGTTGAGGAACAAAACTGTGCCAGGGTTGTATGACTATTAATCAGACCAGGGCTGTACACACTGTATACTAGAACTGTTGCATGCAAGAAAAGTTAATGTTTAGCATTTGTAATATCTTGTTTTCTTTTGTTTCTAAACTACCATGTATAGGTGAATTTTGTTCTTAATAGCTTAACTCATTAATTATTACCTGGATTTGATATTCTGTCTCGTACCTCAAAGCTATTTGTGTTTAATTTCGGTGTACTCATTGTTTATTAGATTAAAATTAAGGAAATCTTGGTTAATAATGTTAAGAAACCAACTGCCATTAGCCAGTTGGCTAAAAGGTTTCCTTACTGAAATTCCTACACAATTGACCTCCTGTACATCAGATTTAATTCACTGATAATGAATTAATAACTTTAAGTGTTTCTCATATATAATACTGTACATGACACATATACAGTATACATTTAAACCTGAGTTTATTTGTATTTATTATATTATGTCATGTATAGACTTTTGACTTCTTAAGCATACATTCTTCAAAATGTTACCATCCATCCACTCACCCATCTTCCAACTGATAAAATAATATAGGGTTGGGGGGAGTTACAATTCCATGTCACCTCAGACCTAGGGGTGTCTGAAATAGGGGCAGAACCCTACTATTACTTCGTCAAATAAAATCATTTCATTCTCTGTGACGCTTTAGTCTGACCAATGCCCTCTACTACTTTTACTATGTCCTCAGTAATGTCACATGAACAAATGTCTATTTAGGGCTGAACAACACTGAAAAAAAAATCACATCGCGATATTTTTGGGTGTTGTGATTGGAATTTATAATGGTGCCTTTTGCTATTTAATGCATTTCTGTCATGATACAGATGAAACAGATAAGAGTGCTGTCCTTATCATTTCTTATGATTCCATGCTTGGTCCAATGAGTCCAATTTGCTGCACGTTCACAGCACGAGGATGAAACATATCCCTAACAAAGATTGGAGTCCTATATCAGACAAAATTATTTAATCATATGGATTTTCTTATGTTTAATTATGAAGCTGCACCCTAAACAGTCTTTTTGTTAAATGATGAAATCTTTATTTTTAAATAATTGTTAAATCTTTCTTAAATTGCATCCTTTCGTGTTGTGTCTACTGCATGTCTGCCCATTGCAATACACTACACCTCCCCTGCCCCCTGCCACCAGGGCAAATTGAGTTCCCCTCATTGTCAAACTCCTACCGATGCCACTGCTGAGACCTCAGACAACATAAGTTCAAATTCAGAATTAAAGTTATTTAAATCTGCCCTTCCTTGGCCAACCTATGTCCCTATCCTCACCTGTAATTACAAGCTGTGGATAAGCACTGAAAAAACATGGGCAGTAGTACGAGCGCCTGAAATGAGGTTTCTCTGCAGGGTTGCCAGACTCACTCACCGTGACAGGGTGGGGAGTTTTGAGATCTGGAGGGACCTCAAAATTGAAATTGAGTGGAATCTGTTGAGCTGGTTCAGGCATTTTTAAGGATGGTGGCTGGTCAGCTCCAAGGGGTATCATGCAACGTGGGTCATGGGGTAAACCCAGGACATACTGGAGGGGCTATATCTCCCAGCTTGCTTGGAAACATCTGAGGACCCCCAGCATAAGCTAATGCATGTGGCCCTGAAGGGAGAGGTCTGGCCTGACTAACTCATCATGCTGCTACTACACCACTCACCCAAAGAAACAATAGGAAGTTGAGATGATCTTTCCCATAAGACCCCCTAGGAGAAAACGGATCTATAAATTGACATACAGTTTTACAAAAAATTTTAAACCTTTATATTAAAATATTAATTTGAAATGCCTTCTGCAAAGTTAGCCAATCCAGGAGACAGTATAAAATTCCAATTGCTTGAATCCCACACCAGAGGTCAGGTCATGTCAGGTCAGATTGGGGAGCATGCATTGGTGCAGCACGTTGTTGCACCTATCACATGCCGAAACACTTTGGAATCCCAGCTGGCAACCCCCCAGGCAGAAACATAGTCCAGGTCCACCCTCCAGTTTTTGTCAAGGACATTCACAATCCCAGACACTCAGACTCCTTGCTCAGTCTCTTGAAAGCCCCAATCAGAGCCTCCATTGACTCCACGAAAATCACAGCATTGTCGACAAAGTCAAGATCAGTTAAGCTTTCTTCAGAAACAGATGCCCTACAGCCACGACCCTGCCTAACACCCAGTCCATGCAAGCATTGAACAGAGTAGGAGCAACAATATGCTCCTGGTGAACCTCAGAATCAACTTGGAAGAACGTGGAAGTTCTCCCACCACTCTGCACAGCACTCACAGTACCAGTGCACAGGCCAGCAATGACGTCCAGCAACTTTAGGGAAATCCCACAAAGTCTCAGGATGTCTCACAGGGCAGTTTGATCAACTGAGTCAAATGCTTTATGAAGGCTGCAAAGAACCTCTGCTGCTATTCATGTTTGCACTCGATGAGAACCCTCAATACCAGGATAGGGTCGATGGTAGACTTCTTAGGTGTAAAACCAGACAGCTCTGGTCACTGGTAGCTGAGCAAATGATCACGGATCCTGTAAAGGATAACCCTAGCAAGGACCTGTGAGCAGTGTTATCCTCCTGCCACAATCTAGGCGATCACCCTTCCCTTGCTAGATAGGGACAACAAGTCCCATTTTCCAGTCAGTTGGAATGACACCTGTCTTCCAAATGGAAGCAAAGATTGCCTGCAATGCCATGAGGATAGCCTTTCCACCAGTCTAGAGGTCACCCCGGATAGCAGTGATCCCTGTGACCTTCCCAACCCCCAGCTGAATCACCGCCCATGCAATCTCAGTGAGTGTGGGGGGGGGGAGGGTCACAGCTGATCGGGTGATCAGCCTCAAGAACTGTGTACAAAAAGATGCCCAACGTCCTAGACAGAGGATCAGATTTAAACAGCTGCTCAAAGTAGCAGCGGGTCACAAATGCAGTGTCATCCATAAGGACCGTTCCATCACCTGTCTTGACTGTGAGTCTCAGAGGAACATATTCAGATGTACGTAATGCTCCGATTCCTCTGTAAGCAGGACGTGGGTCACTAGACCACAGATGGTGTGTCACCTGCTCACAGATTCCTCTAACAAACGCTTCCTTATCTTCCCTCAGAGCTGTCACTGCCATCCTCCTCAGTTCTCAGTGGAGTTGCCACCATGTCGTGCACTGCGACTCCTTTCGATAATATCCAGTGAGCCCTGCAAGATGAAACACCAGCAACAGCAACACAACCCTCAGCAACCTTCAGGGTCTTGTCACGGAAGGTCTCCCAAATCACATTAGAGTTGGCAGTCACACCCAAGTCTGCAAGTTCTTCACACAAACTACATGCAATCTCGTCAGATACAGCTTGATCTTGGAGTCTGGCCAAGTCCAGCCTCATTCTCATAGTAGGTGGTAGCCTACTGGATCTAACCTGAATCTTCAGAGTAGCAACAACAAGTCTATGGTCAGAATTCACAAACTGGACACTTCTGTAGACCCTGTATCTACAGCCTCCAGCATCTGCCCACAAGAATGTTATTGATCTCCTTCACTGCACCACCAGTATTGGAGTACCAAGTCCAACGATATGGCTCAGGGCAATGGAATCAGGATCCAGTAACCAGAAGCCCCTGAACTTTCACAAAGTCAAGAAACATGGAGCCACTTTCACCGCAGTCACCAGACCCATGGGGACTGATACAATCCTCATAGCCAGCGCTGTCAGTACCAGTGGTATTAATGAAGTCACCCATGACAGGGAAGAGTTACCTTGTGGGCACCCATCAACCACCGAGCGAAGTTGCGAATGTTTCCCTCAACGAGACATCACTCACCGCGATCGGAGCATAAACTGAGACAACAGTCAAGACACCCAAAGAGTGCCTTAGCCTGAGTCCCATAATACGCTTGTTGAAAGGAATAACATCAGACACCATCAGGAGGAGCCGATCCGCCGGAGCAACAGCTACTCCCTGAGTGTGGCAGCCATCAGCAGAGTGATCAGACTAAAAGTAGGTGCACCCACTTACAGAGATCTGGCCACTCCCCGGTCTGTGTATCTCAGAGAATGCCGCCACTGACGTGGAATTTACGAAGGTCCTCCAACAGCAGAGGAAGATGGCGATCTGGGACCCAAGTGCTGCCATGTAGCGGGTGACGCCTCAGCAGCACAGTAGCTCCAATCCCCAAAAGGCCTGACCCTATTTGCTGGCAGTTTTGACACATCGCAGGGAAAAAAAGTCAAACTAAAAGCAAAGAAGTTTTTAATTAGTTCTTATAGACACAATCAAGAGACTTACTTTCCTTTTAATTTTAATGAATTAAAATTGCACCAGACGGTGTATCTAAAAACTGTTTTTCTGGAACCACCAGTGACTACCAGGAACAGTCCGGTTGACCACCAAGTACAGATTGGAGACAGTGGACAGCCCGGAAAGATGGCACCGGGGCAGTGAGGGGTAGCATCCCGAGCCGCATCTTCTGAGAGAAAGAAACCCACAAAGCTACGAATTGACTTATAGGAAATATACCCCCAGGGATTCCCGAGAGGGGGGGCGGAAGAGAATCCCATCAGACGGATCAAAGGATGATGACACGTGGCAATGGAAACATGACAACGACTACGGAATGCATATGTGGCAAGATATGCAAGAACCGACATGACCTGCAGATCCACCAGGCCAAGATGAAGTGCATGCAGAAGGTGTTAGAGTCACAGTGCACAGGAACTACGCCTGCTGAGACAAAGGAGGAGCCAGGCCTAGAGTCACCCCACAGTGCCCAGAGCCTCCAGGTGACGCAAGGTCCTGATGCACACAGGACATCAGAACATCGCCGGGTGAAGTGGCCCCAAGCTACAAAGGAGAAGGAGTGGCTCCAGTTTGATGAAGACACTGATACTATCTTGGAAGTAACTGCCAAAGGGGAAGCTGAACGACGCCTTAACCCTCTGGAGTCGGCTATCCCGCCCGCGGGATAAAACAGAAATCGCGTCTATCCGTTTGCAAGTTTTTATCATAGGAACATAAAAAAAACCCCGCAGAAACCTTGAACGGTCTATTTTTCAAATATATATATATATATATATAGCTAGAAACTAAATTTATTTTTAGAGCTTTGTGACAGGAATAACAATAGCAAGAGACACTGCCTCGAGTGTCTGAATCCTGAATGAGTCCGAATCGCCCACTCATTTGCAAATAGCGCTATTCATATTGTAAGGATGCGGTGATCACGCAGTCGTTATTGGATAAAGAAATGCGTGATCACGCCCGATGTGACTCTTATAAACAAGAGCAC
>JAAGVU020000040.1:17752352-17762352 GCA_011763525.2 Mormyrus iriodes
ATCCCATGGAGGACAATTAAATTGTAACCCATTCTTTTGCTGTAAGTTACTACGGATAAAAGTATCAGTTAAATGACTGAACTGTAATTGAGCATAATGATTATACTATCTGAACACACACACACACACACACACACACATACTCCTCAAAATAAATCCTATATTTATATATAGAGAATTTATATAAATTCTATAAACATTTTATATCTGGACTGGCGTAAACTATGATACGTCATGCATTTCTATACAGGCAAAAAGACAGGTCACCTTAATTTAATGGTCACACACTGGCCACTTTCAGTGTGCATACGGGGTTAGATGCGTTCTGACTTACTAAATGTATATGTGTGTACAAAGGCTTGCAAAGTTACCCATCCCACTCTGAAGAGAACTACACCATAGAAAGAGTTGTATTTCCAAGGTAAAATTAAACACAGTAAGACCAAATAAGACAGGATTTAGGTGAAAACAAAAACTGGGATATTTTTAATAAACATGCAAAAGCCCACGCTTCGAGTGCAATCCATTAGTGACTAATAACTCACACTGAGAGCAGTAGAGGAAAGGCAGCTGTTTCAACAGACTGCAAAGTGGCTGCCTTGTCAAATCCCTTTGCACTTCTGTGAAGCAAACAGAATTAGGGCTTCCAGCATCTGGTGTGTACCCTTTCTTATGCTTACAGCTGATATTCAACCAGGCATTATGAGGTTACGCCAAAATAAATAAATATATATCACTGTAAAAGTAATTGGCATTATCCAGAGCCCAAGAAAAACAAATCCTCTTTCATTGATTGTCAAAGAAACACCACAGCCCTAAAATTCGGAAATATTTAGTGAACATAATGTGTGTGCATTTTTATGACCTTATGTTTTGCTGGGACCTTAACCTTATGTTTTGCTGGGGATGTTTCAGCACAGAATTAAAATTTCTTACAGAGAACTCCTGCTAATAATATTTCTTCAAAATAACAAAAACATGCTAAGTGAAAAGGTACTACTGGTCATGTATAAACAAGCATTAAATTATTTTTTTAAATAAAAAATTGTTTTAGTTTAATGCTGTATCATTTAACTCTCTTTGTGATCCATTACTATATGCATAATTAATGGACAAAATTAAATTATATAAAGATACTATAGAGAGTGCAGGGAGCTCATATTCTGACCAGCACAGGCCATCGTTGGACACATTCTTATAGACTGCACTGTTTAGAGTATCTTGTTAGGATAGAATACTAATCACATTCACCTACATCCATCTTCCATCTGTTTATCCAGTAAAGATTATGTAGATCTGGCTTATTCACCCCATGATTGCTGAGATTCCTCCAGGTACTCTGGTTTCATCCCACAGTCCAAAAACTTGCAGTTTAGATGGATTGGTGTCCTTAAATTGCTCCTAGTGTGTGCAGCTATGTGCATTGTGTGAGAGTGTGATCAGGGAGTCCCCTGCCTTGTGAACTGTGCCTTCTGAGATACCAGGCTCCCAGCCACACAGCAGAGAATAAATACGTACAGGATGTGTATGGATATAGATAGTCCGTTTTATATTTGTCGAAGTTTGATTTTGTGTGCTTTATGTTTTCATGCATTGTCCATTGTAGGGAAATATAGGATGGGATTATTGCAGAATGAAAAACAATGCATGGTTAAAAGAAGAGCTACAACTAATCTTCACAGGTAAAGTTACCACATTCTCCCATTGCAGCCATTAACACTTCTTGTTGTTCCTTGATTGCCATTTTGTTTCATGTCCAATTTTTCCCTCTCGAGTTTCATTTTATTTTTTACTATGCAAACAACATTATTAATGAAGAATCTGTTTCATCACACACATAGTCAGGAAGCAGATGGTGAACGTATTAGTTTCACTCATTTGCCTCATACCCCCAGGGACTAAATTGAAATTAGTCCAAGTAAACAAAATAAAGTGTTGTGTGTTGCAGCTGCTAGGGGAAGTGTTAAAAACATGGGGATGGACTTTATTACAGGTACACTCTGTGTCCTTTTCTTCCAGGTAATGCAGGGAATGGGGGGTGGGGGGGTTGAGTGAAAAAAAATACATTCTATTTCTTATAAATGGAAATCCCCAGAAAGTAGGTACCAGTGTATTTCAGTCTTACTGTGATATAATATCCAACTAAAAAACTGATCTAGAAAGTTTTCATTCAACAGGAAAAAATGTGGAATTCATGTGCAGAAGCTTACAGATGAAAAATCAGCAGCTCTAAACAATATAAAAAGGGAACCGGTTTTGAACATCACCTGCTACAGGTACTAATACACAAACAATTGAACAAGCATTCAGACATGCATTAGAAAGTAATCTATACAGAGAATATGTGTTACAGCAGAAATCAGAAGGGGACAGTTTATGCAAGACAGACTGAGAATGTAATAGCAGCAAAAACAATCTGAGAAAATTAATGTATTTAGGAAACGTGTGCCATTGTGGTGGATAACTGAGATCGAGTCTCAGCAAAATGGAAAGGTTTTGGTCTGAGTAGAATTGACACTGACCCTCTTTTCTAATAAAAATGTAGATGGCAGCACTTCATTTATATTGTGCAAAGAATAAGAGACTGCTGTACTGCTTTAGAATTATACATTCTTTATTGAGTTATAGAATTTAAAAATTGCTTGTTTAGCAGGTTTTCACAAATAAGATTGCCCAGAACACTTTGAAAAAGTGGGTCATTCTTATAATATCCAGAATCAACTTCTAGGAAATATTTTTACTGCCATTTAGTCACACGTCAGTGCTTCATCTATGGTGCACCAAAGCATTTTAAATTTCTCATCAGATGTACAATTACTGCCTCAAAAAATGCACATATCTCACGATAAGGATGTTAAAATCCTGCTCAGCATTTAAAGGTCTTCGTTTGGATTCGTCGCGGCTGTACACATGCCTAATACACCATTAACAGTGCAGCACATGATTAGTTATAGATTAATAAATTAGAGTTTATGATATGTAAACCCTATAAATGGACACTAGCAGTAAGCTTTCTGAGAGGTCCTTCCATTCCTTTTTCACTAAGCTTACAGATTTTCCCTTGATATATTTTAACCAAAATAATATGTAACTGGTGGGTCATCTGCAGCTCCTTTGACAGCTTTTTCTGCCCATGACTCTTTGTTTCCTCTTCAGGTGCTGAGCTGCTATTGGATGCATCTGAGCAGCTTCTGTAATGTAACCTCTGTGCCTCCTAATCCTCCAGACCCATTCCATGCATTAGAACCTCAGCAGGTACTTCATTGCTGTCCGTCTGGCAAAAATCAAACGTAACAGCCTTCTTAATACACAACATTTTAGGGCTATCAATGAATGCTGCGAGCTTTTTTCTGCTTTTAATTATTATTTAGCCTCACCCTGATAATAAAAAAAATGATAATTCAACAGCTGTATTTTGTGAGTTTCAGAGTATAATCAATTGTGTTATCTATTATTGAAGTTGCATTATTTCAATTACACTACTTTCTCACAACAAAGACAGGCAATTTGCACTATACATACTGCAGCTGCTGTTTAAGTTATTTCATTAGTGTCTGTAATGTTAACAGTCTTCTACTCATATTCTAGTCATAGAAGGCATTCTAGGTTCTATTCTAGGCATAGAAGAACAGGTAAAAGACTGAATCCAGGAAAAATGGCCTGTATAACAACAATTTAAACACGAAGTTGTGCAAAACAGCCATTTTTCACATTTCTGTGCCTGTGATGCAAAACGAGAGAGAATTCTGTGACTGTTTTACAAGGTAATTTATTCCACATATGGGTGACTATACTGCATGAAGGGTGAAAGTGATGTCAGCAGAGTACCGCATCACCAAAGCAGTCTGTACGCACAGCTGGAGAATGGAATAATGTCCCAGTGATTCAAATATACAAAGGACACCCCATAATGACAACATTAATAATGTTCTGGTAATAGTTTTGCTATGGAAATCAGTCAGCTGAAGTCAGCATGACAGATACGTGCCACAGTGTTAAGCAATATCCCAAGCGTTTATGCTGTCCATCATTTATCAGTTCCAATAAAGACTTGCAACATAGCTCTCTTCTAGACTAGAAGTTTAAGCATTCTAATTTAAAAAGGGCATCTCCAGTCCCATAGAGCTCAACAGAACTGTCACTTTTATTATTGTATTTGCATGTTTTACCATGAAGTCCTCATTACAAATATAGCTTGGTATGCATATTGCACAGGCAAAAGTGGGTAATATTATTTAGGTACTTGTCAATGTACTATATTAATGTACTATAATACTGTAGGAAAGCATTTTTTTTTATCTCCCATTCATTCATCTGCTTTGAGTACTTCTGACAGTAGAGGTACATGCATTGCAGAAGATGAGCAGCTCTATAACGACAAGAAACAAATTGGAACTCCTCAAGATTTAAATAAATGTTGTTTTGCCAAAAATAAACCAATGAATCCAGCTCAGTAAATGCTTTGCCAGCAGCCATGCCACCTGCAGTTCAGACTGGGTAATCCACCTGAAGCTAAGCAGGTTTGGGCCTGGTCAGTACAGAGACCATCTAGGAATGCTGGGTTGCTGCTGGAGGAGGTGTTGGTGTGGCCAGCAGGTTAGCCCAACCTGTGGTCTGTGTGGATCTCATTGCCCCAGTGCAGTGACGGGGACACTGTGCTGTAAAAATGGTGCCGTCCTTTGGATGAGATGTAAAACCGAGGTCTTGACCCTATAAGGTCATAAAAGATCCCTGGGCATCTTTCGAAAAGGGTAGGGGTGGTACTGGGTAATATTGCCCACTGTGGCCCTTTCAAAAAATCTGGCCTCCTAATCATCCCCATATCAAAATTGGTGGATTCTCTCCTGCCCCTTCACCACCTTAGCTACTGTGTGGTGAGCATACTGGCGCAGAATGGCTGCCGTCGCATCATCCAGGTGTGTGCTATACGGTGGTGATGGTTAAATTGGCTTCCCATTGGCTCTGTAAAAAGCACTTTGGGTGTCTTGAAAAGCACTATATAAATGTAACATTCATTCATTCAGTAAATGCAAAAAAAGAATTATGGAGACAATAAAAGATAAATACTAATGGGTTTACAGTATTAATTTATAGTTTCTTTCTTAATTGCACATTCATTACAAAGCTTATTATATTCTACCAAGCTTTTCACTTTTCATTTTTAGTCTCATGCTAGGATTACAAAGCAAATTGTCTTCAACTTCTCCTGGAAGAAGGAATTAGCTAAAAACTTTGCCTCAGTATCCATCGGCCATTATCAATATGTCCATTGTTCATGGGTCGAGAAAATAATAAATGGCTAGTGCAGAAAATTTAAGCCATTGTACAGGCACTAAGCTTTATAAACTGTTTTAAAGAGGCCTATTGCTTTGGATAGGAGGGAAACATATTTAAATCCAATATATAGTAAGTAGATACAAGAGAATTACAGCTTTACAACTCAGTCGGTGGTATCACTGCCAGTAGAAATATGCATAAACAGAGTGTAAATGTAGGTGATTTTTTTAGAATTACAGCTTGTTTTACCTTGATATTAAGAAATCCTACTTTAGTGAATGAATAAATGCTTGTTTACCTCATTTATGCTATAATTCTTGTGTCCTGCAGTTACTCCCCCCTGAAATATAGCACACATAAAAACATAAAGACTGGCAAATTATGTAAAAAGTAGAATTCAAAAACAGTAAATGTCAAAGTCAAGAATGTGAAATCCTGGGACTGAATTTGGTCCAAAGATAGAAACACTGGATAAAGCCAGGATTTCATTCTGTATTATTTATTATATAATTCCTTTATCCAAACAGATTATTTGCTATCCTTGCAAAGTTCTTCACCTTCTGTGACACTAAACCATGGTACTGTGCTGCATTTATGAACTCAGTTACTTGACATACTCTTGAGTACTGGAAGGGCCCACATTGTATAATGGTTGTCTCTGTCATCTTCATCTGCTAACTCTTACACTAAAACTTCACACTTTTGTGTTCTATGCAAAACCCAGTATTTATTCATGAATGTCCATTCACCCTGTGCCAGCAGGATGAAAGTAAGAGGACAAAAGAGCTAAAGAAAACAAAAAAATATTTTACATGTTTAATAACAGAAAACCATTGGGATGTTGATGAAGAATGCTATCTTATGTTTTTAAATCACAAATGATATATAGTATTGAATGTCTCCGTTTCCTGTTTGACATGATATATTCTTCTTTGTTCTTTAGTCGCATACAGTACGGTGAAAATGAATTTTCCTCCTGTTAAATCCTCAAGATTGTTCTAAAATTTTCACATTGCGATAGAAGAAATTGCTTTTAAAGCAGCATGCACACTTCCATATTATAAAACAGCTAAAAACACAAGCTTTTCTTTTTGTTGGGTGTGAAAGGTGGGCAAACACATAAGCCCACTATTCATTTGAATGGTTTAGGTGTTAAAAGTTAGTTAAAAAGCTATTCCAATTATGTTATCAGGGCTCTTTATAAAGCAATTTAACTTTAGCACTTGTGAAAATCTGGTGATTTTTAAAAGACAAATACGGTGACTTTCTGGAAAGGATTCAAAGTCATTTTGAAAGCTCTGGGGCTCCATTGACAATCCTCTAAAAATCTCTGTAAGAACAAGATATAAAATCATCACAATGGCGACTAAAATGACGTCAAGACATTTACAGAAATACCTGCCTTCAGCTTAGTATTAGTATTCATTACAACACCATCCAAAAACATTCACCAAATATAGGCTATATGGCAGACTGCCAAGAAACCATTTCATGCAAAGAAGACTGTTCTGACTGTTCATACAAGCTTCGCCAAAAACTAACTCTGTGACATCCTGGAGTTTTGGACCAGTGTTTCATGCACAGATGAATAAAATGTGAAACTTTTGGGCCAATATGGGCCCTCCTGAACATTGCCAAAAAACAAACAGTGCGTTACCAAACCACATGCTTTGCTAAATGAGGATATGGAAAAATTTTCCATAACCGTGAATTCTTGTCTAGGATTTTTTGGAGAATAGATAATTGAAAGTACCCATCATTTAGTGCAATGCTCATTTACACATACAAATTTCATATCAAACATCTTCAATATCCTGAAATATAAGAAATACTAGTAACAATCAATGTTAAATATTAAATAATGGAACAAGTTTGTTGTTTGTAGTTAGAAAATACAACATTTTGTTATATCAACTAGTAGTTTATTTTCTAAACATAAACAAGCTCTGTAAATGGTATGACGATGTTTCCTTACATTAAGTCAGCAGTAGCTTGGCACATGCATCATCAAATGATAGATCTATATGTAATTCTAAACAAACTATATGAAAAAGGGAAAAAAGAGATTGTTTTAATGGCTGAACTGTCATTTGAAAATGTTCAAAATGTTTTCTGCTTTTCACATTAACAAACACATTAAACTTTAAAGAGCAGCCATTACTAAAACTCATTAGAAGAGTTCATACACACTGACCTTCCAGGTGGTATTTAGATTGCCATCACCAGACCATTCTAGCAGCTGACCTTAAAGACTTTGTTCTGTCCTGGTCATGGAAGACTGTTGTGTAGCTCTGATAAAGCAATTTCACAGTCTGTTGAGATAGTATCACCTATTAATCTCAAAACAGCTTAATGGGGGCATAAGACCATCATGTTCATATTAACGGCAAAATGTGTATATGTTATGACACCTAGAATTTCAACTAAACTAGATGCTATATGATTTCCCCCTTCATTCTCACAATGCTCCATCACGCTAATGGTCCATGGAAAGATATTTTGATGCTTTATAGTAATGAGCCAAGTTCAAGCTGATTCCATGGCATGGAACATAATTACATGGGATATTAATGTGGAAGGGGACAACCGATTTCTGGAAGAAAAAAAGGAAATAGAAAGGGGGTAGGACACAAGCTGTACTGGCAATGCAAAGGAACATGACATGACAAAAAGGAAGCTATTTACTGTAAGAGTCCAAGTGTGTAGAGACCAGTCGACATGCTTTATGATTAATAATGTAATGAGTTTATAACTATTACACCATGTGAGTTGTACAGAACTGTTATGTGTAAGGGGATGTGTAAGGGGATGGTGGTGTATGTTTTCTCCATTTTGCCTCTTCACCAGATCTGCAAGGAACACATGACTGGGGCTTCTGGTTGCTCAACCCTATATGTGTAGTACAGATGGTAACCCATCACTGGTGCTCTGGTGTTCCAGTTCCAGACTCTCACCCAATCCTGACTGGCCTTCAAAAGCTAGCTATGTATGTATGTTTTGGGAATGGGATTTAGATGACTGACATTAGAGGGAAATTGCCACGTTTTCTATTTATTCAATTCAATTCAATTTTATTTGTATGGCGCATTTTCACAACATTACACTGTCTCAAACTGCTTTACATTATCCCTGCCCAAAGCCCCAGTGAGCAAGCCGGAGGTAGCAGTGGCAAGGAACAACTCCCTAGAAAGAAGAAACCTTGGGAGGAACCAAACCCAAAGGGGGAGCCCATCCTCCAGGGGCTGGCGGAGGAGGTCAAATGAGTCCCAATTTATGCTGTCCTAATTTTAATATTTAAGTCTCAAAGTAGAGGGCAGGCAGGTGATGGCAGATAGGTGCTGGTGCTTCTTCAGATAGCAGGATGATCGGTGGTACAGCAGCAGGGCATACAGGAGAGACGTCACAGGCAGAAGGGTGAGCAAGCTGGAAAGACTCCACATGTAGTGGAGACGTTGCAGGCAACAAGGTAGAATATCTTGTTTGGTAGGTAAGCTTAATGTAGTCAGTTTTGTTGTTGTATTATTTTGGTTGTAGTCAGGACCTGAGCTAAACCCACTACGGAAGAAGTGTTATGTTTTGTTATTTTGTTTTCTTTGGCACCATCTATGTTGATTTTACTAGGGTTGTACCATCCTCCTGTATTCCCAGCACACTTGTTACTGTGTCGGTTAATACCATTGTATACTATTTTGTCACCTTTTGTATTAAACCACTGTCTTGACACATGTCCTGGGCTTTTAGTGTCTCTGCCAAGTTTTACCCAACATCCCATCCGCAACCACACCTGTTACCTACCCTAATCTTATTTTTGCATGGCAAAGATCACAAAAGATCCTAGACCACAGCAAAATTTATACTTTTACTCCCTTCTCAATTTATTTGTATGCTTCTGTCTAAAATATAGATTTTTTTGCAAACTCCTGCCTGGCACTTCTCTGTTCATCATGGGTGAAGGCTTCTGTCTCGGTATATGGGATTTCAGTCCTGCTTCTAGGAGCTTGTGAGCTATACTAGCAGTGCATTTCACATCACGTAATGTTTCCCATTTTTTGAAGGTCACTTGATGTCATCCTCCATCCTCTGGCATTAGAAAGTTGCTTCTTATATATATGTTTTTATGTATGTGTTTTCATCTGAGAACATCTTTGTGCAGTATAAAGTGATTTTTGTTTTCTGTGTGCTAAAGGAACCTCAACAAATTATTCAATACATTTAATTGTTCCACTGCATGCAGAGGACTAGTAATGAGTTAGGGTCACAGGAACAAATCCCCTATACAAAAGGCCCAAAAAATAATAGGCAAATCAGCACATCACCAGCATTTTTTTGTCAGTATCAACTTCACTTCTTCACAAAATGGGTGGTTCTTTAAGCACATTCATAAGCATGAAGTGAAAATAAAATATGACTTCTGAAGACAGAATACAGAGCACCTTCTTGTTCTTAGGTTAATGGCTTCTGCCACCTGGAGATACTTAAGTAAAAGATGTCTTCATTTTATGATAAGTGAGAACAGGTTTATTTTTTGTAGGAGCCAAATCAACACCTACCATGAGTGTGAGACACTACTATAATCTAGATTCAAAAAACAGACTCCAACAAGCACAAAACACATTACATCTGCTTTCCATAGCTACTGATCCAATGCAAGGCTGCAGTGAGCTTAGAGTGTATCCCATGAAGGACATAAAAAAACAGGGGGAACCCTGGATTAAATACCAAT